>JAPTMU010000598.1:0-40335 GCA_028583405.1 Pogonophryne albipinna
TCGTGATTGTTGACAGGAACATCCGATGCATCAGAATGGTCCAGTCTGCAGATGGTCATCCACCTAACAGCATCTGTAACATAAGGGCTGCAGTCCAGGTCCTCTTCCAGGTGATCCATTGTTACAAAGCTGTGAGTCAGGGCTTGCTCGGGTGTGATTCGCGAGTTAGCATCCAGGTCAAGTAACCGTTTAAGCAGTTGTACAAAGACCATCCTGTCTTTCAACTCAAATCTGCCCTTTTCCTCTGCGTAATACTCAATTACTTCATCCAAACTTGAATACTGGTCTACAGCACACTCTGAAATGTCGGGCTCGACACCGGTTCCTTCCTTGTACTCCTCTAACGTTTTAAATCTCCACTCTGGACTATTTTTCCCGTTCCCTAATGAAGTAGTTGGAGGTGAACTTCCCAGCATTTAGCAAGTGGTCTCCTGGTTGACCAATCCTATGGCAAATGAATTTCATAATACAGTATTGTGAGCTGTGAGGGAAGAGGTAAGCAGCAAAATACATCTCTGCAATAATACATCCCAGTTCCCACATGTCTATGGCCTCAGAAATGGGGAGGCCCAAGTACACCTCTGGAGCTCTGTGTGGTAGCATTTGCATTTCTCTTCCAATTTCTACTTCAGATGTTGGGATGGCCACACCAAAGTCGATCAATTTAATCCTAAAGGGCTGATTCTGGTGGTTCACAAGCATGATGTTGGCCAGTTTAAGGTCTGAATGAATGACGCCAATGCTCTTCAGGGCTTTGAATGCTACAAGTAGCTGCTGTGTGATTGGACGGATTTCATTAAGCGAATTTGCTTTCTGTCTGTTTTTCATAAAGTCCCAAAGGCTCTGATCCAACATCTCAAATGCGATGCAAGAAACGTCTCCGAAAAAGAAATTGTCAATTAATCTTATCAGGTTGTTCTTCTCTGGGTCAAGTTTCCTGATGATTTCTAGCATTCTCACTTCTTCAACGTGATCTTCACTGTCTTTGTGAATCTTAATGGCTATAATCTCTGAGGTTTTTAGGTTGACACATTTTGCAACCTTGCCAAAATATCCTTCTCCAATAAAGTCCAATACTCTGTAGTCTGCAGACTTGCTGGAGATAATGTCTTCTTTCTCTACCTGAAATGTTTCAGAATTGTTGTTGTCTAGATTTGAATTGTGAGCAATGGAAGTAATGGGTTGATCTTTCTGTGAGCTTTTCCTACAAGATGTGATAGGAGGATCATCTGGCCGTGCGTCTGCATTACTGGTATTAAAACGTCTGCAAAAGGAAACCACTCTCTTTCTCATTCGCTGAAAAACATTTAGCCTCTTTGGTAATCCTGTGCACGTTTTGTCGACATCGCCAAATCCTCCTTCTCCAATAAAGTCCAATACTAGGGAGTTAGCGGTCTGGCTTGAGATTATGTATTTTTTCTCTACCTGAAAAGTTTGAGACATTTTTCCTGTAAAAGGTTCTTAAATGCTCTCTAAATTGAGTCGATTTTAAGTGGATTTCTTCGTCCTACACTGAATGTAATCAAATGTGATAAAGGGTTTGTTCTCGTAGGCTGGAAGATGGAATGTGACATCATCACGCATCAAAGTAAACCGCATTCTAAATGTGTGGATGACATCATCATGACTCCAAAGGATCAAGCCAACAGGATTCGGAATGTATTCAGATGACATAAATATGATATCAACACAAATCCAACTGATTTTTAAATGTATCTTTTACAATAAAACCACAACAATATATTCCTGTTGTCAAATCCAATATTCTTCTGCTTGTCATGCCTACAATCCTGCCACTGAGACAGAGTGCCACAGCTCCTTACTACGAATGCATTGACACACTCACTGTCCTGCTTACAATACAAAAAACAAACCGTGTTTAAATAACACCTTATTTTAAATATATACTGAAAATAAAGGTTATTCTCTTAAAATCATTAGCTTGATCAAATCACTTTTGGGTTCGTCTTTACATTGCAGATTAAGTCTAAGAGTTTATTCTCGATTTTGAGCCTTCATTTCATTTTTGAAAAAAAATGAACACTGTCACAAAATCAGCTGTTTGTCTGGCACAAATAGGCTGTTTGTATTTAAACTGCGTACCTCAGAATAATTCATTCCACTTTCCAGCGATCATCGACCCGACGCAGTCCTCCATGGTTGTTGTTGTGAGCGGCATAGAGTGGTGAGAGTCCTAAAACCAGGAAGTGAGTTAGCATTTTACCACTACCGGTTCCCTCGTCTCAGAGTCAATGGGATTTCTCCATAGGATTTTGGAAAATAGCTCCAAATAAGGTCTGTGGTTGACACAAATTTAAGAGACGGATCACGTTTTGTTCTATGACATTAAATACATCAGCAGTGACCCCACTGGTGATTTTTGGAGAGTTTACGTGTCTGAAAAACGATGGTTGTTACAGAGTGGCTGAATAGGACTACAGAATTGTCGAGGCCGTTGTACGTCATTACACCAAACACGTGAACACTCCCGCTAAGTTTGTTTCCCCGGTTCTGCTTGAAAGCAAGTACCTGCGCTCTTACAAACTGTTAAAACAAACGCTTCAACTTGTACAATTTTGAATCTGTATTTTTGAATATCGATTTTAAGTTGGCATGACGTTGAAGTCGTGCGACCCTGCTGTACCCGGCTGTAGTTCGTTTATAGCATAACGTTAGCCTTTTGCTTCTGGCAATTAGATTTATGATTCGAAAATGATAAAAGTAGGGTAGACATGTGGATATTATCCGGCTGAACAAACCGTGCATTTATCAAACAGGTTCGTTCTCCACAGATCTTATTTCGAGCTATTTTCCAAAATCCTATGGAGAAATCCCATTGACTCTGAGACGAGGGAATCGGTAGTGGTAAAATGCTAACTCACTTCCGGGTTTTAGGACTCGTCACTGCACCACTATAGGGGAGAAAATCAGAGACGTAAACGGTGATGTAATGACGCAGTCGGGCTCTGGGCGGTGGAAACACAACTGGGGCTATAAAGAAGAACCAGTTTGGAACCGGAAAAGCAGAAGCACGGAGCTAGAACTGGAACTGGTTTGGTGGAAAAGGGGCATATGTTTATTACCTATTTTAAACACATTTAAATTAATGTTTTGGAATTAATTAGTGGTTAGGGTTGGACTTAGTATTTATGGCATTTGAGGTGTTTATTAGCTGGTAATATTTCTGTATAATACATGAACTCTCTACAATTCTAGAAGTGTTAATAATATAAAATGTTAATACTTTGTATTAAGTGTCTGGGCCTCTATTCTCAAGCTTTGTTTAGTGTCCAATTTCACATATCTCCATTATGTTTTATGATTGTCCTTCTAGTTTTTAAAGCTGTGAATAAAAAAATGAATTACATTTAGGCGGTGGCAACAGTATTATACGCAGTCAAACACCTGAGATAATAAGACATGTATCATTGAACAAACAATTTATTCTGAAATAATACTCTTAAGCTGGTGAACTTATTTCACATTTTCCAGCAGTGTGCTCAATAAGAATAATACTCTCAATGGCAATATGAGTAATAATAATACAAATAATACATTGTATCTTTATTTCATATGTAAAAGTGGACTGACATGACATTATCTTCTCAAGAAAATAATAATACAATCACTCCTAGGACATATTTTTCACAAATTTCAATATGACTTGACAAAGATGTGATTGCCGAGCCTCCTCTTATGTAGCGGTGGTGCTTTCCTCAGATTGCACTTAACAATGATCCTACCCAACGCACACAAACATATGAAATTAGATTTTGTTAGCAGCAACAAGAGTGTGCATTGTAAATTACCGGTTAAAACAACTGAGGCATTCACTGACATATTTTGTATTGTGGAATACAATTTTAAAACGTAGTTATGTTCAGGCAACATCATCACTTGTTTGTGTTTAAAGAAAAGATAATGGTTTTGGGAATTATAAGTCGGTAATAAAAGTTGGTTTATTGCATATGATTTTGATTTTTAAAACTAATTGTATTTGCATTTGTTTTAACTATACACCAGGCATAGATTTTCGTCATTTTAGGGGCAAGGCCATTTAGCCTTTGGTGTCACAAATGTTTTCAGGGCGCAAAGGCCACATGCCAGGGCACAAAGGCCGTTGAGGGAAACATTTGGATTTGGAGCTTACAAATAAATAACTTCACTTTCTGATAAGAAAAACACACAAATGACATGGAAAACAAATCACTTTTTTAATATCAATAATGTCAAACATTATATCATCATATACTGTAGGCCTATGCCTCCTTAGTATTATCGTATATAAAATGAAATACTCTACTTTGAATAATTAGTGTTTGGTATTTTTTCCATCTACTACTTCTCCCATTCACAAATCCAAAATCAAATAAAAAAAATCAAAAATTCTATTAATATGTAACAAATCAAATCAAGTTTTATTTATATAGCACATTTATAAACGACACCCTCTATCCTTAGACCCTCAACAAATATATTCAATTTCAGATATACTCTGCACATACATCATTCACATGTGATAGCAGGAGACCATCCTCCTCTCTCCATTCCCCCACCGCAGGACATACACTCATTGCATATGAAAAAGGGAAACATCACATTTGACATCAGTACATAACACTCTCACTTCAATAGAGTGGTGCAGAAACAAGTCCTCACATAACCTTTTATAGCCTCCGTTCCCTGGTCTCGATGTCAACAGTTTTTGAAAATGTTTATGGTGAAATAAGGTCTATGCTTAACACAAGCTTGAGAGATCTTCCAATTGTGTTCCCTGACATGAAATACATCAGTAAATACTCCACTTGTGAATGTCAGAAGCATCTATGCGTCAGAAAAACGGCGGTTGCTTACAAGTGACCGCCTTTAGCTTAGCAGTGGTTATGTGTTGCCATGCAAACGTGATGTAGTTTGTTTATAGCCTTAGCTTTTTACTTCTGGTGATTGCATTTAAGCTTAAGTGGTGTTGATATGTGGAGATTATGCTAAACAAAACGTGTGTGTATCATGAAAGTACGGAGAAAGTTACCGGTGCGCCATGGAGGAAATGGAGCACACGGGAGACAACCATTTCATTGCAGACTGTTATGTTTACGTTGGGAAATTACAGTGCATACATTATTTGAGATATCTTTGAAATAGGCTTCTGCACCTTTACAAATAACATAAAAAATTACTTTTTCACTCATTATCACCTTCTTATTGTCTGTTGAATCTCACCTTTAGGTCTAGGTCACCCTTCCTCGTGTTACCATGAGTATCTCTCCTTCTTCCTCTAGCTCTGTCAGCCGTTCCTACACAGAGAGCAGAAGACATTACTACTAAAACTTCCCCCTCCTGGATTAAAAATACCTCTACCTCTGTTGTTCACTGCTGTAACATGGTCAGTAGCTACTGTCAGTACCAAGCGGCAAACTCTGGGGAAGAGCCGGGAAGCCAATACGGAAGTGCCACACACTGCAGTTCATCTAGTGGCCAGTAGGAGCAGGCTGCAGAAGGGAGCAATTTCCATAGACCCCCATGTTAAAATGCCCAACTTTACAGTAGAAATAAACATGTTTACATCGTGGTTCAAAAAACCATATTCTCTGTAGATTCCCCCTTCATGACTACTGTGTGGGGGGTGAATTTTTTCTCAACTCGTCTGTTTAATTAATATTAACCTCTTAAGCCCGAGGGTCCCCCCAGGGGACCCCTCCCACCGTTTTTTTATGAGACTATGTCTCAGAGCTTCTTAACATTTATGAAACTATTAATGTTCCATACCCTTTTAACGCTAAGAAACTCAGCTAACTGACAATGTGAACCATTTTTAGCTAAAAGAAACACAAGAGTAATACCAAGCCTTTGAATTAGCATGGAGCGAAAAAATGCTAAGTAATGCTAACGGAATTTGCACAGCACTCACGGTAGAAATGCCCTTATTACTTATCGTAACTGCACAAACAAGATATACGATTTATAGCCGAGACTCCACAGATTCCACACATGTAATATCATCACTGTAGGACCCCGAATTGCGGAGCTATCAGCCAGAAAAGAGAAAGTAAACAACATCCGGTTTCAAAAATATTACAATAATTTCGTCTTACCTTTTTTGATTTGTGATCAAAAGTTGTGTTCACCGGAATAAAAACGCCGCTCAAGGTTAATCCAATGTCTTTGTGTCACGTAGAAATTTTGACTGATAATCCTTCATCATATTTATGGCAATATACTGGGTATAAAGTTTCGCCGTCCAGGCGTTCACTTTTAGATATGCTTTGTCCGTTTCTCTATTACGTCCGCTATGGTAATGTTTACGTTGATTTGGGAACTGCCCATCGATTCTATTGGTTCTGATGGTTAAGAAAAAGGTGTAAATCACACGAATCGACCAATGGGTTCCAGAGATATGGTCCTGCGTAAAGTATAAAGAATGCCAGCCAGTTTACTTACATTACGCAGCTGACTTCATTTATTGTTTACTACCTAACAACAGGCATTACAACAGGGCCCAGAGTGCACGGAGGACAGAGCGGACAGCAGATAACGGAATTGCAGTTTTATTGCTTATAGATTATCAGAACATTTCAAAGGGGACACAGCCCCATTGGATATTAACCTATGGATTAACTACATCATCGTTTTTATCGTTTTAATGCCATTGAAGACCAGTTTAGACCAGGCAAAGACGAAGGTAAGCCATTATCCTAGCGCATGCTAGTACCTAACTCCACTTGTTTTGATGTACGTTTTTGTTGATAACGTCGCAAGTTTGTATCTTTCAGTGTTGAGGTGGGCACCGTTAGATTCTGTGTCTTTACGATCAAAAACGATGTGTTGGATGTGCAGCTAGGATAAGTAATAAGGGAGCTAGGATAAGTAATAAGGGAGCTAGGAGTGATTTTCGGTGCAGTAATAGGTTAGCATTTTTTGCTCGGGGCTAATTCAGATGCTCACTGTTAGCATTGTGTTTTTTTTTGAAAAAATAAACTAAAAAGATCAGTTAAATGAGTTTTTCCCCGTTATATGGATATAAAATATTCATAGTTTATTAAATAGTAAGGTACCTTAGACGTTGTTTCCTGCAAATGACGCGATTTCGGTCCGTGGGGCCTATAAGTGCTATATAAATAAACTTTAGAGGATAACAGAGTATGTTCTTATATTTTATTTTTATTTTTTTCACAACAGTTGTATTTGGATGGAATGAATACCTATAGTGAAAATTCAAAGTAATAAAATGATTTTTACAGTGAAAAAGTTCAAATGGAACTGATGGTTCCCAAATTACCCAGAGGTGAGTCCGCCTGGACTTTATTTTTCTAAACCTCTCTAAAAAGGTCAAATTTAACTTGTTTTGCATCAATCTTGATACAGGGTACTTATTATATGTTATAGTTTGGATTCCTAAAGCTTTTAGTCTACTAACCCATCATTCAAGGGTGGTTTTTACAATAAGTAATGGGTATTTTTTAGGCGGACATTAGAATTTACATGTTTTTACTATGTTCCATCTGAATTTACTTTAAAATAAAAACATCTATATTGATTCTGACACTTCTACATCCAACTCACAGATGTAACCTTGCTTTGAGAGAAAAGATGATTAATTTACCCCTTTTAGAAGTGAAGATATAGTCTTTGTTGTGTTAGTGGCATTTTCGAGCCTGAAACCTGAAAAACAGGCTCAGGGCTTAAGAGGTTAAGCCTTAAAGCTTTTGCATAAATTAGGGCGTGGTCACTTTGATGGACATGCACATGCCTCACTGTCAGCTAACAGCAAATTGTCCACTCTGCTAGGCTACAACCATAGAGGCTACAACGTTAGTTAGTTGTAGACTAGTTACTGTACTTGACCCTTTAGCCGTGTTCGTGGTGATTGTGCCTTTTAGGGAATATTGTTACAAATACCAGACAATTAAAATGTTCGTGCTGTGCGCTTGAATGTACTAACAGAACTTCCAAGAAGTCTAAAATTATAATATTATACATGTTAACCCCGTTCGCAGGTGTTTGTGTGCTTGGTAGCTTAGCTTGCTACTTATTAGCCAGCTAAGGCCGGGTTGCCAACTCTCACGCATCTGGCGTGTGACACACGCTTTCACTCTCAATCTCACGCTCTCACGCTGCCCAAACTATTCTCACGCCAAAAACAAGATGAACCGGCGATCGTTTTTGGTTGGTTATTTACAATGTTGAGTTGACAGCTGCTCAAGCTGTCGATCCGCTCCCTGACCGCCCCCACCACCCACGCCTTAACAACGTTAACAGACAGCAGAGCAGTGGGAGCTGGTTGGTCAACCCCCGACCCTTATTGCGCATGCGCAGATCTAAGATCCAGTAGAAATGATAAAAAGTAAAAGTCTGCTGCTTATTGTTCTACTAGGCCAAAATAGAGTCAAAGAGTATATGAGAGTGAGAGTGTGTTAATTAATATATTTGGCAGTTTGGAGTAAGTCTGTAGATTTGTTTGTGTCTGTGTGTTTCATGTATATGCCTCTCACAATAATTAATTTTGTTGGATACATTTTCCCGGAAATTATTGCGATAAACGATAATATTGTCGGCACCGTTGTATGACCATTTTAGACCACTGACATAATATATAATAATAATTCAAGTACATCCTTTCAAACTGCTAGTCACATCCTCATGTAAATGGCAATTTGTCGAGGTTAGAAAAGTTATGGAGTTCATTTTTATTTATCGTACGATAAGTCAATTAATTGCTTATCGCGACAGGCACACAATAAAACAGTGGAAACAAACATGTGTTTGACTTTCATTAGTGAATTAAACTTTGTGCTCTTTATAGTCTGTGTCCAATATTGTGTATTTGTATATATTGTATATATATATCCTATATGCTAAGGTCCCGCTACTGACACGATAGCAGTCATTTAGTGTGCATATGTGTAATTAAACCCATGATATCAAAATCTCACTCCAGCCAGGTACCCAAAGTTGGCAACCCTGGCTAAGGACGTAACCCTTTATACATACATATAAGTTTATGATTCAGCCTTGGGTAAGACTTTCATAGTCTATGGCTATGACGCCCATAATGCTAAACGGGAGCAAATGTTAATAGGGGACCCAATTATCCCAGTGGTGGCCGCCGGAGCTAACGGAGCCGTAGGGGGCTAGCTCCAGCCGGCGTCCCGGAGCTAGCCCACTGCGGCTCCGTTAGGTCCGGGCGGTGAAGTCCGTCTTTTCTCAACGTGTGAATGACAAGCATTAAGAATAACAAAATATAGCTAATTCTCTTGCAGATTGTCTCATTTGATTAAGAATGTAACGTTTATATAGGGGAACTACACTGTTAGCAGTAACTTGGTATGGCATGTATTTCATGTTAGCTTAGCTTCTTAGCCTGAGCTAGCTCTGTTTACTTCCAGTTCGGAGGCAGCAGGTCCCGCCTCGGCTCCGCCTCTTTGCCCTTATTTGGAGCAGGCGGGATTAGACTCTGACGTCACAGTCGAGCCGTTAGTGGCCGACTCCGCCTACTAAGGGCTTCACGGCAACTCTGCAGAATCCTATGGGTGACGTCACGGACACAACGTCCATTTATATATACAGTCTATGGTCAGTACCATGCTACAGATGTTAGTGCAAAATCTACAGCTCCTCTACCACAACCATCAGCAATAAGTGGACATGGAGAATTACATGTTGCTAAATCTACCGCGGGGCATAAATAGAAGGGCAACCATGCTCGGGGGTCTTCTTCGCTGCTTTTGGTGTATTTTGTGCCGGAAGTACAGCGCCACTTACAGGCCCGGCATGCGTACTACAGCGTTTCCAGTGGTCTCGTGTGAACGGACACTTTAAATGAGCCGAATGCGTGTGAAGACCTTTTTGATAACGAATTTGGGCCGTTTGCGTTTGCGCTCCCGTGTAAATGGGGTCTCAGGTGATAAGGTGGGGGGGGGGGGGGGTACCTTGGTTGGTGATTGGCTAATGGTTACACAAGGCAAAAAATCGACAAAGAGAGATAATCTTTTTTTAGTACAACCAATATTTTAAAGATATTCAATTGATTTTATAGGAGACAAAGAAAAGCAGCAAATCCTAATTTTTGACAAAATCGACACATTGATTAACCAAATCCAGTTAGCTGGACAAATAGATACATTGACTATAATTTCAGCTCAGTGATTTCATCAGGCCCAAATCGTTAATAACTGATGAGATAAATGATCTGTAATCCAGATAGGTCTACGAGACAAAGCAGCTGTGGGTGCCAGACTGAATATGAGCGGCAGTATATGAAGAGCAGGTGGACAGACGGTAGGTCGGAAGAAGGTGTCGGTCCCAATCTTGCATCTGCAATGGCAGCTGCTGAGCCTGTATGTAATATGAATGTGAAATGTCCTCGCTGAAACAGGAGATGCCGTTAATCGTTAGGAGTTGGCCATAAACCAGACATGAGACTTGGGGTCTCGCCATTATATTAGCCGCTTTTACGCCAAGTATTTTGCCGTACTTAGTTCCCAATACTTCGTTCCCAGCACTTAGTTCCCCCATGGAACTAAAGAGCAGATCGCGTTCACACCGGAATAAGTCCCTGAGGGAAGATTACGCAAATTAAGCCGCTGACGTCACTTCTTCATCTTCTGCTTTGGGTTTACTGGCAGGCCGCAAACAACTTCACGGCATATACTGCCACCCGAAGTCCCCGGAGTTGGGGACTGGCTTCAGTAGAAGCTGCTGGGAGTCTTCCCAGCAGCTTCTACTGAAGCCTTCCGAGTAAATCGCCAGAACGCCGTCACTCCACCGCTCCCATGTTTTCATTGGTGTTGCCATAAGTTAGTCTCTCTCCGTTGGTGTGCTGGGCTAATGCTAATGCTAATAATGCTAATGCCAGCAAATACAATGGCAGCTTCACAAAAGTTTTACGGGGCGTAGTTCGCAATTCGCCCAGCCAATCAGAAATTGGAACTTTTTTCTCCCCAGGAAAGTAAGTACCACCTCTCTAGCAGGGACTGAAAAGTTCTCATGAACTAAGTTCTCTTTTTGGTGTGAACGCAAAATCCCAGGAACTATCGGAACTAAAAGGGAAAAGTACTCCGGTGTGAAAGCGCCTAATGGTCCTTACTCCTTTTTATGTTTCATGACCCCTCTGAACAGAACTCATGTGCTGCAGGCCTCATCCCCAATTATCAGTAATAAAATTCACATTTGCCGAGTTGTTAAAGCAAGTTCATTCACATTCAAATGGCTAAAGTGTAATTACGTGTGCGCCCCAGCAGACTTGTGCTTTCAGGGGCAAAGAAATAGGATGTGTCCATGTGAAATAATTGGCCCAGGGATTAGCAGTTATATATTAAGCTCTCTTGCTCTCTGTAGCTGCCCCCTTATTCCCAGAGTGTGAACAGAAGAGGTGAACGGGGAGTAGCAAGAAGAGGATAATGCTGGATGAGTGGGGGAAATGTAACATGTATAGAGTATGTAATGGTTTTCAGGGTTTATGCTCCATTTTCTGACCTACAATAAAGGCAAAGAAAATCTTTTCTTACCATCAATAACGTTATAGTCACACGCAGGGAAGAAAAACTATTTCAATTTGCCTCTGACAAGCAGTAGCAGGGTCCACAAATGGATGATTTCACGTATTTCCTAAAATGTTAAAGTTGTGATGTTTTCTGTTTTGTTTAAAAACTCTGGCCTGGTTTGTGATGATGTGGTACTGTAAATCATATCAGCTCAAACTGCTTCCCAAATAAACAATAAAACAACATGTATAAAAAAAATGTATGGGAAGAAGAGAGCACACGTGTGTTTCAGTCTCTCCAGGTTGGTGACAGTTGCCTTACAGTTGAATACCCACCTGTACACAGAAGCTTTGTAGTGGTTGATACCTCATTTGTTGGGTGTGGTGGTGATGTGCACCACGTTCTGTCTATGTATTTAGATAGAATGATCAGTACCGTTTTCAGTTGGATTGTTATTGCACTTGTTGACTTTGTATTGTCGCGACAGGGAGAAATAAAGTTTTATCTTTTCCAGTGTGTTTAAATCCCTCTGCGTCAGGTGCTCTTTCCAGAAAATATATACTTCTTTCTTTCATTATGGAAACCAACAAAGGTTAGTAAAAGAGAAGTCTAAAATATGTATCAATAAAGATTCACTCTTACTTTTTAATTAAAATAAAGTCGGACAATTTAGTAAGTAATAGCAATTAAAATTGTATTCATCCATTATCTTGATTGAATTGATACAAATGAACCAATTGGATTTGTTTTAATGAATGGATCAATTAATTAAATAAAAATGGCAATTACACACATCTCCTTTCATGTTGTCCTTCACCTCCAATGAATTTAATTTAAAAAAATTAACTTTATTCTAGTATTATTCGTCTTATCACCAGTAAGCCTAATTTGTCACCTCTTTAGTTCTATATTGGGGGTTTGGCACAACATGCTAACGTTTACAGCCTACAAGAGCAGATAAACAGGACTGATAGTTCTCACAGTGCCACAAATATTCCCACAATTTTGCAATTATTTTACTGTCAATTGTTTTTATATTTAACTGATCATAAATCAGCCGGAAAGAGTAGTGCTTTGAATGAATGTGGCTATGGCAACTATAACATGCCACCAAGCTGCAACTATAATTGATATACAAACGGGTTGTATCCATCATTTATCGCCAGCTGCAGAATATGAAGAAAACAGATGCCCGAGTAACAGGTTCACCTGTCGGGGGGAGTTATCAGGCACAATGTTGCGTGCTCTGTTGTGGACACATGTTGCCACTTCCCCAGTAATGTTAAGCCAGGTTGTCAGGTGTGGGTCTGCCAGGCTAACATTAACCTTTTAGGGTTTTGTATTGAAAGGCAGATGGCAGGTGGCAGTCCAGCATGCATGTGAAGGTGAGTAACGTTATAAAGTTAGCAGTAACATTATAGCTGTGAATGTAGCACTGTAGCTACATAGCTGTGCCAGGCCTAAATATACTTGGAGAACTTTGATTGGACAATCTCCTTTCATAGCAGGGGAATGGCTTTAGAGGTCCCCTATTATACTGTTTTTCATCAATATAGGTCTCAGATATATACAAAACATGTCTCTGAAGTATTTGGCTCCAAATACCAAACAGATCATTGCAGCATCCCATAATCCACTTTGTTTCAGCCCTGTTTCAAAAGTGCTGATTCACTGGCCGTTTCTCAATGTCGAGTATACCTGCTGCAGAGCCACTATTTCAAGTATACTACGTCATCGAGTGAGACATTGAGAAACGGCCCCTGTCCGTTACTTTAGATGAAAATAAGGAGCCACTCCCCACGCCCCTCTGAGAGATATTTGGTTGAAAAGAACACAATGTTGCTCTAGGAGGAGATTCAGGCGGTGTTTACACAAGAACGAAACGGGTTGTATCTGCTACTTTTCTCTCGCGTATAGCCCGTTCATTCACACAAGGCCGTTGTTGCAGTATAACTTGAGTCATGACAACTGGCGACATTCTATTATTTTCGTCATAGGAATCCGGGGCGTGTACATTGAGGACCCATTGTTGACTTACCATGTTGATCGCCTCGTTTGTCGTTTACGTTCATCTTTTGCTATATCTGCCTTCCTAAAATCACTTTGATGCACATTCAGTACTCATATGTGAGGTTGTGGGTGAGAGGTAGATATCGTGACGCTTACAGGGAGGTATCGAACATTACAAAGTAGGTGACTGTGTGGATGCCTGTTCAAAATATTGCAAACTTGAATAAATCATTTAAATTATATATTTGTGTCCGACTTTCATTTGAACATCGTTCTTAATGTGATATATAGTAGCTTTGATAGCTGTCAATACCTTCAGACAGCCTAAAAGTAAAACACAAGTAGTTTATTAACAGCCCGAACGCTCATCGAGATGACTGGATCACTCATGACAAGTTGTGATCAGCTCCGATTAAATTGTGATATCAATGCTGTAGCTATTCTCCAGGGAGCACGTTTTTTTATGAAATACCTGTATCCCTCTCATCACAACAAGACTCTACACTGTGCAGGAAAAACAATTACATACATGAAAATAACCTTGATGCAACTCAAAAGTAGGCTAATATAAAAGTAGTGTAAGTCATTACATTTCAGAGACAGTAATATTGTAATGTAACGTAGCCTATTACTTAAAAAAGACAGTAATAAGTAATGTACTGTATTACATTTTGGAAGTAACTTGCCCAACACTGCAGATGATCCAGTCATCTCGATGCTGCTTTCGGGCTGTGAATAAACTACTTGTGTTTTACTTTTAGGCTGTCTGAAGGTATGGACAGCTATCAAAGCTACTATACATCACATTAAGAACGATGTACAAATCTTTTATATGTATTCAACTTGTGCCCCGCTGGACTTACGTTTCAGTGGTTGACCGTTACTGTGACATATCAGTATAGAGGCTTCCTAATGACGTCACGGGATTTCGCGTCAGACATCTTGGAGTACCACTCTACTGCTCTACTGGCGGGAGGGTTCAAAAATGGCGAAAATGAAAGGCTACTACGAATCACTATACCCGGAGGATAAGACCGTTTACAGAGAAAAATGTACGTCGATTGGTTGGGTGGACCCTTATTTGATTCCCGTTAAGGATTACAGCACCGATATAAATTCATGGCGTTCACTTTCCTACTGTGATATCGTGAACTACCTGTTTTTTTCGCCTATTCCATTGTACACCATGGAGGAAAGGAAGGCGTACAAAGGACTCTAGGCACATAAAGAGTTCACATCCGGGTGGATCCGCGACGTTTGCGTTGCATATCATGGAGATGTGGCTGTAATAGCTGGAAAAGTGAATAAATATTTCGTGAGGTCCTCTTCAGCTGGCTTTTTAAATATCCCTAAAGTCCCCCAAAATAAAATGGGTGAGGCTGCTTTTATCCACTACGCTACCAAGACATATCAGAGGCCAACTCAGTGGACATTTTTAAACACCAGCTTTTATTTTTGTTATACCTATATCTATGTTTACTTTATTTTATAGGGTTTTATATTGTTGCATCAATTAACTTAGTCTTGTGTTGTGTCTTATTATGTATTTTTATTATCATACCTTTTACCTCGCCGTGTCTCTTAACCTTTTAAAATGTTATATGTATATATATGTTGTTGCTATGTACCTGTAAAGGTCTTAACATCTGATCTGAGGGGAATTTCTCGTGGTTTATTTTTAACTTGTGATGTGTGCCATTTTGTAAAGCACTTTGAGCTACACGTGCTTTATGAAAAGGGCTTTATAAATAAAGCTTTATTATATATTGCAATATATTTAAATTCCAAAAGTTGTGAACCTATTATTGGTTGTCAGCTTCTGTTATGTGCTACCTAGCATATGACAAGGTGGTTCTAAATAGTCAACAATCCAATAATATTTTTGTATTTTGTTTTTCAGGTATTGCATTCTCAGAGTATTGGGCTGCCGCCAACATGTCCGTGGGTACTGATGAAGAAGGATGGTGCAGTCATCACAGCTAACTGCAACTGCAAGGCTGGTTTGGGATCAACATGCACCCATGTTGCATATCTCCTTTTCTACATAGAAACATCTATATGGATACGTGATGCCAAGACAGTTACCCAGGAAAAGGCATCCCCACTCAAAAGAAACAGAAGTACTAATCAATCTGAATGACAGTGTATATATTTATTTGATTGAACTTGTTTATTTTACATCAAATCTATATAAAGAACATGTAAGTACACGGCACCTCTGTTGTTTCTCCGACTCAGACTGCAAGGAATCTGGGTGTGATCCTAGATAACAACCTGTCCTTCACTGCAAACATCGCTGCTACAACCCGCTGCTGCAGATACACGCTTTACAACATCAGGAAGATACGTCCCCAGCTGACCCAGAAAGGCACGCAGGTTCTGGTCCAGGCTCTCGTCATCTCACGCCTAGACTACTGCAACTCCCTCCTGGCTGGTCTACCTGCATGTGCCCATTGACATCGGGACAGCAGAAAGCTTACACACCTTCCGGCGCAGACTGAAAACTCATCTCTTTCGACTCCACTTCGAGCAATAGAACTATTAACAAAGCACTTATATACTAATAAAGGACTTGCTTATCTAAAGCCAGTTGAGTAGCACTTGAAATGTGTTGGCTCTATGAAACCTGATGTACTTATATGATTTTGTTTTCAAGTTTGTATTTTGTTGGTCGAACGCACTTATTGTAAGTCGCTTTGGGTAAAAGCGTCAGCTAAATGCAATGTAATGTAATGAGACAGAGCTCTGTGCCGTGAGGGGAAAATTAAGGGGCTTTCTGTTTAGGGTCTGGATCCCTATTTGAAAGCTTCGGATGGTCTATCTGGGGGGTTTCACATATCTATATTATGTTTTAGGATTGTGCTGGTATTTTTTTACATTTATTTTTAATGCAGGAGGAAACCAGCGTACCTGGAGAAAACCCAACTTCAGCAGAGGAAAAACATTTTTTTTACAATCCATTAGATTAAATTAGATATTTCTTTTCAAAGACTTTCTCGGTGTTTTGGTTTCAATATGACTGATTTTGATAGAGCAAGTCAAAAAGGGGATTATTTCTTAAAACGTCTGCAAAAGGAAACTACTCTCCTTCTCATTCGCTGAAAAACATTTAGCCTCTTTGGTAATCCTGTGCACGTTTTGTCGACATCGCCCTGATCAGTAGGTGTGATGGCGGCTGCAGCACCATCGTTGGAATTAGGTGTGGACTTGTTGTGTGTTGTGTCAATATTGGACTTCTCTAGATTTGAATTGTCAGCAATGGAAGACATGGGTTGCTCTTTCTGTGAGCTTTTCCTACAATATGTAATTGGAGGATCTTGACAGAAACCATCTGGCCGTGCGTCTGCATTACAGGAGATTTCCATGTCTTTCTCTCCACTACTCGATTCAGTTTCGTGATTGTTGACAGGAACATCCGATGCATCAGAATGGTCCAGTCTGCAGATGGTCATCCACCTAACAGCATCTGTAACATAAGGGCTGCAGTCCAGGTCCTCTTCCAGGTGATCCATTGTTACAAAGCTGTGAGTCAGGGCTTGCTCGGGTGTGATTCGCGAGTTAGCATCCAGGTCAAGTAACCGTTTAAGCAGTTGTACAAAGACCATCCTGTCTTTCAACTCAAATCTGCCCTTTTCCTCTGCGTAATACTCAATTACTTCATCCAAACTTGAATACTGGTCTACAGCACACTCTGAAATGTCGGGCTCGACACCGGTTCCTTCCTTGTACTCCTCTAACGTTTTAAATCTCCACTCTGGACTATTTTTCCGTTCCCTAATGAAGTAGTTGGAGGTGAACTTCCCAGCATTTAGCAAGTGGTCTCCTGGTTGACCAATCCTATGGCAAATGAATTTCATAATACAGTATTGTGAGCTGTGAGGGAAGAGGTAAGCAGCAAAATACATCTCTGCAATAATACATCCCAGTTCCCACATGTCTATGGCCTCAGAAATGGGGAGGCCCAAGTACACCTCTGGAGCTCTGTGTGGTAGCATTTGCATTTCTCTTCCAATTTCTACTTCAGATGTTGGGATGGCCACACCAAAGTCGATCAATTTAATCCTAAAGGGCTGATTCTGGTGGTTCACAAGCATGATGTTGGCCAGTTTAAGGTCTGAATGAATGACGCCAATGCTCTTCAGGGCTTTGAATGCTACAAGTAGCTGCTGTGTGATTGGACGGATTTCATTAAGCGAATTTGCTTTCTGTCTGTTTTTCATAAAGTCCCAAAGGCTCTGATCCAACATCTCAAATGCGATGCAAGAAACGTCTCCGAAAAAGAAATTGTCAATTAATCTTATCAGGTTGTTCTTCTCTGGGTCAAGTTTCCTGATGATTTCTAGCATTCTCACTTCTTCAACGTGATCTTCACTGTCTTTGTGAATCTTAATGGCTATAATCTCTGAGGTTTTTAGGTTGACACATTTTGCAACCTTGCCAAAATATCCTTCTCCAATAAAGTCCAATACTCGGTAGTCTGCAGACTTGCTGGAGATAATGTCTTCTTTCTCTACCTGAAATGTTTCAGAATTGTTGTTGTCTAGATTTGAATTGTGAGCAATGGAAGTAATGGGTTGATCTTTCTGTGAGCTTTTCCTACAAGATGTGATAGGAGGATCTTGACAGAAACCATCTGGCCGTGCGTCTGCATTACAGGAGATTTCCATGTCTTTCTCTCCACTACTCGATTCAGTTTCGTGATTGTTGACAGGAACATCCGATGCATCAGAATGGTCCAGTCTGCAGATGGTCATCCACCTAACAGCATCTGTAACATAAGGGCTGCAGTCCAGGTCCTCTTCCAGGTGATCCATTGTTACAAAGCTGTGAGTCAGGGCTTGCTCGGGTGTGATTCGCGAGTTAGCATCCAGGTCAAGTAACCGTTTAAGCAGTTGTACAAAGACCATCCTGTCTTTCAACTCAAATCTGCCCTTTTCCTCTGCGTAATACTCAATTACTTCATCCAAACTTGAATACTGGTCTACAGCACACTCTGAAATGTCGGGCTCGACACCGGTTCCTTCCTTGTACTCCTCTAACGTTTTAAATCTCCACTCTGGACTATTTTTCCGTTCCCTAATGAAGTAGTTGGAGGTGAACTTCCCAGCATTTAGCAAGTGGTCTCCTGGTTGACCAATCCTATGGCAAATGAATTTCATAATACAGTATTGTGAGCTGTGAGGGAAGAGGTAAGCAGCAAAATACATCTCTGCAATAATACATCCCAGTTCCCACATGTCTATGGCCTCAGAAATGGGGAGGCCCAAGTACACCTCTGGAGCTCTGTGTGGTAGCATTTGCATTTCTCTTCCAATTTCTACTTCAGATGTTGGGATGGCCACACCAAAGTCGATCAATTTAATCCTAAAGGGCTGATTCTGGTGGTTCACAAGCATGATGTTGGCCAGTTTAAGGTCTGAATGAATGACGCCAATGCTCTTCAGGGCTTTGAATGCTACAAGTAGCTGCTGTGTGATTGGACGGATTTCATTAAGCGAATTTGCTTTCTGTCTGTTTTTCATAAAGTCCCAAAGGCTCTGATCCAACATCTCAAATGCGATGCAAGAAACGTCTCCGAAAAAGAAATTGTCAATTAATCTTATCAGGTTGTTCTTCTCTGGGTCAAGTTTCCTGATGATTTCTAGCATTCTCACTTCTTCAACGTGATCTTCACTGTCTTTGTGAATCTTAATGGCTATAATCTCTGAGGTTTTTAGGTTGACACATTTTGCAACCTTGCCAAAATATCCTTCTCCAATAAAGTCCAATACTCGGTAGTCTGCAGACTTGCTGGAGATAATGTCTTCTTTCTCTACCTGAAATGTTTCAGAATTGTTGTTGTCTAGATTTGAATTGTGAGCAATGGAAGTAATGGGTTGATCTTTCTGTGAGCTTTTCCTACAAGATGTGATAGGAGGATCATCTGGCCGTGCGTCTGCATTACTGGTATTAAAACGTCTGCAAAAGGAAACCACTCTCTTTCTCATTCGCTGAAAAACATTTAGCCTCTTTGGTAATCCTGTGCACGTTTTGTCGACATCGCCAAATCCTCCTTCTCCAATAAAGTCCAATACTAGGGAGTTAGCGGTCTGGCTTGAGATTATGTATTTTTTCTCTACCTGAAAAGTTTGAGACATTTTTCCTGTAAAAGGTTCTTAAATGCTCTCTAAATTGAGTCGATTTTAAGTGGATTTCTTCGTCCTACACTGAATGTAATCAAATGTGATAAAGGGTTTGTTCTCGTAGGCTGGAAGATGGAATGTGACATCATCACGCATCAAAGTAAACCGCATTCTAAATGTGTGGATGACATCATCATGACTCCAAAGGATCAAGCCAACAGGATTCGGAATGTATTCAGATGACATAAATATGATATCAACACAAATCCAACTGATTTTTAAATGTATCTTTTACAATAAAACCACAACAATATATTCCTGTTGTCAAATCCAATATTCTTCTGCTTGTCATGCCTACAATCCTGCCACTGAGACAGAGTGCCACAGCTCCTTACTACGAATGCATTGACACACTCACTGTCCTGCTTACAATACAAAAAACAAACCGTGTTTAAATAACACCTTATTTTAAATATATACTGAAAATAAAGGTTATTCTCTTAAAATCATTAGCTTGATCAAATCACTTTTGGGTTCGTCTTTACATTGCAGATTAAGTCTAAGAGTTTATTCTCGATTTTGAGCCTTCATTTCATTTTTGAAAAAAAATGAACACTGTCACAAAATCAGCTGTTTGTCTGGCACAAATAGGCTGTTTGTATTTAAACTGCGTACCTCAGAATAATTCATTCCACTTTCCAGCGATCATCGACCCGACGCAGTCCTCCATGGTTGTTGTTGTGAGCGGCATAGAGTGGTGAGAGTCCTAAAACCAGGAAGTGAGTTAGCATTTTACCACTACCGGTTCCCTCGTCTCAGAGTCAATGGGATTTCTCCATAGGATTTTGGAAAATAGCTCCAAATAAGGTCTGTGGTTGACACAAATTTAAGAGACGGATCACGTTTTGTTCTATGACATTAAATACATCAGCAGTGACCCCACTGGTGATTTTTGGAGAGTTTACGTGTCTGAAAAACGATGGTTGTTACAGAGTGGCTGAATAGGACTACAGAATTGTCGAGGCCGTTGTACGTCATTACACCAAACACGTGAACACTCCCGCTAAGTTTGTTTCCCCGGTTCTGCTTGAAAGCAAGTACCTGCGCTCTTACAAACTGTTAAAACAAACGCTTCAACTTGTACAATTTTGAATCTGTATTTTTGAATATCGATTTTAAGTTGGCATGACGTTGAAGTCGTGCGACCCTGCTGTACCCGGCTGTAGTTCGTTTATAGCATAACGTTAGCCTTTTGCTTCTGGCAATTAGATTTATGATTCGAAAATGATAAAAGTAGGGTAGACATGTGGATATTATCCGGCTGAACAAACCGTGCATTTATCAAACAGGTTCGTTCTCCACAGATCTTATTTCGAGCTATTTTCCAAAATCCTATGGAGAAATCCCATTGACTCTGAGACGAGGGAATCGGTAGTGGTAAAATGCTAACTCACTTCCGGGTTTTAGGACTCGTCACTGCACCACTATAGGGGAGAAAATCAGAGACGTAAACGGTGATGTAATGACGCAGTCGGGCTCTGGGCGGTGGAAACACAACTGGGGCTATAAAGAAGAACCAGTTTGGAACCGGAAAAGCAGAAGCACGGAGCTAGAACTGGAACTGGTTTGGTGGAAAAGGGGCATATGTTTATTACCTATTTTAAACACATTTAAATTAATGTTTTGGAATTAATTAGTGGTTAGGGTTGGACTTAGTATTTATGGCATTTGAGGTGTTTATTAGCTGGTAATATTTCTGTATAATACATGAACTCTCTACAATTCTAGAAGTGTTAATAATATAAAATGTTAATACTTTGTATTAAGTGTCTGGGCCTCTATTCTCAAGCTTTGTTTAGTGTCCAATTTCACATATCTCCATTATGTTTTATGATTGTCCTTCTAGTTTTTAAAGCTGTGAATAAAAAAATGAATTACATTTAGGCGGTGGCAACAGTATTATACGCAGTCAAACACCTGAGATAATAAGACATGTATCATTGAACAAACAATTTATTCTGAAATAATACTCTTAAGCTGGTGAACTTATTTCACATTTTCCAGCAGTGTGCTCAATAAGAATAATACTCTCAATGGCAATATGAGTAATAATAATACAAATAATACATTGTATCTTTATTTCATATGTAAAAGTGGACTGACATGACATTATCTTCTCAAGAAAATAATAATACAATCACTCCTAGGACATATTTTTCACAAATTTCAATATGACTTGACAAAGATGTGATTGCCGAGCCTCCTCTTATGTAGCGGTGGTGCTTTCCTCAGATTGCACTTAACAATGATTCTACCCAACGCACACAAACATATGAAATTAGATTTTGTTAGCAGCAACAAGAGTGTGCATTGTAAATTACCGGTTAAAACAACTGAGGCATTCACTGACATATTTTGTATTGTGGAATACAATTTTAAAACGTAGTTATGTTCAGGCAACATCATCACTTGTTTGTGTTTAAAGAAAAGATAATGGTTTTGGGAATTATAAGTCGGTAATAAAAGTTGGTTTATTGCATATGATTTTGATTTTTAAAACTAATTGTATTTGCATTTGTTTTAACTATACACCAGGCATAGATTTTCGTCATTTTAGGGGCAAGGCCATTTAGCCTTTGGTGTCACAAATGTTTTCAGGGCGCAAAGGCCACATGCCAGGGCACAAAGGCCGTTGAGGGAAACATTTGGATTTGGAGCTTACAAATAAATAACTTCACTTTCTGATAAGAAAAACACACAAATGACATGGAAAACAAATCACTTTTTTAATATCAATAATGTCAAACATTATATCATCATATACTGTAGGCCTATGCCTCCTTAGTATTATCGTATATAAAATGAAATACTCTACTTTGAATAATTAGTGTTTGGTATTTTTTCCATCTACTACTTCTCCCATTCACAAATCCAAAATCAAATTAAAAAAATCAAAAATTCTATTAATATGTAACAAATCAAATCAAGTTTTATTTATATAGCACATTTATAAACGACACCCTCTATCCTTAGACCCTCAACAAATATATTCAATTTCAGATATACTCTGCACATACATCATTCACATGTGATAGCAGGAGACCATCCTCCTCTCTCCATTCCCCCACCGCAGGACATACACTCATTGCATATGAAAAAGGGAAACATCACATTTGACATCAGTACATAACACTCTCACTTCAATAGAGTGGTGCAGAAACAAGTCCTCACATAACCTTTTATAGCCTCCGTTCCCTGGTCTCGATGTCAACAGTTTTTGAAAATGTTTATGGTGAAATAAGGTCTATGCTTAACACAAGCTTGAGAGATCTTCCAATTGTGTTCCCTGACATGAAATACATCAGTAAATACTCCACTTGTGAATGTCAGAAGCATCTATGCGTCAGAAAAACGGCGGTTGCTTACAAGTGACCGCCTTTAGCTTAGCAGTGGTTATGTGTTGCCATGCAAACGTGATGTAGTTTGTTTATAGCCTTAGCTTTTTACTTCTGGTGATTGCATTTAAGCTTAAGTGGTGTTGATATGTGGAGATTATGCTAAACAAAACGTGTGTGTATCATGAAAGTACGGAGAAAGTTACCGGTGCGCCATGGAGGAAATGGAGCACACGGGAGACAACCATTTCATTGCAGACTGTTATGTTTACGTTGGGAAATTACAGTGCATACATTATTTGAGATATCTTTGAAATAGGCTTCTGCACCTTTACAAATAACATTAAAAATTACTTTTTCACTCATTATCACCTTCTTATTGTCTGTTGAATCTCACCTTTAGGTCTAGGTCACCCTTCCTCGTGTTACCATGAGTATCTCTCCTTCTTCCTCTAGCTCTGTCAGCCGTTCCTACACAGAGAGCAGAAGACATTACTACTAAAACTTCCCCCTCCTGGATTAAAAATACCTCTACCTCTGTTGTTCACTGCTGTAACATGGTCAGTAGCTACTGTCAGTACCAAGCGGCAAACTCTGGGGAAGAGCCGGGAAGCCAATACGGAAGTGCCACACACTGCAGTTCATCTAGTGGCCAGTAGGAGCAGGCTGCAGAAGGGAGCAATTTCCATAGACCCCCATGTTAAAATGCCCAACTTTACAGCAGAAATAAACATGTTTACATCGTGGTTCAAAAAACCATATTCTCTGTAGATTCCCCCTTCATGACTACTGTGTGGGGGGTGAATTTTTTCTCAACTCGTCTGTTTAATTAATATTAACCTCTTAAGCCCGAGGGTCCCCCCAGGGGACCCCTCCCACCGTTTTTTTATGAGACTATGTCTCAGAGCTTCTTAACATTTATGAAACTATGAATGTTCCATACCCTTTTAACGCTAAGAAACTCAGCTAACTGACAATGTGAACCATTTTTAGCTAAAAGAAACACAAGAGTAATACCAAGCCTTTGAATTAGCATGGAGCGAAAAAATGCTAAGTAATGCTAACGGAATTTGCACAGCACTCACGGTAGAAATGCCCTTATTACTTATCGTAACTGCACAAACAAGATATACGATTTATAGCCGAGACTCCACAGATTCCACACATGTAATATCATCACTGTAGGACCCCGAATTGCGGAGCTATCAGCCAGAAAAGAGAAAGTAAACAACATCCGGTTTCAAAAATATTACAATAATTTCGTTTTACCTTTTTTGATTTGTGATCAAAAGTTGTGTTCACCGGAATAAAAACGCCGCTCAAGGTTAATCCAATGTCTTTGTGTCACGTAGAAATTTTGACTGATAATCCTTCATCATATTTATGGCAATATACTGGGTATAAAGTTTCGCCGTCCAGGCGTTCACTTTTAGATATGCTTTGTCCGTTTCTCTATTACGTCCGCTATGGCAATGTTTACGTTGATTTGGGAACTGCCCATCGATTCTATTGGTTCTGATGGTTAAGAAAAAGGTGTAAATCACACGAATCGACCAATGGGTTCCAGAGATATGGTCCTGCGTAAAGTATAAAGAATGCCAGCCAGTTTACGTACATTACGCAGCTGACTTCATTTATTGTTTCCTACCTAACAACAGGCATTACAACAGGACACAGAGCGCACGGAGGACAGAGCGGACAGCAGATAACGGAATTGCAGTTTTATTGCTTATAGATTATCAGAACATTTCAAAGGGGACACAGCCCCATTGGATATTAACCTATGGATTAACTACATCATCGTTTTTATCGTTTTAATGCCATTGAAGACCAGTTTAGACCAGGCAAAGACGAAGGTAAGCCATTAGCCTAGCGCATGCTAGTACCTAACTCCACTTGTTTTGATGTACGTTTTTGTTGATAACGTCGCAAGTTTGTATCTTTCAGTGTTGAGGTGGGCACCGTTAGATTCTGTGTCTTTACGATCAAAAACGATGTGTTGGATGTGCAGCTAGGATAAGTAATAAGGGAGCTAGGATAAGTAATAAGGGAGCTAGGAGTGATTTTCGGTGCAGTAATAGGTTAGCATTTTTCGCTCGGGGCTAATTCAGATGCTCACTGTTAGCATTGTGTTTTTTTTTTGAAAAAATAAACTAAAAAGATCAGTTAAATGAGTTTTTCCCCGTTATATGGATATAAAATATTCATAGTTTATTAAATAGTAAGGTTCCTTAGACGTTGTTTCCTGCAAATGACGCGATTTCGGTCCGTGGGGCCTATAAGTGCTATATAAATAAACTTTAGAGGATAACAGAGTATGTTCTTATATTTTATTTTTTTCACAACAGTTGTATTTGGATGGAATGAATACCTATAGTGAAAATTCAAAGTAATAAAATGATTTTTACAGTGAAAAAGTTCAAATGGAACTGATGGTTCCCAAATTACCCAGAGGTGAGTCCGCCTGGACTTTATTTTTCTAAACCTCTCTAAAAAGGTCAAATTTAACTTGTTTTGCATCAATCTTGATACAGGGTACTTAATATATGTTATAGTTTGGATTCCTAAAGCTTTTAGTCTACTAACCCATCATTCAAGGGTGGTTTTTACAATAAGTAATGGGTATTTTTTAGGCGGACATTAGAATTTACATGTTTTTACTATGTTCCATCTGAATTTACTTTAAAATAAAAACATCTATATTGATTCTGACACTTCTACATCCAACTCACAGATGTAACCTTGCTTTGAGAGAAAAGATGATTAATTTACCCCTTTTAGAAGTGAAGATATAGTCTTTGTTGTGTTAGTGGCATTTTCGAGCCTGAAACCTGAAAAACAGGCTCAGGGCTTAAGAGGTTAAGCCTTAAAGCTTTTGCATAAATTAGGGCGTGGTCACTTTGATGGACATGCACATGCCTCACTGTCAGCTAACAGCAAATTGTCCACTCTGCTAGGCTACAACCATAGAGGCTACAACGTTAGTTAGTTGTAGACTAGTTACTGTACTTGACCCTTTAGCCGTGTTCGTGGTGATTGTGCCTTTTAGGGAATATTGTTACAAATACCAGACAATTAAAATGTCGTGCTGTGCGCTTGAATGTACTAACAGAACTTCCAAGAAGTCTAAAATTATAATATTATACATGTTAACCCCGTTCGCAGGTGTTTGTGTGCTTGGTAGCTTAGCTTGCTACTTATTAGCCAGCTAAGGCCGGGTTGCCAACTCTCACGCATCTGGCGTGTGACACACGCTTTCACTCTCAATCTCACGCTCTCACGCTGCCCAAACTATTCTCACGCCAAAAACAAGATGAACCGGCGATCGTTTTTGGTTGGTTATTTACAATGTTGAGTTGACAGCTGCTCAAGCTGTCGATCCGCTCCCTGACCGCCCCCACCACCCACGCCTTAACAACGTTAACAGACAGCAGAGCAGTGGGAGCTGGTTGGTCAACCCCCGACCCGTATTGCGCATGCGCAGATCTAAGATCCAGTAGAAATGATAAAAAGTAAAAGTCTGCTGCTTATTGTTCTACTAGGCCAAAATAGAGTCAAAGAGTATATCATTTTTTCATTTAATCGTTTATTTGAAGAGGGACAATGCACATTAATGAACACTTTAGACAGGTTATGTTTCCAGTGTAAATATGCCGGATTATAGCTTTGAGCTAATTTCCATCCGTAGTCCCTGACGTACAATATATAATAACATGACATTTGTAAACATAGTGCAATATTAAATACATGATATGCAAAAGAGCAAGTGCAGCATACATGAGTATTTACCACATGGCAGTACAATGTAGCAGCAATCACATGTAAAGTGCAATACAAGATAAGATAAAAGTGCTACATAAAGTGCAAGAGGAGATACCCCAGTGCTAATGTGCATTTAGCGGTGATTGCACGTCTGTGTGTTTCTCAACCATTCTTTTAGTTGACCTTTAAAGCTGTTGAGGGTGGCACAATCCCGTATCTGAGTTGGGAGGCTATTCCACAATGAGCTTCCTTTAACGGAGAGGACATTTTGGCCAAAAGTGGTCCGTCTACGGTGGACTTCACAGTCTCCTCTGGTTTCTGAC
This sequence comes from Pogonophryne albipinna, assembly GCA_028583405.1. Lineage (NCBI taxonomy): Eukaryota > Metazoa > Chordata > Actinopteri > Perciformes > Artedidraconidae > Pogonophryne > Pogonophryne albipinna. The sequence continues at coordinate 27,093 of JAPTMU010000598.1, forward strand.
CTAGTGGAGCGTCCAGTGTGTTTTCTGTGGATGAACTCCCCTAAGGGAGGGGGAGCCAGTCCATGTAAACATTTATAAATAAAACACATACTTTTAAAAGACTTTAAATTGTCAAAACTCAGGAAATGGTGTTTCTCAAGGATAGTACAGTGGTGGTATGAATTAGGCTTTCTGTCAAACACCTTGATAGCCCTCTTGTACAGCTGTTGTATTGGTTTCAGGTTTGTGGCACAGGCAAACGACCAGTTTGTAAAACAGTATTCAATGTGGGAAAAGATCATACAGTGGAGGTATGACTTTGCAGCATTGATGGTTAAGAAGGGTCTAATTTGTTTAAAATTTTGCAGATTGAATTTTACGGTGTTGGAGATTTTTTTAATATGTTTTTTAAAATTCAAGTTTGAGTCTAGTATGACCCCAAGATACTTGAAGTGGGGGACTAGTTCTAATTCTGCTCCGTTTAAAAACACATTTGATCCTTCGATTTTGACTGGTCGCTTACTGAACATCATGCATACAGTTTTTTTTGCATTTAACTGTAAGCAAATGTCGTTCAGCCAGTGTTGAACCTTGTCCAAAGCATTTGAGAGACACAATGTTTCAGTATTTTTTCCCTGTACAAAGATGACCGCATCATCGGCATACATTTGTACATTTAACTCAGGACATACATTAGGTAAGTCATTTATGTACAGTGAAAACAGTAATGGTCCAAGAATGGAACCTTGTGGAACCCCAACAGGGTTGACAAGGTATGGGGATTTGGCACCGTTGACCAAAACACACTGTTGTCTGTTTGATAAGTATGACTCAAGCCACTGTATTGAGTCTGCTGAAAAATTGAAATAAGTCAGCTTTGTCAGGAGCACTTGGTGGTCAACAGTGTCAAAAGCTTTCCTGAGGTCTAGGAAGACAGCACCCACATACGGGCTTGTGTCCAACATACATTTAGCCTTTTCCACAAAGACACAGTTAGCTGTCTCAGTGGAGTGCTGAGCACGAAAACCAAACTGCATTGGGTGGAGAGGAACAAAACCTTTGTCTAAATGTTTGGTGATTAGTTTTGACACCCATTTCTCAGCTACCTTAGAGACACAGGGGAGGATGCAGATAGGTCTGTAGTTGGACATTATTGCCTTATCCCCAGATTTAAAAATCGGTGTCACCGTGGCCATTTTCCAGGATGATGGGACTTCCCTCATGTTGATTGATTGATTTACTAGCATAGTAATTGGTTTTATTAGACCGTCAATATTTGTTTTTAAAAAGTTGGTGTCTAGATCATCTGCATCCCTAGCCTTAGAACCTCTTAATCCTGAGATTATAATTTTTACCTCCACCTCTGTAATTTCCTCCAGCTCAAAGATTGGATTTGTATCCACAATCGGGCTGTGGGAGACCTCAGATGGTGGGAAGAACTTTGTGACATCCAGAGCACTATTTATAAAGTACTCATTTAGAGAGCTGGCTAACACTGCAGGGTCTTTTATGGAGGCATCATTGATTTTTAATTCTATAGTATTATTTTTCTGTTTATTATCTTTACCTAATAACTTATTTAGGATTTGCCAAACGTTTTTACTGTTACCTTTTGCACCTTCAATTATGTTGATGAAAAAGTTTGCTTTGGCCTGTCTTATTGTTTGAGTCACCTTGTTACGAGCATGAGTGAATTTCTGTCTGTCAGTGGATAGTCCAGATTTCAAGCTCTGCTTTAATAGTTGGTCTCTAGATTTCATTAAATTCCTACAGGCGATGTTAAGCCAGGGAATGTGGTGCTCTTTCCTCTCTCTACGACCCCCTTTCTTTGTAAATGAAGACATTGTTTCATTGATTTTGGATATAAACAGATTACTGTTTCCACCAATGTCTTCAGAGGACAGAGTGTCCCCCCAGTCAATCATTTTTATTGCCTCCATGAAACGTTGCTGCAGGTTTTTGGGGATGAAGCGTGAGCCTAAGGCAGGCGTTTTAGCTTTGGCAATGAGCCTTTTTTTTGTGAGTTTCCTGGCAAAGAGGACAAGATTGTGGTCAGAAAGACCAGTCAGGAAGTTGTAGGTTTTAACTATCCTGTCAGCCTTGTTTGTAAACAATAAATCTATCAGAGTTTTTGAGGTTTTGGTTATTCTGGTTGGTTGATCCACCAGCTGTGTTAAGTTGTGTTTATCCGTGAATCGTTTTAAGCTTTTTCTATTTTGTTTGTCATTCCAGTTAATGTTAAAATCGCCTATGATAATTAGCTCTTTGTTGGAGTCACATGAGTTCAGCAGGAGTTTGACCTGGTCATAGAAATCCACCTTAGCGGTGGGTTGGCGATACAGGCATATCATAGTGAGTGACATTTCCTCAGATAGTGTGATTTCTACACCAACACAATCAAATGCAATGTTAGCTGGGAGTGTGATTTCCCTACAGGTAAAAGTATCCCTCACATAAAGTAGCACACCCCCTCCTTTTCCCCTCAGTTTATCCTTCCTAAACACATGATATCCTGACATAGACACAAGAGCGGATGGTGATGACGGTTTTAGCCAAGATTCAGATATTCCTAAACAGTCAATATTGGACTCAAACAGCAGATGTTCTAATTGTTCATGTTTGTTGCAGATGCTGCGAAAGTTTAAGTGTCCACCGAATAGTCCCTTCGGCTTGCACCGAGGATCCCACACTGTCTTAGCATGATTCACTGTTTGAAACATTTTTGTGCAGCGGTGTTTTTTAAATACTGGATTTCTGGGCTTTACCTCGGTCCTGTTGTTGATGGTGTAGCATTTAGAGCTTGCTTGTGGAGTGATGCCGGTCTCTGCTGCTATCAGAGCTAGCTGTTTAGCTAGCCGGTAGCTTGTGGAGCCGTGATGTTTCGTGATGTCCCGTGGTGTGATGATTTCCGATGCAGGAGATGTAGAAGCCCTCTGTCCTCCGCCGAGACCGCCGAGACGTACCGAGGTGATGAGCTCCGCTGCGCCGCTGCTATTCCTCCGTGAAGACTCACCCCCCAGCGGTGCATGGATCTGGCCACCAGTCCCCAGCATGGATCCGTCGCCTCCCGAAGCCCGAAATGCTGCTGCTAGGCAGCTATCCGTCCGCGTGACCCCGTAGAGGCTAGCCGGCGAAGCTAGCTGCCTAGCTAGAGTCACCGGTGAGTCCAGCTGTGAAGCTAGCGGTAGCATTAGCTGCCTAGCTAGCATAGCTTCTGTTGTTGTGTTGAGTGGCCCGGGACATGGGTGTACATCTCCCGAGAGTAGGAGAGATAGCAAAACCAACAGCCCAACACTCTCCTCTTTTCGTTTCAGACCCTTTTTCTTTGATGGAGTCTGCCAGGAGTGCCATATGAATGAGTTGTAGACAATGTGCCGACCGTGGCCGAAATGTTTGTAGTTCAGAGATGTTGCCGGTGTGGTTATTGATGTATTCACACGATCAGTGGTGTTGCTGTACAGCGGTTTGAAGTGTAGTAGTATATGAGAGTGAGTGTGTTAATTAATATATTTGGCAGTTTGGAGTAAGTCTGTAGATTTGTTTGTGTCTGTGTGTTTCATGTATAGGCCTCTCACAATAATTAATTTTGTTGGATACATTTTCCCGGAAATTATTGCGATAAACGATAATATTGTCGGCACCGTTGTATGACCATTTTAGACCACTGACATAATATATAATAATAATTCAAGTACATCCTTTCAAACTGCTAGTCACATCCTCATGTAAATGGCAATTTGTCGAGGTTAGAAAAGTTATGGAGTTCATTTTTATTTATCGTACGATAAGTCAATTAATTGCTTATCGCGACAGGCACACAATAAAACAGTGGAAACAAACATGTGTTTGACTTTCATTAGTGAATTAAACTTTGTGCTCTTTATAGTCTGTGTCCAATATTGTGTATTTGTATATATTGTATATATATCCTATATGCTAAGGTCCCGCTACTGACACGATAGCAGTCATTTAGTGTGCATATGTGTAATTAAACCCATGATATCAAAATCTCACTCCAGCCAGGTACCCAAAGTTGGCAACCCTGGCTAAGGACGTAACCCTTTATACATACATATAAGTTTATGATTCAGCCTTGGGTAAGACTTTCATAGTCTATGGCTATGACGCCCATAATGCTAAACGGGAGCAAATGTTAATAGGGGACCCAATTATCCCAGTGGTGGCCGCCGGAGCTAACGGAGCCGTAGGGGGCTAGCTCCAGCCGGCGTCCCGGAGCTAGCCCACTGCGGCTCCGTTAGGTCCGGGCGGTGAAGTCCGTCTTTTCTCAACGTGTGAATGACAAGCATTAAGAATAACAAAATATAGCTAATTCTCTTGCAGATTGTCTCATTTGATTAAGAATGTAACGTTTATATAGGGGAACTACACTGTTAGCAGTAACTTGGTATGGCATGTATTTCATGTTAGCTTAGCTTCTTAGCCTGAGCTAGCTCTGTTTACTTCCAGTTCGGAGGCAGCAGGTCCCGCCTCGGCTCCGCCTCTTTGCCCTTATTTGGAGCAGGCGGGATTAGACTCTGACGTCACAGTCGAGCCGTTAGTGGCCGACTCCGCCTACTAAGGGCTTCACGGCAACTCTGCAGAATCCTATGGGTGACGTCACGGACACAACGTCCATTTATATATACAGTCTATGGTCAGTACCATGCTACAGATGTTAGTGCAAAATCTACAGCTCCTCTACCACAACCATCAGCAATAAGTGGACATGGAGAATTACATGTTGCTAAATCTACCGCGGGGCATAAATAGAAGGGCAACCATGCTCGGGGGTCTTCTTCGCTGCTTTTGGTGTATTTTGTGCCGGAAGTACAGCGCCACTTACAGGCCCGGCATGCGTACTACAGCGTTTCCAGTGGTCTCGTGTGAACGGACACTTTAAATGAGCCGAATGCGTGTGAAGACCTTTTTGATAACGAATTTGGGCCGTTTGCATTTGCGCTCCCGTGTAAATGGGGTCTCAGGTGATAAGGTGGGGGGGGGGGGGGTACCTTGGTTGGTGATTGGCTAATGGTTACACAAGGCAAAAAATCGACAAAGAGAGATAATCTTTTTTTAGTACAACCAATATTTTAAAGATATTCAATTGATTTTATAGGAGACAAAGAAAAGCAGCAAATCCTAATTTTTGACAAAATCGACACATTGATTAACCAAATCCAGTTAGCTGGACAAATAGATACATTGACTATAATTTCAGCTCAGTGATTTCATCAGGCCCAAATCGTTAATAACTGATGAGATAAATGATCTGTAATCCAGATAGGTCTACGAGACAAAGCAGCTGTGGGTGCCAGACTGAATATGAGCGGCAGTATATGAAGAGCAGGTGGACAGACGGTAGGTCGGAAGAAGGTGTCGGTCCCAATCTTGCATCTGCAATGGCAGCTGCTGAGCCTGTATGTAATATGAATGTGAAATGTCCTCGCTGAAACAGGAGATGCCGTTAATCGTTAGGAGTTGGCCATAAACCAGACATGAGACTTGGGGTCTCGCCATTATATTAGCCGCTTTTACGCCAAGTATTTTGCCGTACTTAGTTCCCAATACTTCGTTCCCAGCACTTAGTTCCCCCATGGAACTAAAGAGCAGATCGCGTTCACACCGGAATAAGTCCCTGAGGGAAGATTACGCAAATTAAGCCGCTGACGTCACTTCTTCATCTTCTGCTTTGGGTTTACTGGCAGGCCGCAAACAACTTCACGGCATATACTGCCACCCGAAGTCCCCGGAGTTGGGGACTGGCTTCAGTAGAAGCTGCTGGGAGTCTTCCCAGCAGCTTCTACTGAAGCCTTCCGAGTAAATCGCCAGAACGCCGTCACTCCACCGCTCCCATGTTTTCATTGGTGTTGCCATAAGTTAGTCTCTCTCCGTTGGTGTGCTGGGCTAATGCTAATGCTAATAATGCTAATGCCAGCAAATACAATGGCAGCTTCACAAAAGTTTTACGGGGCGTAGTTCGCAATTCGCCCAGCCAATCAGAAATTGGAACTTTTTTCTCCCCAGGAAAGTAAGTACCACCTCTCTAGCAGGGACTGAAAAGTTCTCATGAACTAAGTTCTCTTTTTGATGTGAACGCAAAATCCCAGGAACTATCGGAACTAAAAGGGAAAAGTACTCCGGTGTGAAAGCGCCTAATGGTCCTTACTCCTTTTTATGTTTCATGACCCCTCTGAACAGAACTCATGTGCTGCAGGCCTCATCCCCAATTATCAGTAATAAAATTCACATTTGCCGAGTTGTTAAAGCAAGTTCATTCACATTCAAATGGCTAAAGTGTAATTACGTGTGCGCCCCAGCAGACTTGTGCTTTCAGGGGCAAAGAAATAGGATGTGTCCATGTGAAATAATTGGCCCAGGGATTAGCAGTTATATATTAAGCTCTCTTGCTCTCTGTAGCTGCCCCCTTATTCCCAGAGTGTGAACAGAAGAGGTGAACGGGGAGTAGCAAGAAGAGGATAATGCTGGATGAGTGGGGGAAATGTAACATGTATAGAGTATGTAATGGTTTTCAGGGTTTATGCTCCATTTTCTGACCTACAATAAAGGCAAAGAAAATCTTTTCTTACCATCAATAACGTTATAGTCACACGCAGGGAAGAAAAACTATTTCAATTTGCCTCTGACAAGCAGTAGCAGGGTCCACAAATGGATGATTTCACGTATTTCCTAAAATGTTAAAGTTGTGATGTTTTCTGTTTTGTTTAAAAACTCTGGCCTGGTTTGTGATGATGTGGTACTGTAAATCATATCAGCTCAAACTGCTTCCCAAATAAACAATAAAACAACATGTATAAAAAAAATGTATGGGAAGAAGAGAGCACACGTGTGTTTCAGTCTCTCCAGGTTGGTGACAGTTGCCTTACAGTTGAATACCCACCTGTACACAGAAGCTTTGTAGTGGTTGATACCTCATTTGTTGGGTGTGGTGGTGATGTGCACCACGTTCTGTCTATGTATTTAGATAGAATGATCAGTACCGTTTTCAGTTGGATTATTATTGCACTTGTTGACTTTGTATTGTCGCGACAGGGAGAAATAAAGTTTTATCTTTTCCAGTGTGTTTAAATCCCTCTGCGTCAGGTGCTCTTTCCAGAAAATATATACTTCTTTCTTTCATTATGGAAACCAACAAAGGTTAGTAAAAGAGAAGTCTAAAATATGTATCAATAAAGATTCACTCTTACTTTTTAATTAAAATAAAGTCGGACAATTTAGTAAGTAATAGCAATTAAAATTGTATTCATCCATTATCTTGATTGAATTGATACAAATGAACCAATTGGATTTGTTTTAATGAATGGATCAATTAATTAAATAAAAATGGCAATTACACACATCTCCTTTCATGTTGTCCTTCACCTCCAATGAATTTAATTTAAAAAAAATTAACTTTATTCTAGTATTATTCGTCTTATCACCAGTAAGCCTAATTTGTCACCTCTTTAGTTCTATATTGGGGGTTTGGCACAACATGCTAACGTTTACAGCCTACAAGAGCAGATAAACAGGACTGATAGTTCTCACAGTGCCACAAATATTCCCACAATTTTGCAATTATTTTACTGTCAATTGTTTTTATATTTAACTGATCATAAATCAGCCGGAAAGAGTAGTGCTTTGAATGAATGTGGCTATGGCAACTATAACATGCCACCAAGCTGCAACTATAATTGATATACAAACGGGTTGTATCCATCATTTATCGCCAGCTGCAGAATATGAAGAAAACAGATGCCCGAGTAACAGGTTCACCTGTCGGGGGGAGTTATCAGGCACAATGTTGCGTGCTCTGTTGTGGACACATGTTGCCACTTCCCCAGTAATGTTAAGCCAGGTTGTCAGGTGTGGGTCTGCCAGGCTAACATTAACCTTTTAGGGTTTTGTATTGAAAGGCAGATGGCAGGTGGCAGTCCAGCATGCATGTGAAGGTGAGTAACGTTATAAAGTTAGCAGTAACATTATAGCTGTGAATGTAGCACTGTAGCTACATAGCTGTGCCAGGCCTAAATATACTTGGAGAACTTTGATTGGACAATCTCCTTTCATAGCAGGGGAATGGCTTTAGAGGTCCCCTATTATACTGTTTTTCATCAATATAGGTCTCAGATATATACAAAACATGTCTCTGAAGTATTTGGCTCCAAATACCAAACAGATCATTGCAGCATCCCATAATCCACTTTGTTTCAGCCCTGTTTCAAAAGTGCTGATTCACTGGCCGTTTCTCAATGTCGAGTATACCTGCTGCAGAGCCACTATTTCAAGTATACTACGTCATCGAGTGAGACATTGAGAAACGGCCCCTGTCCGTTACTTTAGATGAAAATAAGGAGCCACTCCCCACGCCCCTCTGAGAGATATTTGGTTGAAAAGAACACAATGTTGCTCTAGGAGGAGATTCAGGCGGTGTTTACACAAGAACGAAACGGGTTGTATCTGCTACTTTTCTCTCGCGTATAGCCCGTTCATTCACACAAGGCCGTTGTTGCAGTATAACTTGAGTCATGACAACTGGCGACATTCTATTATTTTCGTCATAGGAATCCGGGGCGTGTACATTGAGGACCCATTGTTGACTTACCATGTTGATCGCCTCGTTTGTCGTTTACGTTCATCTTTTGCTATATCTGCCTTCCTAAAATCACTTTGATGCACATTCAGTACTCATATGTGAGGTTGTGGGTGAGAGGTAGATATCGTGACGCTTACAGGGAGGTATCGAACATTACAAAGTAGGTGACTGTGTGGATGCCTGTTCAAAATATTGCAAACTTGAATAAATCATTTAAATTATATATTTGTGTCCGACTTTCATTTGAACATCGTTCTTAATGTGATATATAGTAGCTTTGATAGCTGTCAATACCTTCAGACAGCCTAAAAGTAAAACACAAGTAGTTTATTAACAGCCCGAACGCTCATCGAGATGACTGGATCACTCATGACAAGTTGTGATCAGCTCCGATTAAATTGTGATATCAATGCTGTAGCTATTCTCCAGGGAGCACGTTTTTTTATGAAATACCTGTATCCCTCTCATCACAACAAGACTCTACACTGTGCAGGAAAAACAATTACATACATGAAAATAACCTTGATGCAACTCAAAAGTAGGCTAATATAAAAGTAGTGTAAGTCATTACATTTCAGAGACAGTAATATTGTAATGTAACGTAGCCTATTACTTAAAAACGACAGTAATAAGTAATGTACTGTATTACATTTTGGAAGTAACTTGCCCAACACTGCAGATGATCCAGTCATCTCGATGCTGCTTTCGGGCTGTGAATAAACTACTTGTGTTTTACTTTTAGGCTGTCTGAAGGTATGGACAGCTATCAAAGCTACTATACATCACATTAAGAACGATGTACACATTTTTTATATGTATTCAACTTGTGCCCCGCTGGACTTACGTTTCAGTGGTTGACCGTTACTGTGACATATCAGTATAGAGGCTTCCTAATGACGTCACGGGATTTCGCGTCAGACATCTTGGAGTACCACTCTACTGCTCTACTGGCGGGAGGGTTCAAAAATGGCGAAAATGAAAGGCTACTACGAATCACTATACCCGGAGGATAAGACCGTTTACAGAGAAAAATGTACGTCGATTGGTTGGGTGGACCCTTATTTGATTCCCGTTAAGGATTACAGCACCGATATAAATTCATGGCGTTCACTTTCCTACTGTGATATCGTGAACTACCTGTTTTTTTCGCCTATTCCATTGTACACCATGGAGGAAAGGAAGGCGTACAAAGGACTCTAGGCACATAAAGAGTTCACATCCGGGTGGATCCGCGACGTTTGCGTTGCATATCATGGAGATGTGGCTGTAATAGCTGGAAAAGTGAATAAATATTTCGTGAGGTCCTCTTCAGCTGGCTTTTTAAATATCCCTAAAGTCCCCCAAAATAAAATGGGTGAGGCTGCTTTTATCCACTACGCTACCAAGACATATCAGAGGCCAACTCAGTGGACATTTTTAAACACCAGCTTTTATTTTTGTTATACCTATATCTATGTTTACTTTATTTTATAGGGTTTTATATTGTTGCATCAATTAACTTAGTCTTGTGTCTTATTATGTATTTTTATTATCATACCTTTTACCTCGCCGTGTCTCTTAACCTTTTAAAATGTTATATGTATATATATGTTGTTGCTATGTACCTGTAAAGGTCTTAACATCTGATCTGAGGGGAATTTCTCGTGGTTTATTTTTAACTTGTGATGTGTGCCATTTTGTAAAGCACTTTGAGCTACACGTGCTTTATGAAAAGGGCTTTATAAATAAAGCTTTATTATATATTGCAATATATTTAAATTCCAAAAGTTGTGAACCTATTATTGGTTGTCAGCTTCTGTTATGTGCTACCTAGCATATGACAAGGTGGTTCTAAATAGTCAACAATCCAATAATATTTTTGTATTTTGTTTTTCAGGTATTGCATTCTCAGAGTATTGGGCTGCCGCCAACATGTCCGTGGGTACTGATGAAGAAGGATGGTGCAGTCATCACAGCTAACTGCAACTGCAAGGCTGGTTTGGGATCAACATGCACCCATGTTGCATATCTCCTTTTCTACATAGAAACATCTATATGGATACGTGATGCCAAGACAGTTACCCAGGAAAAGGCATCCCCACTCAAAAGAAACAGAAGTACTAATCAATCTGAATGACAGTGTATATATTTATTTGATTGAACTTGTTTATTTTACATCAAATCTATATAAAGAACATGTAAGTACACGGCACCTCTGTTGTTTCTCCGACTCAGACTGCAAGGAATCTGGGTGTGATCCTAGATAACAACCTGTCCTTCACTGCAAACATCGCTGCTACAACCCGCTGCTGCAGATACACGCTTTACAACATCAGGAAGATACGTCCCCAGCTGACCCAGAAAGGCACGCAGGTTCTGGTCCAGGCTCTCGTCATCTCACGCCTAGACTACTGCAACTCCCTCCTGGCTGGTCTACCTGCATGTGCCCATTGACATCGGGACAGCAGAAAGCTTACACACCTTCCGGCGCAGACTGAAAACTCATCTCTTTCGACTCCACTTCGAGCAATAGAACTATTAACAAAGCACTTATATACTAATAAAGGACTTGCTTATCTAAAGCCAGTTGAGTAGCACTTGAAATGTGTTGGCTCTATGAAACCTGATGTACTTATATGATTTTGTTTTCAAGTTTGTATTTTGTTGGTCGAACGCACTTATTGTAAGTCGCTTTGGGTAAAAGCGTCAGCTAAATGCAATGTAATGTAATGAGACAGAGCTCTGTGCCGTGAGGGGAAAATTAAGGGGCTTTCTGTTTAGGGTCTGGATCCCTATTTGAAAGCTTCGGATGGTCTATCTGGGGGGTTTCACATATCTATATTATGTTTTAGGATTGTGCTGGTATTTTTTTACATTTATTTTTAATGCAGGAGGAAACCAGCGTACCTGGAGAAAACCCAACTTCAGCAGAGGAAAAACATTTTTTTTACAATCCATTAGATTAAATTAGATATTTCTTTTCAAAGACTTTCTCGGTGTTTTGGTTTCAATATGACTGATTTTGATAGAGCAAGTCAAAAAGGGGATTATTTCTTAAAACGTCTGCAAAAGGAAACTACTCTCCTTCTCATTCGCTGAAAAACATTTAGCCTCTTTGGTAATCCTGTGCACGTTTTGTCGACATCGCCCTGATCAGTAGGTGTGATGGCGGCTGCAGCACCATCGTTGGAATTAGGTGTGGACTTGTTGTGTGTTGTGTCAATATTGGACTTCTCTAGATTTGAATTGTCAGCAATGGAAGACATGGGTTGCTCTTTCTGTGAGCTTTTCCTACAATATGTAATTGGAGGATCTTGACAGAAACCATCTGGCCGTGCGTCTGCATTACAGGAGATTTCCATGTCTTTCTCTCCACTACTCGATTCAGTTTCGTGATTGTTGACAGGAACATCCGATGCATCAGAATGGTCCAGTCTGCAGATGGTCATCCACCTAACAGCATCTGTAACATAAGGGCTGCAGTCCAGGTCCTCTTCCAGGTGATCCATTGTTACAAAGCTGTGAGTCAGGGCTTGCTCGGGTGTGATTCGCGAGTTAGCATCCAGGTCAAGTAACCGTTTAAGCAGTTGTACAAAGACCATCCTGTCTTTCAACTCAAATCTGCCCTTTTCCTCTGCGTAATACTCAATTACTTCATCCAAACTTGAATACTGGTCTACAGCACACTCTGAAATGTCGGGCTCGACACCGGTTCCTTCCTTGTACTCCTCTAACGTTTTAAATCTCCACTCTGGACTATTTTTCCGTTCCCTAATGAAGTAGTTGGAGGTGAACTTCCCAGCATTTAGCAAGTGGTCTCCTGGTTGACCAATCCTATGGCAAATGAATTTCATAATACAGTATTGTGAGCTGTGAGGGAAGAGGTAAGCAGCAAAATACATCTCTGCAATAATACATCCCAGTTCCCACATGTCTATGGCCTCAGAAATGGGGAGGCCCAAGTACACCTCTGGAGCTCTGTGTGGTAGCATTTGCATTTCTCTTCCAATTTCTACTTCAGATGTTGGGATGGCCACACCAAAGTCGATCAATTTAATCCTAAAGGGCTGATTCTGGTGGTTCACAAGCATGATGTTGGCCAGTTTAAGGTCTGAATGAATGACGCCAATGCTCTTCAGGGCTTTGAATGCTACAAGTAGCTGCTGTGTGATTGGACGGATTTCATTAAGCGAATTTGCTTTCTGTCTGTTTTTCATAAAGTCCCAAAGGCTCTGATCCAACATCTCAAATGCGATGCAAGAAACGTCTCCGAAAAAGAAATTGTCAATTAATCTTATCAGGTTGTTCTTCTCTGGGTCAAGTTTCCTGATGATTTCTAGCATTCTCACTTCTTCAACGTGATCTTCACTGTCTTTGTGAATCTTAATGGCTATAATCTCTGAGGTTTTTAGGTTGACACATTTTGCAACCTTGCCAAAATATCCTTCTCCAATAAAGTCCAATACTCGGTAGTCTGCAGACTTGCTGGAGATAATGTCTTCTTTCTCTACCTGAAATGTTTCAGAATTGTTGTTGTCTAGATTTGAATTGTGAGCAATGGAAGTAATGGGTTGATCTTTCTGTGAGCTTTTCCTACAAGATGTGATAGGAGGATCTTGACAGAAACCATCTGGCCGTGCGTCTGCATTACAGGAGATTTCCATGTCTTTCTCTCCACTACTCGATTCAGTT
>JAPTMU010000599.1:0-40013 GCA_028583405.1 Pogonophryne albipinna
ATCCGTGAAATCTGAATCTCCCAATATCGTTCCAACTTTACTCGACTTGTTGTCACTCAGTCATCCGTTTCTATAGACTATCTGGATTTAGATATTGCGTAATAATTATTGTGTTCCCACGAATTACTAATGCGTGGGAACATGATAACTAATTTGTGGCCACGCATTATTAACTCGTGGCCACGCATTATTAACTCGTGGCCACGCATTATTAATACGTGGCCACGTATTAATATTTTTCTCACCAATGTCACCAGGGGGGCTCCGTACAATTATCCTTGTTTTTATTGATTTGTTTAATTCCATAATCTCGGACTTTTTTGGCGTCTTCAAAATAAAAATAACCGGAAACAGACGTAGGCATTTCGAGCGATTACCCAAGATCCTCAGCTATGGTTTAAGCTCGCTGATTGGATGTTTTAGCCGCAATGCATGCTGGGATTTGGTGTTTATATGATATGAAATCGGAAAAACATTTTAAAAGAATAAAATAATACTTAATTCCGAGTGCTCTTGCTTTTCTCTTTGAAAGTCATCACATAACGGCATTGTAATACACGGTTTGGCTGCATACATATTACAGATCTACCGTAGTTGTTTATTTATAGAGCCCTGATGAGAAGACCTTTGGAAAAACTGGAAGAAATGCCGCCGAAACTGAATACTTGACGTGGATCATAAATATATCAACAATTAAACAACATCTTCAATTTCTCTTCACACAATACGTCTCCTTGAGGGGGTAAATGTAAAGTGCTCTAAAGAATATTTGGTTCCTAGCAAACATGTATGTTTCATGTGCTCCTCAGGTGTACATTCACTGCAAACTGCTCTCATGGGATCCTGAAGTTCTAAGTGAGAGCCAGAAAGCTTGCCACTATGTAAAGGAAAACGAGCGGTAAGGGAAGAGTTTGATATGTTGGAAGTATGTGAACATTTTCTTGCCAGCAGTTTAATATGATGAATGCAACTGAAGCCATGTGCAACAAGTATGCACCATTAGCCAAGGATGCTAGCTTATTTTAGCCTAACATATCCAACTTGAAGTAGATCAATGCATGTACTTTGATCAGTATTGTGCATCTATAAAAAATGATCTCCTGCTAACTAACAAAGTATAGACAACAATTGTGACTGTTACGGAAACTTCAGAGCGGTGCAGGAAACATTGGACACTGGACTCGTTGTTTAATCAAACACCTTGAGATTTATTGAAAGTTCACAGAGAAAACGGCCGGAGAGCCTCGCTCGGTTTATCACAGATGTTAACTGCAGGCCACCACGCGAAACTCTAAAGACAAAGGAAATAGATTCTGAAATATATAGGAGAAGAGGGTTGGACCGATTCTAACTCCATCTAATCAATGCCAGATAGTCAGTACAAAGGCTCCTCTGTGTCTACCATTATTCATCATCCAGCAGACAAGAAGATGAACCTTTGACCTGTTACCCAGTCAGAGTTGCCGCAAGGGGATATTGCGATTTAATGGGAAGCAGATGTTTGTAATAAAGACAGGTTCCCAGGAACGCTGAAGAAACCCAATATTCCAGTATCGACAGTGACGAATGATAATTGTAAAATATTTGAGAAAAACAATATTTGTTTTTAAAAGGAGGGGCACTCAAATGATTAGCCAACCTAATGAGATTTATAAAATAAAAAAAGCCCTGAGCTTTTGTAAAATGCTAACCTTGTTCTGCACTGTAGATGGAAAGATATCTTTTGGTCATTAACTTGATATTTATAATTTTACCAGTTTTAGTTTTTTATAGAAACATCACACCATTTTATAACGGCTTTTTTCTTCTGTGTATACAAAATGTTGTAAAGCCATGCTGATGTATTTGAGCCTTAACGATGGCTGCCTCCTCAGATGGGAACTCCTGGATGACCCCATGCAGAGCTCCATGTGTGACTGCTGTTCTAGGACCTGCAACACTCGCTCCAAGAGAGGAGACGAATGGGGTATCGCTTTTATGCTAACTTGTATGCTTTTTTTTAATGTAGTCTTTTCATTATGAAGTTATTGTTGTTTTCTTCCACCTCAGAATCCAACGGCTTCATGCACACTTCTGTGTTGGGACCCCTGATCATAATGGATCCATCGCAACAAAATGCCCA
Organism: Pogonophryne albipinna; assembly: GCA_028583405.1. NCBI lineage: Eukaryota > Metazoa > Chordata > Actinopteri > Perciformes > Artedidraconidae > Pogonophryne > Pogonophryne albipinna. Next base: position 2,123 of record JAPTMU010000599.1, read on the forward strand.
CAATGCATCAGATGTTTCCATTGCTGACCAAGGTTAATGAGTATTTATTTATGGTATTTGTCTTGAAGTTTTGTTCAAAACTTGCCATAAGACTAACGTTGCTAAACGTTTTCTCAACAGGAAGTCCAGTCTAAGATTGGGGAGATTGAACAGAGGGCCCAGGCTGGACGACATCCATATGCAGATTAAAGTTGTCTATAATCTCTGTATAAATAAAACTGTTGTTAACTCCTGTTGAGTATAAAACGAGTATCTTTACTTCATATGAAGGTCCTACTGTCCTCAACTGTGTCCATCGGTCCCATCAGTAGAATTTTACTAATTATTATATTATTGTGTGACTTGTCATTGAAAGACACTGTCAATTATAATGTAACCTTTAATGGCCATGTGAGTTGGAGTATAGCCCCTGAATCTCTCTTTCACTTTCCATTTTACATTGAGCTCTGCACATGATACACATTCTGACATTACATACACCACCAGATTTAAAAGCTATTGGTGATCTGTCTGCTATTACATCTATGGCAATTATTTATGTTGAGCCTCATTTGAAAAGACAATTCTGATCTGAATTTATTTTCTAGCCACTCATGCCTGCAGTTGAATGTAGCATAGTTTACTTTCTGACCATGAATATAAAATCAATAGGGATGGCCTGCATGGCACGTGTTTATGCAGTTAAAGGATGACATCATAGCAACACAACTACTATTCAGATGTGTGAGTGTGGATATCTTCTCACACTGAATACAACTTAAATGAACTGAAACATTTACCTTTTTCCCTTACCTTGAGTTTCCATTAGGTCAAAGATATAAAAATAACACATTTGAATAGGACAGGACATCTGATAAAGGAATACTACCTTCCCCCAAATGATCATTTGTTTAGAAATGACTCCTTTTAATTCTCAAAGAAAACTTTTTCTTGCATGCTTGACGTTGAACAAAGAATCCCAACGTATACATATATTAATGTTAATATATATATAACAGCAAAACTAAATCAAAACATCAGTAAGACAACCCATGCACTATGATCCTCAAAGTGTTTTAAATAAGAATTTAAGGTAGTCACACAGGATAATACATTTATTAAGAAATGGTGATTTTGTGCTGCTGATGAAGCTGAATAAAAATGAATTGGGTGTAAGGACTAATGTGATTGGATGCTCCCCATGCTGTAATCAGTGTGCTAGCTGCTGCAGCTCGGACTGTTGACAGGCACCAGGTGAAAGACGTTATCTTGATGAATGCCTCTCAGGAACAAGGTATAAGAACATGCACTGTGTCAGTAGCAAGTATTCGGTCATGATGGTTTCATTTTGTCAAGGTGCACTGCTTCTGAGCCTGGCAGCTGCCATGGCAGTATATGCAGGTAAGACAGGAAACAAGTAAAGCCATGTTATTATCCTTGACTCAAATAGTAGAGTCTAAACTTAATTTCTTTGTGTTGCAGACATGAAAGTGGACTGTGGGCCAGAATTTGTGACGCTGATGTGGAGAGAAAGCCGACCCCAGGCCGACACATCGCTTCTCCGTCTGGGTAACTGTTTCCCAACTAGCTTCTCAGCAGGAGTGGCCTTCTTCTATGTGGATCTCACTGACTGTAACTTTAGGAGACTGGTATGTGTATATATATTTTAAACCTGCAAGCTGTGAGTCTGCTATATTTCCTACAGCTCTCTCAGGGGGATCTTTGTCTCTCTAACAGGTCACCGGGGATGCACTGGTGTACAGCAATGATCTGACCTACGTTGCTTCTGCGGATTCTTACAATTTGGCATTCACCCACCCAGTTGTTTGTGCATATGAGAGGTTAGTGTTCATACCAACATAAGGTGCTAAAGGGTGACACTACCCTTGACTAACAATTCCAATTTGGCATTTTCATGGCCTGGGAAAGTTCAATTTGATAATAAGCTTCTCCCTCTCAAAGCCACCAACCATGGAAGTCCGTCTCAAACTTGTGATGTCATCAGGTATAAAGTCTGAAGCTGCTATATACGTAGACAATGAATGGGAGACTGATTTAGGGAATCTACAGCCTGTTTCTGTTCTATTCCCAAATTAGCTTTATCTATTGAAGTATTCTCAACAAAAAATGTATCTATTTACTGCGAACAATCCCTAAGGTACACTGTGTTGTTCCCAATTCATTGTCAATTGAGTTTTTCCAAGTTTCCTAGTTTTTTGCATTTTGGAGGAAGTCTTTTAACATAGGAGTAACTGTTCATAACTAGAGAATGCAATTCCTGAAGAAATTGCTAGTGGGAATACTTTATGCTGACGCTGAATTGCTATGCTGAAATGTAATGTGTAAGAAGAAAGTGAAGAACTTTTAGATTAAAATGATACATGAACACTGGGGGCTTGAATTTGTGATGAGAGAAGAAAAGAAAGTAATAAAGCTTGGAAAAGTAGCAGAATATTTTAACTGCAAACTATTGAACTAAGTTGATGGCGAATGATCTGTCTTCATGGCAACGGTATTTGACACGCCATAATACGCTTCGATATGTGGATGGCTTCATCGTTACAAAACCTGTGAAGTTTGGAGCATTTTCACTGAAGGTATGAGAACCATGTTTCATGGTGAGCATTGTGTTGCCATGGCAACAGCATTTGAATAAATCTCAAAACTGTCCCATAGATGTCTTCACGGCTGGACTGTTGGCACAAATGTGAATTTTGAGCACTTTTTGACCATTTTCATAGGAGTTATAGCAATATTGTGTTTTATTGCAAGGGATGCATTGTCATGGTAACAGCTTTTGAGGAAAATTCACTAATGGCACAGACATGTTGAGGGCTGGACCATTAAGTATGTCATATGAAGTCTGGTGTTGTTTTGACCATTTTCATATCAGTTACGACAACATCGTGTTTTATGGCGAGGAATGCGTTTCCATGGAAACGGCATAGGATAAAACCCCATAATTCTCATAGAGCTGTTGAGGGCCGGACCATTAACCATTATCTGAAGTCTGGTGCTGTTTTAGACCATTTGCTTAGGTATCACGACAACATCGTGTTTTAAGGCGAGGGATGCGTTTCCATGGAAACGGCATATGGTGAGATCTCAGATTTGCATACAGCTGTTGAGGCATGGACCGGTGATATACAAGTGAATATTGGGGGACGATTAGACCGTGTCCATTGGAGTTACAGCGACATCGTGTTTTATGGCGAGGGATGCGTTGCCATAGTAACACCTCATTACGTAAAATCAGATTTGATGTAGCGCTTTTCAGGGCCACAGTGTTAACCATCATGTGATGTTTGGTGGCGTTCTGAGCATGTCAGTTGGAGTTATGACATCATCATGTTCCATCACACAGGTGTTTATGTTTGCTCTAACGACGTTATGAAACACCTGTGCTTGAGCCCAGAGATCAAAGGTTTCCATGGTGATGTGGAGTAATCAGTGAGGAGAGCCTTTCCATTGTTCTGAATGAGAGATAAACCGTAACAGATATCGGTGAAATTTCAAAGTGTGAAGCATCTCAAGAACCCTTGGCATCTGAAGTCTGCTTTTTGTGTACTTTCGGGTCAATAATGTGCCATTTTTGGCAAACTAACTAAAGGTGTGAGGAAAGATGAGCCTGAATGTACAATGGGCTTTAATGGAGCTACGAGATGTTTTCTCATGAAAAATTATGTCTCAGGAGTGTAGGGTTTGGCAGGTTTAAAAAATATATATATGAAGGCGAATTTCAAGCTGTCCTCCACTCTAGCTGTGAAATCACGCACTCTAGCCTTAACGAGCTGCGCAAGACAGACTAATGTTAAAATCTGAAGAAGGCCTCTTTACCAAGTTCTTCTGAGCAATGTTTAATATTTCTAAAAGTATGAATCTGATTTAAAAGTAGTTTAAAATGAATAATGTCAGAAGGATATGTAACATTTTAAAAGTGGAATGAGGTTTCTGAGTGAAAGTATGAAGGAACAGTTAGCAGTTGAAGTCGCATGAAGATTTTTCAAGTCTGAAGAGTTTCTCTTGACTTCCATGTTAAAAATGTGATGAATTATGGGATCTATCTCGGGAATTATGAATGAGAAAAGTAATGGCAATCGATTCCTGAACGATTTGAACGGAGTTTCTGCGATGTGGGAGAAGAAGCCGGACAAAATAACGCGGCGGAATATGAATAAAGAATTAGTTCGTAGGAGTAAACAAGCTTGTACTAATAAGTTCAATAGTTTCACTTTGCAGCATTTTCTGTACCCTTCTGCTTTATTTGTTGCAGGCCCAAAGACTGGTATGCTACGATCTATGACCCGGTGTTTAAAACCTACAGTCTAGGAGATCTGCAGTTTAACATTGGCCTCATGAATGGTGGGTAAACAACATGAGAAACTCTCTACGAATGGCAGCTCTCCCTGACTTTTGTAACTTAATGACGCTTCTCCTGTTTACTGCCCTAGACGACTTCTCAGGCCCTGCTGAATCTACACGCTTTCCTCTGGGCTCCATCATCCCCATCATGGCTAGTGTGGTGCAGGAGACCCATCAGCCCTTGCTGCTGCTTCTTGAGGAATGTGTAGCTGCTACCACACCAGAGCTGTACCCTGAAAGCACCATGTACCCTATAATCTCCAATAAAGGGTACTCATGGCAATGAGCATTGATTTAAAAAAAACGTATTTTGGTCGAACCTTGGTCGTAATGCTAATACATTTTCTTTAACCCAACAGATGTCTTTTGGAAAGTGTGTCGTCACGATCAAAATTCGAACCAAGGCAAAAGTCATCGGAGATCCGCCTATCACTTCAGACCTTTACGTTTTCTATGGGAGAAGAGGTAAATTGGCCTTTACATTTTATTTTTTTTCAGAGTCAAGGTTTTATTGTGGAACTGAGATTAATTGATGCCATGACGCCTATATTTCCCCTCTACTCAACAGGTCTTTATCCACTGCAAACTTTTGGCTTGGGATCCCAATGGTCTTGACAGCACTAAGAAAGCCTGCCACTTTGTCGACGGGCATGGGTAAAAATATTACTTTAATGTATCAGAATTTGAATTGTAAGTTCATTATTTTACATGAGATGACTTATTCAGCTTAAGCCCAGTCTACTGAAGATACAGATGAATCCCATTCATAACTATTCAAACTTTGTGGAATCTTTATTTGGAAGAGTTGAGATGCATTTGAATTATCTTTTCATCCAATCTTCATGAACTAAGTTGGGAGTTGCTGGACAACTTGGCCCAGAGCAATCTTTGTGACTGCTGTGAATCTAAATGCAAGTCAAGGAGGCAGAGGAGTGTTGCGTCAGGTATGTACACAACTTCTGCTGTATTACACTCGTTTGGTTGACTTGTACTAAAATATATTTTTTTTTCAGAGAAACATGGAATGGTACAAAAAGCAGTCATTGGGCCATTTACCATCACAGATGTGAATTCCTGAAGGTAAGGGTTTCGTATTGCAATATACATTTATTCTGAACGGCTATATTACACTTTGTTCTCCCAACAGGAATGGATCCATTTCGCTGACTGGTTTCTTCAATCTGAATTTGGTTTTTATTCTTGGTTCTCTTTGCATTTCAGATTGTATGTGGTCAATAAAAAAAAAGTTAAAAAAAAAAGTTTCCGAACCACTTAATTGAAGTTCTCAAATTATTGAGTTTAACTTTTCTTTTGTGTGAAATGGTTTAAACTAAGCTGTATTACTGAATCTTGATGACCTTGTCTTCTTTCTGGGAACATTTCCAGGTCTATTCAATGTCATGAACTTTTTTCCTGTGTCAATTTCCCAGAAATATTGATCACACTATATCTTTGAAAGCAATATGATTACATTACACTTTTTGTTCAAATTTCCAATCAATAACTCTTAACAGTTAATGCTTATCATGTAAGTATTTTTATTCTGTATTCTTCAAGCAGGTCAAGGCTAAACTCAGTGATTTTCCAAAGAATATTATGGCTGAACAATGAAGAGAATGGATTCAAAGCTTTTCAGCACTTTGCTCAATTGGCCCTTTCTGGACTTGTTCCATAAGGTTCAACATGTAATGATCAAACTCTATGTAACTTGCAGACTGATTCTTGGTACATAATACACTCTATCACTCCTATTCACCTCAGCTGAAATATGTTGCTGTTTTTGTTCATGACTAAAGAGACAATGATTTAGCCCAATATGTATTGAACTAGGAGAGGAACTGTCTTTTTTACATATGCAGCATACAAAAAACTGAACAGATAAAGGCAACTCACAAAAAAAACCCTCTGGGATCCCCCTTAATGCCATAGGCCTACTTTTTCCAGGCACATTTAATATCTTGAACGTTATAACTTGAATATTGCCATTGCCAAATTTGCTCAAATGAAAAATCATACTATGATAAAACTTGGCACTACGATACACTCGGTGGCGGCGCCAGGGTATGGCTGGGGTAGCTACAGCCATACCAAGAAATGGCTTAGCCCCACCATGAAAAATGATGTTAAAGTAAGCAAATTAAAGTGGACCTATCATGCTATATTTGAGAAATATGTTGTAGGGCCATACCTACACAAAACATGTCTGAAGTTTTTTTTTTCAAAATCCCAAACGGATCACCCATTGTAGCCATCCCTCATACTACTCATACCCCTCTTTTGCAGCCCTGTTAGAGAAACGCGGATCTTGGATCCTTAGCGTGAAAAAAAAGAGGAGGCGGAGCTAATGCCTGATCAGAATTCTACCGGAGATAAAGTTAAATTCGGTTGTGATAAAACGACATCCTGTTTAAACCACGTCAAGGATTATTTCTGAAATAGTATGGAGCTCAAATGCTTTTTCTCTTGCATGTTTATCACAAGGTGAGTTCCTTTTTTTATTTCCTGCTTTTTCAATCAATGTTTATTTATATAGCCCAATATCACAAATGTTACATTTGTCTCAGTGGACTTCATAGTTTGTACAAAATATCAGTATGACAATCCGACACCCTCTGTCCTTAGACCCTCACATCGTACAAGGAAAAACTTCCGGAGAAAACCCACAGTTTAAAGGGAAAAATGGGAGAAACCTCAGGGAGAGCAACAGAGGAGGGATCCCTCTCCCAGGACGGACAGACGTGCAATAGATGCCGTGTGTAAATTGAAAAGATAATACATTTACAACTTTTAAACGTGCTCTCCAGTACAGGTTAGCTCTGAGTGTTAGCGAGGCTTGCTAATGTAAACAAAGACGAGATTACGTCCAAAACACGTCAGGCATTGTTTCTGATAGGAACTGTCTGTGGGCCCGCTGCCGGACTTGACAGTTCGGATATAATCTGTATCAGCTCGTTGTACACCCGTTTTTAAAAGATTTGGGTACGGAGTGTTGAGAGCTTCATAGTATGTTGAATACTTAAAACGAAAGTTAGTTATAATCAAATATAATCAATTATATTCTTGTATAACCCACAATGAAAATGCTTCATATTTTAGGTTTTCTATAGTTACAGTATAAACAAAACCAAGTGGTTTGTTAAGTTGAGTGTAAGACCTATAATGATTTATGGGTGTGAGTGATAAGAGAATAGGCAGTTTCTTCCCTCTCCTCTCACAGCAGGGAGGGGGGCTCCGGACCTAAGGAGAAATGCATTGAGGCCTCAAAAAGGTGGTTATGTCATAGCCATAGAATATGTCTGGTCATGTCCCTTTTAACACAAACATGGGAAGGTGTGTCTTATGCCATAAGCTATGGAATATGTCCTGGTCATGTCCAGCCCTGTACATCAGAGGCCATACCCAGTTTTGTTTCATTGGTTTGGCCTATGGAGGAGGTGTTTTTGGGGTTTCTATCCTGTTTTTTTTAGCATAAAGAGACTGGCTTTTTTGGAGAGAGCGCGAGAGAGAGGGGGGTTTTCCCCTGGTATACTCTCTCCCGGTAGGCTCTGTCCTTCAGAGCTGGGTTAATAGCTCTCAGTAAAGGTTCTCTCAAACTTGGTAAATATCTCTTGATTTTCTTCGTTGAAAAGCTGAGTGAATTACTTTGTGAATGAGTGGAATTAATTGAGATGTGTATGTGAGTATTAGTAACCGCCACCTGTGAGGACCTTCCTCCCGAATTCATGCGGATAGGAATGGGTTTTTGAATCTTATTCCCGCCATCTGGTGTCGGAAAACGTGTATGAATATTAGTAACCGCCACCTGTGAGGACCTTCCTCCGAATTCATGCGGATAGGAATGGGTTTTTGAATCTTATTCCCGCCATCTGTGTCGGAAAACGTGTATGAATATTATTACCCGCCACCTGTTGAGGACCTTCCTCCAAATTCATGCGGATAGGAATGGGTTTTTGAATGTTATTCCTGCCATCTGTGTCGGAAAAAAAGGTATGAAATTTATGTGAATTGATTGGGTGAAAATGAAAGTTTGAATGTGCTTTTTATTATCACCGGTCATTTATGAGGAAATGCCTCTAAATTCTATCGGGAGATTTAGAAATGTCACAACTGAATTGGGCAGTTGAAGTTAAACATTTTGGTAATAAATGTAAGACTGTGAATTAAAGTTTCATATTTGAACATGATCACAGCATCATTTTGTTTAGTATGATTATAATGTGTTAAAGAGAGAAGTTAAAAACCCTGTATTAGTTTGGACCTATTTTTCTTCAAATAAACTGATCCCACCTTTTTGGACTGGGACAACTTAAAAGACATCTGTGCTCTCCTCTCCTGCTTCAAAGGTAAGATTGCACCCTGCCACACTCACTTTTAGGTAGGAACACACCTCATTTACTGAAATCAAAATCCTTCGGGATCGCTTAAACAGATTTAAGAGAGTTGTCTGAATTGAAACAGCAGTTAATTGAACCTGGTTCTTCGGGGAATTAATAGAGGTGAGATCTTGCTGACGTTGGTGGATCTGAGCCAAGCAGTAAACTTACATAGACTCAATAACTTCGGTCAGGTCAATTAGTAGGTCAGAGTAATTTCCCGGAATAAATTATCAGGACCTCGCCAACTCTCAAACACTATATACGCCGGGATCCGGAGTCATGGATGATCCTGCGGTCCTGTGTCCAGGATCGCGAGCCCTGGATCGCGAGTCGTGGCTGTGGTCCTGGATCATAGGTCCTGGATGGATATCCTCGTGGATTCATCTTCCTATTATACACACATGCATTTCCAAACATTTGGACTACCTATGTTGCAAATGTATTATCTTTTCAATTTACACACGGCATCTATTGCACGTCTGTCCGTCCTGGGAGAGGGATCCCTCCTCTGTTGCTCTCCCTGAGGTTTCTCCCATTTTTTCCCTTTAAAACTGTGGGTTTTCTCCGGAAGTTTTTCCTTGTACGATGTGAGGGTCTAAGGACAGAGGGTGTCGTATTGTCATACTGATATTCTGTACACACTGTGAAGACCACTGAGACAAATGTAACATTTGTGATATTGGGCTATATAAATAAACATTGATTGATTGATTGATGGTAGCTGCAGACTGCCATCTCTGAGGCTCTCTCCAAAAGCGGAATTCCTCAGGCTCCCACTGTCGCCGCTCCTTCCAAAGCCTCCGACATCCACTACCCTGAAGAGGTACTCAGCATCCACGACAGCCAGCAGTACCAAGGAGTAGGTGCACTTGTAGTTGAAGTACAGGGACCCAGAATTTGCCGGAGCCTGGATCACCACGTGCTTCCCATCAATGGCACCAACACAATTGGGAAAGTCCCAACGCTCCTGGAACCCAGCAGCAATGGCTCTCCAGTCCTCCATCTGTGGTACCGGCATGGTCTCCTCAACCAGGGCGGTCCAGATGGCACCCGCAACCTCCTTCACGATGACAGCCACTGTTGCATGCCCGACCCGATAGCTGAATGCTATGGTCCTGTACGAGTCACCGGTTGCCAGGTACCTTAGAAAAAAAAATATATACATGATTACAAAATATATTTATTCAGACCCCACACACACACAGACCACAGACACACAGATCACAGACACACATTGATCACAGACACACACACAGATCCCCCCCCCCACACACAGATCACACATTGATCACACACACAGACCACAGACACACACACAGATCACAGACCACACATTGATCACAGACACACACAGATCACAGACACACATTGATCACAGACACACACACACAGATCCCCCCCCCCACACACAGATCACACATTGATCACAGACACACACAGATCACAGATCACACATTGATCACAGACACAGATCCCCCCCCCCACACACAGATCACACATTGATCACAGACACACACAGATCACAGATCACACATTGATCACAGACACACACAGATCACAGACACACATTGATCACAGACACACACACACACAGATCCCCCCCCCACACACAGATCACACATTGATCACAGACACACACACAGACCACAGACACACACACACACAGATCACAGACACACACACAGATCCCCCCCACACACACACAGACCACACACACAACCCCCCCCCCCCCCACATACTGTGTTTACCTAGCTATCTTAATTAATGTTATCCATCTGAACTAAATCACAGACTTCATTCATGCATTCTCTCTCCTTCTATACAGAGTCAGATGAAAGAAGTAGAAATACACAAAACGTACCGTAGGCATATGGCGAGTCGCTCGGCGGGTCCGATTGACAAACGCAGATGGGTGTCAGCCTTTGTAATCAGTGGACCCACTTTTCCGAGCAACTCGTCGAACACGTCTTTGCTCATCCTGAAGTACTTCTGAAAGAGGTTGTCATCCAGACGGAGCTCTTGGACCAGAACGTGGTATTCCCGGTATTGCCAGTATAGGCAAGGCAAGGCAAGGCAAGGCAAGTTTATTTATATAGCACTTTTCAACACAAGGCAATTCAAAGTGCTTTACAAAAAATGAAAGACATTAAGAAAATGGCATTTAAAATCATTAAAAAGAAAAGCTAATAAAATAAACATTAAAAGAAAAAATACATGGATAAAAGTTACAGTGCAGTCTAAGATATGAATAGTTCAATTAAAAGCAGCGACAAAAAGAAAAGTCTTCAGCCTGGATTTAAAAGTAGTCAGAGTTGCAGCGGACCTGCAGGTTTCTGGGAGTTTGTTCCAGATATTTGGAGCATAATAACTGAATGCAGCTTTACCATGTTTAGTTCTGACTCTGGGGACAGAAAGCTGACCAGTCCCTGAAGACCTGAGAGATCTGGATGGTTCATCATTTATCAGGAGGTCAGAAATGTATTTTGGGCCTAAACCATTCAGTGCTTTATAAACCAGCAGCAGTATTTTGAAATCTATTCTTTGACACACAGGAAGCCAGTGTAAAGACTTCAGAACAGGAGTGATGTGATCCACTTTCTTAGTGTTGGTGAGGACTCGAGCAGCGGCGTTCTGAATCAGCTGCAGCTTTCTAATAGATTTTTTAGTGAGACCTGTGAAGACACCATTGCAGTAGTCGAGTCTACTGAAGATAAAAGCATGGACAAGTTTTTCCAAATCCTGCTGTGACATTAGTCTTTTAATCCTAGATATATTCTTTAGGTGATAGTAGGCTGATTTAGTAACTGTTTTAATGTGACTGTTGAAACTCAGGTCAGACATGACTACACCTAGATTTCTGGCTTTATCTGTTGTTTTGAACATTGCAGACTGAAGCTCAGCGCTAACTTTTATACGTTCTGTCTTGGCTCCGAAAACCATTACCTCAGTTTTATCTTTGTTTAATTGGAGAAAGTTCTGACACATCCAGTCATTGATTTGTTCAATGCACTTACTCAGTGTTTGAATTGGAGCATAGTCTCCTGGTGAAATTGTTACGTACATTTGTGTGTCATCCGCATAGCTATGGTAACTTATTTTGTTGTTCTTCATTATCTGAGCCAGTGGTAGCATGTAGATGTTAAAGAGAAGAGGCCCCAAGATGGAGCCTTGAGGAACCCCACATGTCATATTTGTCAACTCAGATGTGTATTTACCTATAGAAACAAAGTTGTTTCTGTCCTTTAAGTAGGATTCAAACCCATTTAGAACTGTTTCCGAAAGTCCCACCCAGTTTTCTAGTCGGTCTAGTAATATGTTGTGGTCAACAGTGTCAAACGCAGCACTGAGATCTAATAATACTAACACTGAAGTTCTGCCACTGTCTGTGTTTAAGTGGATGTCATTAAAGACCTTTACAAGAGCAGTCTCAGTGCTGTGGTTTGGACGAAAGCCTGACTGGAACACATCCAAACAGTTATTTAAATGCAAGAAGTTACTCAACTGTTGAAAAACAACTTTTTCAATGATTTTACCTAGAAATGGGAGGTTTGATATGGGCCTGTAATTGTTCATTACTGATGCATCTAGATTATTCTTTTTTAAGAGCGGTTTAATGACTGCAGTTTTCAGGGCCTGTGGAAAAATACTTGAGTGAAGAGATTTGTTTACTATATGAAGTAGATCTGAGGCCATGCAAGGCAAAACATCAGGAAAAATCCTGTTGGAATAATATCAAGGCAGCAGGAGGAGGATTTCAGAAGTTGAATAATGTCCTCTAGGTTTTTATCATTAATCTGATGGAATTGTGTCATGGTGTTTGAATTGATATTAGGTGGACATAGGGACAACACATTTCCTGTACCTGATGCAGAGGCACTGACTGCTTGTCTGATTTTCTGAATTTTGTCAGTGAAGAAGAAGGCAAAATCATTGCACGCCCTAGTGGATAGAAATTCAGAGGCTACTGACACTGAGGGTTTAGTTAGTCTGTCGACGGTAGCAAACAAGGCACGTGCGTTGTTTTTGTTTTTGGTAATGATGTCAGAGAAGAACGATTGTCGTGCGTTTTTCAATTCCAAATTATAAAGGCCAAGTCTCTCTTTATAGATTTCAAAGTGAACCTGGAGATTTTTTTTTTTCGCCACCTGCGTTCAGCTTTTCGACATTCTCTTTTTTCTGTTTTCACGGTCATGGCCTTTCTCTATGGAGATATTTTCTTGCCAGACACTTCCTTTACCTTAGTTGGAGCAATGGCATCTATAACATTTTTAATTTTTGAATTAAAATGATCTACTAGCTCATTTACTGAGATGTTAGCAGGAGCAAGTGTGGAAGAAAAATTCTGAGTAAACATTTCCCTAGTATTTTCAGTTAAATATCGCTTTGTGGTTACCTCTTTCTGAACATTTTTGTGAACAGAAATAGAGCTCTCAAAGAAAACACAGGAATGGTCAGAGAGTGCAACATCAGTCACCACAACCTTAGAGATATTCAGACCCTTTGAGATAATTAAGTCCAGAGTGTGCCCCTTATTGTGCGTGGGCTCCGTCACATGCTGAGTCAGTCCATAGCTATCAAGAACACAAAACAGTTCTTTTGCCCCTCTGTCCTGGGGGTTGTCAACATGGATGTTAAAATCACCAACAATGACTAGACGGTCAAAGTCATTACACACTATAGACAGCAGTTCGGTAAAATCATCAAAAAAGCTTGCACAGTATTTGGGTGGTCTATAGATATTTAGGAACAGAGCTCGAGAGGAGCATTTCAGCTGAAGGGCCACATATTCAAAAGAAGCAAAGTTCCCATAAGATGTCTTCCTGCATTGAAGGGAATCATTGAACAGAATAGCAACTCCACCTCCTTTCTTATGCATTCTTTCCTGACTCATAAAACTAAAGTTGGGAGGGGTTGATTCGATAAGAACAGCTGCACTGTTATTTTGTTCAATCCAAGTTTCTGTTAAAAACATAAAATCGAGATTGTGCTCAGTGATAAAATCATTGATTAAAAATGTTTTTCCTGCCAAAGACCTGACATTTAATAAAGCTAGTTTAAGTTTGTTAAACACACTATCAGTCAGGTTTTTTGTAACAAGCTGTGGCTGACATGGAATCACTGCTAAATTAGATAAACTCACACAAACGTTTGAGCGCTTCCTGTATCTAAGATGATTCACCGCTCTTAATCTATTACCTATCAACACAGATATCGGCAAAGCTACAGGCAGGCAGGGCCCCGGCATGTCCTGGAAAGAGTTGAGAGTGCCATACGCCCTTGAGCCTGGACCCAGCAGATATCAGTTTGCAGCGTTTTGTACACACACATCCCTATCAGGCTTTGAAGGGGAGGGAGGACCCACCACCCTGCTCCTCTCATCATAGGACGGCAGGGTGAGGGCTACACTGTAAGCCGGGGGAGATGGTGCGCATCTCTGCTTCGGTGATTTTGGTGGGCGTCGTTGAGGGGCGGGAGTAAAGGACATGCTGCCAACCCTGCGTCTCGCCTTCATGTGGTCATCGAACTCCAGGGGGGTGGGCGAGGGTGAAAGGGTGAGCGGAGAGTAGAGAGAGCTGGGGGATGAATGAAGAGTATCCTCAAAGGCATTGACAGGGGGGGGGGGTGACAGGTAGTGGAGACTCCTCCATGTGTCTCATTTGTCTCCATAATCAGAACATTCCTCAGGCGGGTGCAGTGATACTTCTTCAGGGTTTTCTGCGCGATGTGTTGTGTCTTTCTCCTGTTTTGATTCCTCTTGCCGCTTGTCCTTGGCAGAGGGAACAGATTGATGACGCAGGCAGTTGAATATGTTAGAGATAAACAATTTCACTCCTGACTTGTTCAGGCAAACTCCATTTGCCTTGAAAAGATGTCTGCGATCCCAGAAAAAGTTAAAATTGTCAATAAAATGGACAGAATGGTCAGTACAGACAGTTGAAAGCCAGGTGTTCAGTGCAAACAATCTGCTGAATCTCTCCACTCCTCTTCTGACTGGCGGTAGAGGGCCACTGATGAACACCTCTGCATTTAGAGGTGTTCATCAGTGGATGTTACCCAACAGCGACGCACACTAAATGGCTTCCTGCGAGACAATGTATATACTTTATGCAACCTTGCACACACACGTGTTACCCTTCTTGCCCTTCTTACCCTTGCTACAACACCGGCATCCATTTTAGCAATAGTGGAGAAGAACCGTTTTTTTTTGCTTTGTATGTCCGGGGCGGGACATTCATGTGATTGGTTGTTGGTCGCGGTGCTCGAATAAAATCCCCAAGCTTCAGACACGCCCAGCTCCAAGCTTTTTTTTAAGCTGTAGTGTGGACAGGCCGTCAGAGCTAACCTGTACTGGAGAGAGCATGTGTTTAAATAGCAGGAAATAAAAAAAGGAACTCACATTGTGATAAATCCGCAAGAGAAAAAGCATTTGAGCTCCATACTGTTTCAAAAATAATCCTTGATGTGGTTTAGAACAGGATGGTGTTTTATCACAGCAGAATTTAACTTTATCTCCGGTAGAATTTTGATCAGGAATTAACTCCGCCTTCTTTTTTTTCAAGCTAAGGACCCAAAATCCACTTTTCTCTAACAGGGCTGGAATAGAGGGATATGACTGGGATGTCTAAAATACATGATCTGTTTGTATTTTGAGCAAATCACATCATAGACATGTTTTTTTATATATTTTTTAGGGCTGTCAGTCGATTAAAAATATTTAATCGTGATTAATCGCTTGATGTCCATAGTTAATCGCAAATTAATCGCACATTTTTTATCTGTTCTAAATGTAGCTTAGTTTGTAATACTCTTATCAACATATGAGTGGACAAATATGCTTTATGCAAATGTTTATTTATTATCATTGGAACAATGACAAATATTCTCCTGAATATTTTCAACACAACAACCTGGAACCTCTCTCTCTTCACTCTCTCCCAACCCTGTCTACTTCTTTGTACTGAGCCAGTTGCTCAAACAGACAAGCCTGTTTACAGTTGTCGGCGAAATGCCGCTCCTCTGTCTTCATCTTCAGTCAAAGCATGAGGCTAAAGTTCCCACTGTGGGTCAAAATAATGCGCTGTGATGTGCAGTCGACACGTTGGATGTGATCCGAATTATCTAACGCAGCCCCTCGTCCTTCACAATGTTAAGCTGTACCCACCCATTTAGCTATCGCTGTTGTTGTCCAGGCGTCTCCCCGGCAAACTTTCAAGCGTGGTCTGCCGCAAGCGAGCGGCAGGAGCGGGGCTGTTAGCATCAGTTGTGTGCTTGCTGTTTAAAACACCTTTTTTGGTTTCCATATCTCTCGCTAGAATCTCCCACCATCCAACTAACAACAACAACAACAACAACGTCAAGCCTTTGGGCTCTGAAACTACGGGGCGGGCCGAGACAAATACACATGCGTTAATCGAACGTTAAAATAATTAGTGGCGTTAACGCGTTATTAACGCGGTAATATTTTTACATATCTGAGACCCATAATATATGCCTACAAATAGCATGATAGGTGCACTTTAAAACACCACCCTTAACTATAACCTCAGTAATACAGTATGGATATAATAATTTAAATACATTTTTGAAAATGTCAACAAAAACTGTTACAACCACCACATATTTTATACGTGTATCTAAGACATTCTGTTTCTGTTGGAAACAATACAATCTTGTAATTGGTACCTTTTTCGCTGCCATTGAGTTTTCTGTACATATTTGACATGCTGTAGAAATGTGCTACTTTAATATTACATTTGTTTGTAATAAAACTATCATATAAATGTGGAAAAACTGTGTAAACTAATTCTTTATTTGTTCATTTCTAATATGTGTAGTTGACCTAATGCTCTTTAATTCTGGAGAAGCTGGTTATCTGGGTGAACCAGTCATGAGATAATGTTTTATCATGTAACTTAATGGACACACCCAGTGGCGGCGCCAGAGTATTTTTGTTGGGTAATCTATGGTAGGGCTAACCCATACAGTGGTGGGGCTCAAATCAGTATTTGTAATGTAATTACATACACGCTATATCGCACCCCTTGACAGTGAAACGCACGTGTGAGGCTTTTATTAGCTTCTATTAGTCTCCTTTTATCAGCTAAATTACATCGAGAACAACAGGTGTGAGTTAAACAATACAATAGCCTATTCTGCTAATTCCACGTTGTTACAACATGCTACGCACCGGCAGAAACAAGAAAAGTTGGCATATATAATTGACAAAGAGAGAGAGAGAGAGGGGAGAGAGAGAGACAGAGGGAGAGAGACACAGACACAGGTAAACAGAGAGAGACAGACACAGCACACAACAGGTAGCCTGTATCTCTATTGTCATACAAAACACTTTTTCAAATGACCCATTATTACAAAATGTATTAAAAACTCACTATTCACTCTTCAGGTGGGTCGTGTGACTCTGGCACCTGTTAGACTTGTACCTCAATGCGAGGGCGTTTAAGAACAAATCTATCCATCCGAAATATACAATTAATCCTAGAAGTTCTGCCGTCTGTCTGCAATTTACTCGGCGCGAGTTTGGGGACTTTTCACTGTGAACGTGACGAATCAGTAATGCATGACGCAGCAGACCCAACGTTTCGTTGCTCTGATTGGCTGTAGGTCTATTCAAATTGCATTCGGAGGCATTTGATCTGACCGTGGCCGCGCTGATATTATAACGCGAGATAAAATTACTTAAGCATATTATAAGTGCGATAAAAACGTGAGTGCGTTTATCCAAGGTAGGAGTTTCTTTCTTATTTAAATTCGAGTTTAAAGCTGATATATGGGATGAATGTTGTTAATATATTTCAGACCTAAGGGGTGGTTTCCTCCTTTCCTGAACCCGGGGTCAGGTGTTGCCGGAGGCCGAGAGGGCTGAAGTTCCACATGCTGCTCCTAAATGGTGAGGGCTCATGCTCCCAAAGGCAAAACACTCAAAAAATGCACACAAAGCCGTTTTTACTTTTCCCCTGACAGAACAAACGACAGCGGTAGCGGAGACAAATGTCATCCCCCTGGGCTCCTTCATGCCAATATGGGCAACAGTGGAGCAGAAGTCCCATCAGCCATTGCTGCTGCTCATGGAGGAATGTGTGGCAGCCACTACGCCTGAGCTGCAGGCTAACAGCAATGTGTACCCCATCATTACAAATAAGGGGTGAGATCCAGTCTCTGATTTCTTTAATTGTTTTCTGGAGTTTAGTCCTTATCGCTTATCTGAATTTCTTCAGGTGACTCCTGGACAGTGTGAAGGGAAACTCCAGGTTTCTCCCTCGGTACCACTCGTCTGCAATCATCCTCTACCTGCAGTCCTTCAAGTTTGGTCTCGGCGAGGAGGTGAGGGGGTAAATGTAAAGTGCTCTAAAGAATATTTGGTTCCTAGCAAACATGTATGTTTCATGTGCTCCTCATGTGTACATTCACTGCAAACTGCTCGCATGGGATCCTGAAGTTCTAAGTGAGAGCAAGAAAGCTTGCCACTATGTAAAGGAAAATGAGCGGTAAGGGAAGAGTTTGATATGTTGGAAGTATGTGAAAATGCTTTTTTCTTCTGTGTATACAAAATGTTGTAAAGCCATGCTGATGTATTTGAGCCTTAACGATGGCTGCCTCCTCAGATGGGAACTCCTGGATGACCCCATGCAGAGCTCCATGTGTGACTGCTGTTCTAGGACCTGCAACACTCGCTCCAAGAGAGGAGACGAATGGGGTATCGCTTTTATGCTAACTTGTATGCTTTTTTTAAATGTAGTCTTTTCATTATGAAGTTATTGTTTTCTTCCACCTCAGAATCCAATGGCTTCATGCACACTTCTGTGTTGGGACCCCTGATCATAATGGATCCATCGCAACAAAATGCCCACAATGCATCAGATGTTTCCATTGCTGACCAAGGTTAATGAGTATTTATTTATGGTATTTGTCTTGAAGTTTTGTTCAAAACTTGCCATAAGACTAACGTTGCTAAACGTTTTCTCAACAGGAAGTCCAGTCTAAGATTGGGGAGACTGAACAGAGGGCCCAGGTGGACGACATCCATATGCAGATTAAAGTTGTCTATAATCTCTGTATAAATAAAACTGTTGTTAACTCCTGTTGAGTATAAAACGAGTATCTTTACTTCATATGAAGGTCCTACTGTCCTCAACTGTGTCCATCGGTCCCATCAGTAGAATTTTACTAATTTTGTGTGACTTTTGTCATTGAAAGATACTGTCAATTATAATGTAACCTTTAATGGCCATGTGAGTTGGAGTATAGCCCCTGAATCTTTCTTTCACTTTCCATTTTACACTGAGCTCTGCACATGATACACATTCTGACATTACATACACCACCAGATTTAAAAGCTATTGGTGATCTGTCTGCTATTACAACTATGGCAATTATTTATGTTGAGCCTCATTTGAAAAGACAATTCTGATTTGAATGTATTTTCTGGCCACTCATGCCTGCAGTTGAATGTAGCATAGTTTACTTTCTGGCCATGAATATAACATCAATAGGGATGGCCTGCATGGCACGTGTTTATGCAGTTAAAGGATGACATCATAGCAACACAACTAATATTCAGATGTGTGAGTGTGGATATTTTCTCACACTGAATACAACTTAAATGAACTGAAACATTTACCTTTTTCCCTTACCTTGAGTTTCCATTGGGTCAAAGATATAAAAATAACACATTTGAATAGGACAGGACATCTGATAAAGGAATACTACCTTCCCCCAAATGATCATTTGTTTAGAAATGACTCCTTTTAATTCTCAAAGAAAACTTTTTCTTGCATGACTTGACGTTGAACAAAGAATCCCAACGTATACATATATTAATGTTAATATATATAACAGCAAAACTAAATCAAAACATCAGTAAGACAACCCATGCACTATGATCCTCAAAGTGTTTAAAAATAAGAATTTAAGGTAGTCACACAGGATAATACATTTATTAAGAAATGGTGATTTTGTGCTGCTGATGAAGCTGAATAAAAATGAATTGGATGTAAGAACTAATGTGATTGGATGCTCCCCATGCTGTAATCAGTGTGCTCGCTGCTGCAGCTGGGACTGTTGACAGGCACCAGGTGAAAGACGTTATCTTGATGAATGCCTCTCAGGAACAAGGTTTAAGAACATGCACTGTGTCAGTAGCAAGCATTCGGTCATGATGGTTTCATTTTGTCAAGGTGCACTGCTTCTGAGCCTGGCAGCTGCCATGGCAGTATATGCAGGTAAGACTGGAAACAATTAAAGCCATGTTATTACCCTTGACTCAAATAGTAGAGTCTAAACTTAATTTATTTGTGTTGCAGACATGAAAGTGGACTGTGGGCCAGATTTTGTGACGCTGATGTGGCGAGAAAGCCGACCCCAGGCCGACACGTCGCTTCTCCGTCTGGGTAACTGTTTCCCAACTAGCTTCTCAGCAGGAGAGGCCTACTTCTATGTGGATCTCACTGACTGTAACTTTAGGAGACTGGTATGTGTATATATATTTTAAACCTGCAAGCTGTGAGTCTGCTATATTTCCTATAGCTCTCTCAGGGGGATCTTTGTCTCTCTAACAGGTCACCGGGGATGCACTGGTGTACAGCAATGATCTGACCTACGTTGCTTCTGCGGATTCTTACAATTTGGCCTTCACCCACCCAGTTGTATGTGCATATGAAAGGTTAGTGTTCATACCAACATAAGGTGCTAAAGGGTGACACTACCCTTGACTAACAATTCCAATTTGGCATTTTCATGGCCTGGGAAAGTTCAATTTGATAATAAGCTTCTCCCTCTCAAAGCCACCAACCATGGAAGTCAGTCTCAAACTTGTAATGTCATCAGGTATAAAGTCTGAAGCTGCTATATAGACAATAAATGGGAGACTGCTTTAGAGAATCTACAGCCTGTTTCTGTTCTATTCCCAAATTAGCTTTATCTATTGAAGTATTCTCAACACAAAATGTACCCATTTACTGCGAACAATCCCTAAGGTACACTGTGTTGTTCTCAATTCATTGTCAATTGAGTTTTTCCAATAGTTTTAATTGAATATCACACTTAAGTTCATTCACTCTAGTTTTTTGCATTTTGGAGGAAGTCTTTTAACATAGGAGTAACTGTTCATAACTAGAGAATGCAATTCCTGAAGAAATTGCTAGTGGGAATACTTTATGCTGATGTTGAATTGCTATGCTGAAATGTAATGTGTAAGAAGAAAGTGAAGAATTTTTAGATTGAAATGATACATGAACACTGGGGGCTTGAATTTGTGAGAAGAAAAGAAAGTAATAAAGCTTGGAAAAGTAGCAGAATATTTTAACTGCAAACTATTGAACTAAGTTGATGGCGAATGATCTGTCGCCATGGCAACGGTATTTGACACCCCATAATACGCTTCGATATGTGGATGGCTTCATCGTTACAAAACCTGTGAAGTTTGGAGCATTTTCACTGAAGGTATGAGAACCATGTTTCATGGTGAGCATTGTGTTGCCATGGCAACAGCATTTGAATAAATCTCAAAACTGTCCCGTAGATGTCTTCACGGCTGGACTGTTGGCACAAATGTGAAGTTTGAGTACTTTTTGATTTTTTTCATAGGAGTTATAGCAATATTGTGTTTTATTGCAAGGGATGCGTTGCCATGGCAACAGCTTTTGAGGAAAATTCACGAATGGCACAGACATGTTGAGGGCTGGACCATTAACTGTCATATGAAGTCTGGTGTTGTTTTTACCATTTTCATATCAGTTACGACAACATTGTGTTTTATGGCGAGGGATAAGTTTCCATGGAAACGGCATAGGATAAAACCCCATAATTCTCATAGAGCTGTTGAGGGCCGGACCATTAACCATTATCTGAAGTCTGGTGCTGTTTTAGACCATTTGCTTAGGTATCACGACAACATCGTGTTTTAAGGCGAGGGATGCGTTTCCATAGAAACGGCATATGGTGAGATCTCAGATTTGGCATAGAGCTGTTGAGGCATGGACCGGTGATATACAAGTGAATATTGGGGGACGATTAGACCGTGTCCATTGGAGTTACAGCGACATCGTGTTTTATGGCGAGGGATGCGTTTCCATGGAAACGGCATATGATGACACCCCATAATTGACGTAGAGCTGTTGAGGGCAGGACCATTAACCATTATCTAAAGTCTGCTGCTCTGAGCATGTCAGTTGGAGTTATGACATCATCGTGTTCTTTTTTTATTTTTTTTTATTCATTTATTTAACAGGGACAGTGCACATTAATGAACATTTCTGTAAACGTGCCAGAGTTAGCCAAGAGGCTATTTTTCATCTGTAGTCCCTGGACAGATTTTAAAAGTCAACCTAAAACACATTTCATTTTAAACAAGTAAATACAATACATTTAAAACATGCAACAGACATTATTGGGATACTTAAATAAAACAATTTAAAATACAGAACATTAAAACAAAACAAATAAAACAAAACAAAAGAACATGTTAAAACACAGGCAGTGGATTGTAAGGAGCAGAAGATTGGGTCAGACACATGACACAGGTGTTTATATTTGAGCTAACGACGTGTCCAGAGATCAAAGGCGTCCATGGTGATCAAATAAATGTGGCAAAGGCTCAAATTTGTTGAACAACACATTTGTAACAGGTTTGTTAATTGACCAAAAAATATGAACAGTTGGAAGATTGAAAATGGGATTATTATTAGGATTATTTGTAGGTCATTGAAAAGTACAATCATTTAGAAAGATGTGAACATTGAAGTTTCTATTTTAGAAAAGCTGACACTGTAGTGCATCGCTGGTTTTAAAAGTGATTTATAAGAGTCATGTTTAAAGATGTGCAATACTTAAAACATGTATAAAGATCCTCTGAGGGTGTGTCATTAGTTAGCTGATAAAATGTTAGGGATAAATACCTTGACATATTGACTACAAGAGCTTGAATCAAACAAGCAACCTTGTATTTGAAAGATTAACTGACATAGCAACAGTCGCACGTGGTATATAGTGGTGTGGTTGAGTACTTTAAAGGGTTCATGGATAGAGGGGACTTGAATGTGAAATAAGAACAAGAAAATAAAAGTCTAAATGCATGAAAAAGCAGCAGAATATTTGAACTGAAAACTTTAGAACTAAAAGCATACGTCACCAATAATGTCTAAAATATGTGGAACATGTTGAAGTCAGCATGAAGTCTCCATCAGACGGAAAACAATAGGCTGAGACAGTCTGTTAAACTCCAGTGACCAGTCATTAGTCTGCTGCTCTAATTATGTCAATTGGAGTTATGACATCATCGTGTTCCATGACACAGGTGTTTATATTTGAGCTAACGACGTGTCCAGAGATCAAAGGTTTCCATGGTGATCAGTGAGAGGAGAGCATTTTCATTGTTCTGAATGAGAGATAAACCTGTTACATGTGAACGTTTTGTTGAAGAACCGTAACAGATATTGGTGACATTTCAAAGCGTGAAGCATGTCAAGGAACTTCTGAAGTGTACTTTTTGTGTACTTTCGGGTTAATAATGTGGCCTTTTCAGCAGTTTAACTAAAGGTGTGCGGCTGCTGTGGTGGGGAAAGGTGAGGCTGAACTTACAATGGAGTTTAATGGAGACATGTTGAAAGTTTTTGTCACTATCATGCCCTCAAGAGGCATTTTGTTTAATAATTTTGATTACCTTTTTTTTATCTTTCAAGCTACGAGATGTTTTCCTACGTTTGTCATGAAGAATTATGTCTCAGCAGAATGTAGGGTTTGGGAATTATGGCAGGTTTAAAAGAAAATATGAAGGCAAAATTAAATCTGTCCTCCACTCTAGCTGTGACATCACGCACTATAAAATCTGAAGAAGGTCTCTTTACCAAGGTCTGAACTATGTTTAATATCTCTAAGAGTAAGAATCAGATTTAAAAGTTCTGTCAGAAAGTTGGGTAACATTTTAAAGTTGGAATGAGGTTTCTGAGTGAAAGTATGAAGGAGCAGTTAGCAGTTGAAGTTGCATGAAGATTGTTGAAGTCTGAAGAGTTTCTCCATTGACTTCCATGTTAAAAATGTGATGTATTATGAGATGTATCTCTGTAATTATGAAAGTTATGAATGAGAAATCTAATAGCCATCGATTCCCGACCGAGCTGAACGTTTTGATGCTTGAACAGAGTTTCTGCGATGTTCAATGCGGGAGGAGAAGTGGCGCAAAATAACCCGGCAGAATAATAAAGCATTTTGTGCGTAGCATAACAGATAGTTGGAATGCTGTGTCAGATTGTGATTGGTGATTGACACCTCTTTTGAACAGTTAGAGCCAATAGAATCGAGAGGTAGTTCCTAAAATCCATCTAAACATTACCATTGGTGAATGAGAGTGATGCGCAGCCAGCATGCCCAAAACCGGAAGCTGGGTTACGCTCTATAAAAAACTACGCTTTTTGCCATAAATATGATGATGGATTATCAGTAATCATTTCAAAGTGACACAGAGACATTGGATTAACCTTCAGCAGCGTTTATATGCGTTATAATGCCATTGAACACAACTTTTGATCAGAAAACAGCAAAGGTAAGACGTATTTGCCGTTTTGGCCCCGTAAAGTGAGGTCATTGCTGGCCTTCGCTGCCGCGAGTTTTGGTCGCACAGTGATGATACTTATACCATTGGAAACTGTGGAATCTCAGCTTTCATATGATATCCATGCAGATCCGATGAAGTATAAAATATTTCTACCATGAGTTATGTGCGAAGTGCGTTAGCACTCTTTCGCTTAGTGCTAATTCAGACGCTCTGCGTTAGAGTTGTGTTTTGTTTCGGTGAAAATGGTTCATATCGTCAGTTAGCTGAGTCTCTTCCCGTTAAGTGGGTATGACACATTAAGAGAACAGTCATATTTTGACATTGTTACGTTTTTGTTCTACAGCACACTGAATTTGAAATCAAACAACTGAGATTTGTTTTTGACAACAACAAGAATATCTAATTATATGACAGGGCAATACTACTGACTGTAGACAAACAGCAAATTAAAAAACATACACAAATAAATTAACTCAGCAACCAGGATCTGCAAAGAATATATAACTAATTTACTTACTTTTAGAATAACACTGTGTGATTCTTACTTGCTAATGTTTATCTCTATTTACTGGCTTTCACATCTTTGCTAAGCTTGGGAAAATTCTTGTTGAGAACATTTGTTGCAACGTTGTTAGTGACACTCTCTGTGCACCAACAGAATGACCTTCAACTTCTGTGAACTGAGAACATCCTGATACTGCCTCCCTAAACTTCCAGAATGCTCCTTTGTTTTCGCCAAGCTCAACCCAACCTTTCTCCTTTCTCTGGGTTTAAATATCCAACCCAAACTCTATTCTTCGTCTTTCACTCTGCAGACTCTCTGTACGATTGACTGAACTGCTTGCAAGAATATACTACAACAAAGACAATCAAATGATTCATTATTTTAATAAATAAATTCCCACAACAGTTACTGACTTATCAGTCTTTGAATGTCGGTGATGTCCCAGGAACACCACATATTCAGCACCATGGACAGTGGTCATGAAAAAAACAACAAATAAATCACACTTTAAAATAAGCCTATTTTAACCCACACAAACTACAGTGTGTTATTATTATAATCCACGGGGGATGATAAACCTTCCTGTCCCTTTATGTTTTTGTTTTAGGCCTAACTGATACAGTACCTATTCCGACATATGTGTCAGTGTCTTGCATCCACTGGGGAAATGTAAACCCTTTTATATGAAACTGCAGTTAATGCAAATAAGGGTCTGTTGTATTTCATTTCAGAGGATGATCACCATATCATTAAATGATTGAAACTGATCACAGCTGTTGTGGTGCATCATTTGCACGATTATTATGTGTTGACAGACAATTTTGCTGCTGTTATAACAGGGTGACTGTTCCTAAATGGGGGATTGATTTTGTCTAATATTTTTCTTGAAAATAGAAAGAATGTTTTACCAAAGAGCATCCCCAATCAAAGTATTGTCAGTAACAAGGTACAATTTATAACAGACTTATATATGTTCTGTACACTTTTGGTGTAAGTGATCGACTGAATCCATTACCTTAAAACTGCTTCACTCCTGCTACACTTTCACACAGCAGTCCAACACCAGCAGTGCCTCACTAACAAACAGCGGCAGCTAATACTCCCTCGGCCTGCTAACGAGCACCCCTATCACTCCTTCCGTGTAAACCCCTGAAGCCCCCACCCATTAGTGGTGACCCTGCCGACAGAGCACCCAGTGTTTTGAAGGACAGGAGGCAGAAGCCAGAGTCTCCCAGACCAAAGCCTGGATTAGTTACTAATCCTTAGAGGTATTTCTCTCTCCCCTGCCACCCCCTGCTTTCCAGGAATCTGCTTGCTGCAGGACTTAAATAATAGAGGAAAGGGAGTAGTTCACAGAGATGTGGGAGTCTGCAGAGGAAGGCATGGGAGTCAGGACCGGTTAATGAAAATATTGCTGAATCACAGAGAAAACCTTTGGTGTAGCATCTGACTCATTTTACAGAACTCTTCCGAAGGCGAAATTACTTCACTGTCGTGACATTTTAATCCTAGCATTAGGAGGACTAGCCTTCATAATATTGTAAGGGAAAAAAAGTTCTATTTTGAAAGTGAGAAATATAAAAAAAGTGGGAATCTTCTTAACTCAATGCTCGAATCAAAGGCCAAATGTCACATATTACACGTCTGTAAGATTGAAAACCTCCCAAGAAACCCCATTACGGGAAGAGCATCAAATGGGGATCCTTCTCCCAGGATGGACAGATGTGCAATATATGTCCTGTGTATGGATTAAAGGGGTATTCCCAGTTACACTGAATGCGTTTGTATGTGATAGTCTACTTTACTCTGACTATGATACACCTGTGCACTAGACTCATACATTGCCTAAATAATTGCATACCCGCCATTAGCTGCGCATATATCATCGCTCCTTGTGAACATGGTCAAAGCATGTAAAAATAATCACATTCCTTTGATCTTTAATTTGGGTTGCAGACCTATTCTCTGGTGAATTTACCCCCATTATACTAGCATATCAGTTATTTATGTATGCCAGTTTTCACTCTTTCCTTTTCATGTTTATTAGCTTCACACAAGCTGTGATTGACAGCCTCTGATGAGGGCACGATAATGACAATCATCATCACATAACCATCGCACTAATTACCGTCTCATAATCACTGCCATCAAGGAATTTAACGCTGAGTCCTCATTTGCAGAGGGTGAAATATTCATGCTCTTCTGGTGGAAGTTGAGCAGCCTGAATTTCTAAATGATTACGCTATAAAATCTCAGGAGGGACGTGCAAAAAGGGGCGAATGCAGTTCCAATCCGTAATTCTGTTTTTTATCTAAGTATAGAGCCTATAGTTAAAATGGGGCACAGACTATTTGCAAGTAGACCATGTAATGGCACATCTTCGTATATACTGTATGTTTGGTCAAAATAAATCAAAGGGAATATTCTGTTTATTTGTTTGCGGGGCCTCTCCTCTTTTGCCAGTTCCTCTGTTTCCCCAGTAGAGCAGATTGGATTATACTGAGCAGAGGCAGCGGAATTAGTGTTGGATCGCTGCGTCGCATACGCTCCCCAAGGAGAAATGGTCTTAAAGAAAGAGTGCGTGAGTGAGGGGAAGAGGGAAAGAGAGTGCAGATGGCTGAGTTACTCAATGTGACATCCCTGGATAGTAGTGGGGGGGGCTCATTGTTGATTTGTTGACTTGTAATAACCACATTCACATCTCTTAAAGCCAAATGTCATGCTTTGGTGGGTGGATGATGTGCAATGGCCTTGCGTGTAACTTCGTATTGGCAATGATAGTGTAGATCCAGAAGAGGATGATCTAAATGTCATGGTATGGAGAGACGATTTCCCGTATTACATTTTTAAAGAACCCAAGGCTCTGCAAGGGACTCTCATGCAATGTAATAGGCAGCAAGGCAGCTGTTTATTGTAGCTAATACAATTATGTTGAACTATTATGAGTTGAATTTAGGCCTCGTCCTCAAATCTATGGGTATTTTTTTAAACATAGCTTTATCTTTGCCTTACGTACATAACCAAACAGTGTTTTGAGTCAATGAAAACTGCACATTTCTAAGATTTTAAGAAACGAGAAGCTTTTTATTGTAGAAATGTGTGTGGAAACCTACATGAATTTGTCTTGTAGCATTAGAATGTGCGCCCTATGTGAGGCATTACTAATGAGGTGACATGTTGTGCAACAGAGGCGTAAATACACCTGAACGGTGGACTTGGCCAATTAACCTTCCTGCACGGGTCACTGATACATCCAACCAACCCACAACACAGGAGGCCAACTACGTGTGTGTGTGTGTGTGTGTGTGTGTGTGTGTGTGTGTGTGTGTGTGTGTGTGTGTGTGTGTGTGTGTGTGTGTGTGTGCGTGTGTGCGTGTGTGCATGTGTGTGTGTGTGTGTGTGTGTGTGTGTGTGTGTGTGTGTGTGTGTGTGTGTGTGTGTGTGTGTGTGTGTGTGTGTGTGTGTGTGTGTGTGTGTGTGTTTAGACCAACTGACCACTGGCTTTGAAAGTGCTTCAATTGTGGGGTTTTTCTCCTTCTGCTGGACATCATTTATTTATAAATCCTGCTTGTATGGACATCATTCTGTTCAATAACAAATGAGAAATACTCTCATATGTTTGGCCTGATTTTAAAGCAAATGAATGGCAAAAGTCTTGGGATGAGGTGTTCAACAATCATATGGGGTTAACATCTCCGTATCCTTATACCTGTGAGCCCTACAGTGTACATTGAGAAGATGCATTTCCCTTATTGTGCCTGATAACATTGCTACCAGCACTTTCCTGGCTTACAGCCCTCACAACATCTGATTAATGCCTGACCACTTGGCCCTCTCCTCTTCCTCCATGTGCTCTTTGCTTCCACTGCTGTTATTAATAGTGGGGGCATACTGCAGTCGTGTTGTGACAAAGAGATTATGCGGCTTGCAGTGGCCCACCTGCTGACCCAAGGTGCCCTACCTCCGACTATCTAGACAGTGTTCCTATTGCAGTGTTTATACAAAACAGGATAAGGCAGACGCACAATGACCGAGACGAGATCTCTTGATTATTTTGTCTGATTTATATGCCCTCCCAAAGCCTGTTTAAGTGTTACTGTAACAAAGGTGTGTACAGTAAAGTGTTCTTGATGTATCAAGATGTACTTACTTCTTATATGCGGTCAACACAATTGCCAATTTCTCCTTAGAATTAGAGAAGAGTTGGCTTCTACCAGTTTTACAACTCAGCTGGTAAACGTCATAAATCAACAACTTGGGAGTACTTATCATAACAACAGCTGGCCCTTGCACACACATGGCAGACTGATGAGTTTAGCAATGCATGGCAACAACGCCCCCGGATATAATTGCTGTAAGGAACAAGATGGCCAGACAATAATTGTGTTGTGATTAACTTTGATGCATAGTGTAAGACTCAATAAATTGCAATTATTTTTAAACAGCAGGCATAATCATTTGTATATTGTGTTTTCAGTGACTAAAACAATGCCTTCAATACGATAGGGAAAGTCAAACATATTATGAGCATGAAAGTGTTGGACTATTACAGCCTTAAATTGATCATCCAAAAATCCAAATTTGAATTAAATTAAAAATGTATATTTGGAATCTTTTGTATCTTCTCTTATCTAGCTTTGTCTACTTCAGTGGGTGAATTCCAACATCTTTCAGACAGCTTGCCTGGACATGCAGTTGGGTTTAATGTGTAGGTTGAGACAGTGGCAGAGGCAGAGGTAAACATGGTGAGTTTCTTTCTGAGGAAAAGTGAGTCACACCTGTACTGAAAACATGTCTTGTGGCAGCTGCAATGCAGTTGGGTCTATTGAAGTTACTGTCAGTGAAAGAACTCGCATCTCTGCCTCTTCAAAAGTGGATTTCTGCCTTTATGATTGTTCAACGTGGGTGCAAAGTGTTTTTTTCTTGAGAGCGGCACATGGTCTGTGGAACTGGCAGAGTAGCTGACATCTATTTGATATACTGTATTACACGTCTAAAATGGTCCTTCTTTGAAAAAAACTTAACCAGAGTGAGAAGACATATGCTGCCATAGAGAATTGCACCCAGGGGGTACAGAAATTGGGTTTTAGAGTGACATTGTATTCCAAAATAAAATGAGCACAATTGGCAAAATATTTGTTATGATCGGCTGATAATGGTCCCTCATACTACCACATTGCAGAGAAGGAAACGCTTCATTTATTGATAAAAGGTGTTAGGACTACTAGTTTAAAGTCACAAGTAATTATTTGGTTCTGTTTGGTTAGTCAGGTGGGTACACTCATATTTATGTTAAAGTGTCCTAGAGCAGTTTGTCAGGAATTATATAATACAACCGACTGTAAGAATTGGCTCAGAAACATGTTATGTTCACCGCAAAACTATTGTTGACAGCTGCACATTATCCCTTACATAATATACGATAACAACTACAATAGT
Source organism: Pogonophryne albipinna (assembly GCA_028583405.1). NCBI lineage: Eukaryota > Metazoa > Chordata > Actinopteri > Perciformes > Artedidraconidae > Pogonophryne > Pogonophryne albipinna. The sequence continues at coordinate 32,352 of JAPTMU010000599.1, forward strand.
ATTGTGTTACTGCATTCTATATGAAAAGGCGTTGTTTGTTGTAGTTGCTTCAAAGCAACCACTATTAGAAACATCTCAAAATCCAAACCAGGTATTCAGACCAGAGACACTTGCCTGGTTGTTTACAACTTCTATAATGTGTAATATACTATATTCAACTATACTGTATGATGAAGAGGCAAAATATTCACAATTATTTATAAAATGTTAGTGCAAGTTACGTAAAAAATGTTACCAAATGCTCATTAAGTATCACTTAATCATTATATTTAAATTATATTAATTTACAACATTTAAATAAAAAACCAAGTTAAATAACTCATCATATTTCTTTTGATAACAATAAGCAAACTAATATAAAATAAATCTAAATAAATAAACTTGGGATTTACCATGAAGCATATTTATCTTGGTTTGGTGTAGACCTTCCTAACTCGTATCTAAAATCCCTGCTCCAGGGTAATTTATCCCAGATCAGTTACTTTACTCAACACACAGGAAACAAATATATCAATATTCCTATCCTACTTCTGGTATTCAAGAGTTCAAGAATCATTTGGTGTCATTATTTCACAAGATACACCTGAAAAAACAAAAAGAAATAGTAACTGAAATGTAATAACTCTTTAAAATCATTATCACTACTGTACACCATGTGTTACAGTCATTAGGTGAATAGGATATTGAGTAATGCATTACTGCATTTGGATCAGACATATTTGGTCATGTTAAGAATGAAGACTTGTTGTGTAATTGTGTGTGAATGTTGCAGTTTGCCTGTTGTTGTATGTGTAAGCATGCATATATCCCCCTGTGTATTGAGTTGCCACAAGCACACAGCCAGTATTAAACTCATTGGCTGGCCTTACGGCTGTTATGTTGTGATGGGACTTCTCCAATGCTGGTGATTCTGATTTAGTTATCTGCAGAATGCAACACTCTCCCACTCTCATTTAATATCCCCAACCACAACTCCAACCTTCACCCCAACCACAACTCCAACCTTCACCCCAACCACAACTCCAACCTTCACCCCAACTACAACTCCAACCTTCAGTCTCCCCGGAGCATTTTGTGTTTTGATTTGCCCTACCTCCTGGGCAGCCTCGCAGGCATCGTCCTGCAGCTTTCCACCAAGCTTCAAAAGCAAATATAGACAGCACTGCATTTTCATTTTCTCAATGTTTAAGTCAGTAAAGATCCATTCCCCAGCCTTCTTGGTAGTTTATGGATCATTTCTTATTAAGTTGTGTTTTTAAATGAGATGTTTGGTTATGACAGCAGCTTTTTGTTGTAACATGGTACAGAATATGTTTTTGGACCAAATGCAGAATGAGTTGTTGACAAGAAAATGTATGTATAAAACTGTAATTTCCATATGTAAATGTCACGTACAATATACAGACAGATATGAATGGCATAATATAGAAATGCTCCTTTTTTAAGACTTTAGAGGCAGAATTATTACCCTGGCAATGTTTTTGAAATTATACTAGTAGAGTCTTGATGGAAGATATATACATGGAAACGGGCTCATACAGTATCAGTTTAAAATCACTTTTGTTTTGTCTGCAGAAATGCAGAATATGTTTGGGAACAACAAATCATTAATGTGTTTGTCACTGACAAATGTAATCTCTGATACACTCCACACACCATAGAGCGCAAGGGACACCAAGGGGTATCATCTGCATAATCATGTTTTCAGCATGTTCATCAATTCATTAAAGATTCTCACTTTCTTGTAAAGGCGAAAAGCTACTGTGTTTTTCCACAATGAAAAGTCGTCAAATGTATTTAAGTAAGTAAAAAGTTAAAACGATGTTTCAAATCAAACTAGTCCAACATGTACATTTGACCTAAAGTAAGAAGATTAGTAGAGCTCATGTTACATAGTAAGCGTAACTCGAAGCCACACTTTCGTTTTTTTGAAATGACTACCAGACAATAACATCCGATAACGACAGAAACTGTATACATGCTGTATATTAAAAGCTAAACCCTTGATGATGACATGTGTGCGATATCAAATGCCACTGTGCTAAGTAGGATGTGTGTTATTGCACTTACTGCTATTCTATTCACTGCTGCATTATATTTGGCTATTTGGAATACATCTTAGGACATCCACACATTTGCCTTGTCAATTCATTCAACCTTCCAGATTTTTTCAACACAACCTCCTATTGTTGGCAATGTCTCAAGCAAGCTTAGGGCAAAGAGTGGAACATCAAACTGCCTTGCCAACACTGACAATCTCCCAGCTTTATCTAAGTTAGTTACTAAAATCAAAGTGGGGGAAGACAATATTTACATTTTGAAATTTGATAAATGTGCTGGTTGTACATATTTTTTGCTTGGATCAGCAGCTCGATGCCTCTGTCGGTTGTTAACAAAACATGTCCACACTCTTTGGAGGCCACAGTTCATGCCCTAGAGGCCTGACATTGTGCATGAAGGTCAAGTGTTTGTGTGGTTGAGCTAAAGCATGAATATGTGGATTCATGTAAGCATGACTGCACATACGGTTGCTGCTATGCAAATTACGCTTGTTTATCCAAGGATGGCATAGACATACGTGATAATTGTCAGGGCTTCCTTCTTGAATCACAATTTCACACTGATATTGAACAGTGAAACAGTGACATGTCCATCATATACATATCTTAAAGAAAGAGGTGTTACTCTTTCTCTTTTCAAATAGTCTATTTCTGTTTTCAAATACTTGCTGTGAAACGTTTCATCATAAACCAATAAGACTTGAAAACATGTAAGACCTACTAACAACACATGCATTTAAGACGGTTTTCCATCAGATAAGAAGGGATCTCATAATATGTCAACTATGTTTTTTTCCCCATTTTTAATCGTGACAATGACATAGTCTTTGCTGATCAACTATTTTCTTTTCAATGCAAAGCTCATCAGAACTTATGTCTATTCAGTGAGTTGTCTCAAATAACTGACCAATGACTCATAGAGCAGGAAGGCACATACAGTACACAATGCCAGATGGAAATGCATTGTAAATATCAGTGACTGTACTTTTTTCAAGACAAACCAATAATGTAATATATGTCTTTGCAAATAGTGTCCTTATGATAGTCTTAGATGCTATTCATATATTGTCAGATACTGATAAATATGCTTTCTGATTTGGTTTCTTTGTTGCTTGTTTTTTTAACCGTGCTTGACCTAATTGCATATTTTACGTGACATGTTTTCTTTTCCCTCACACTCAGCACTTTTTTGTTTTTCACATTCAATAATTTACATGGAAGGCATTTCATATTTCATTGGGTATTGGCTTTGATGTTTTCATTAATACATAAACCAAATCAGTCTGCATACATATACTCTCCCTCCCTTAGCTTCATAGTGTACCTTCTTTCAACATCATCCATGAGAAATGTGAAGATAGACATAAAGAAGAAGGGAGACATAAAGGTCTATAGCTGACATTATAAGGCTGCTAGGTGTGTGATTGTATGTGTGTGTGTGTGTGTGTGTGTGTGTGTGTGTGTGTGTGTGTGTGTATGCGTGCGTGCGTGCGTGTGTGTGTGTGTGTGCGCTAGAGTTTCGTGGGCTAAGAGTTCAGACACAGTGTATTTTATGCCCAGGAAAAGGCTGTAATAAAGCTGGAAAACAAAAAAGGCTCCTCTGTAAGTGCATGCAAGCTGCAGTGTGTCTGATTGGGCAACACTGTCTCCTAAAAATTACGTTCCCACAGAACTAAACTGCATTCTCAATTACGTTTAGTCAAAAACGTATTTTCTCCCACGTTACGTTAGTTTTGAACGTATCTTAAATACGTTTATTTTCTACATATCTTTGCTATTTATTGTCTTGCTTATAATAATGATAATAGTCATTTATAAATATCATTTTAGAGCACACATTTGAAATCAGTAGGCGAGGCTGTAATTTCGCCAGCTGTTACTCTCATGAGCGAGGCAGAAGATAATAGTTTTTAACATGCCAAAAAGCTGCTGTGTCGTTTATTGCACCTCAAACATTAAAACAAATCCAGAGTTACGTGTTTCTGTACTTCCTCTAAGAAGAAAGGACAGTAACAGAAGATCTCTGTGGCTTCAGGCTTGATCGCCGTTCAAATGACAGCGTTGGTTTCCCCAAAAGTGGGCGGGGCTGTAAAGTGACGTAGATTTTACTCTCATCTATTATTCAAACCATTCTATTTATTCTAGTGTAAATTACATGCCAGTGTTTTATCTTTTTATTTATTAGTTTTTATTTTATATCGTATAATGTCGGACTTGTTTTTCCGTCTGTGAAGAAAAGAAATGGGGCTTAGAGCCTCAAAATACTGAAATCTGTATTTTTTTTAATCTTTTTTTCCTTCTAATTTGTTATTATTTTCTAAATAACACACTGTTATTTACTCAACAATAACACACAATTATCCTTGTTTTTATTTATTCATTTAATTCTATAATCTTGGGCTTTTTAGCCGTAAATAAAGTCACCGGAAACAGACGTAGGCCTATAAGGGACATTACGAGCGATACACACCACAAACCCACTGAACAGATTAACCAAGATCCTCAGCTTGAAGCTCGTTGATTGGATGTTTTAGCCGCAATGCATGTTGGGATATGATGTTAATGCGATATGATATCCGAAAACATTTAAAAAATATATAATAATACTTTATTCCCAGTGTTCTTGCTTTTCTCTTTGGAAGTCATCACATAACGGCATTGTAATACACGGTTCGGCTGCATTAAATATTACACATCTGCCGTAGTTATTTATTTATAGAGCCCTGATGAGAAGACTTCTAGACAAACTGGAAGAACTGCATCTTGCATTTCTTTTCACAAAATACGTCTCCTTGCAGTATCAATAGTAATTCAGCTGACTTTTATATTTGATCCAATTGGTAGATAGGTTATATTTACACCATAACGGTGCACAGCTGATAGAAAAGGACTTGTAGTTTTTAAAGATATTACTGATTTTCTTTGAATATAAGAATGTAAATACTGAGTTGAGAGAATAGTCAGGGGATTTGGGTGATGGGAGACACATCTATGGAATCACAATTTCAATAGCTTACCATTAAATGACGGATATGCCTTTCTGTCTGTGATGTTTTACAAATCAGATATTAATGTGTAGAAGTAAAACATGAGAAATAGTATAGCAATATCCTGTAAAATTATGTAAAAACATGAATAAAACTACACATCACAGAATATGACAGTTTAATGGTGGAGGTATACACACATATTGATAGATGTCGTAATGCACTGTTGAGGAACCTGTGACCCAAGTTTTTCATTCATTGCATAACTACACTAGTTGTGTATATGATGTGTCAATAAACCTTAGAAAATCTTGAAATCTTGAAAGGGATGTGCAAACATAGCAATTATATACAGTTTTTTTTAATTAACTATTAGGAGAGAATAACGAGTAATTCATATACTTTATAGATATCTGCAGATAAATGTTTAGTCTTCTCAAGCACCAACTATCAAATATCTCTCCTGATTGTTGGCACTTGACAATCACCTTACCTGAATTTAACTCAGGTGTAACTACAGTCTGCTTTAAGGGTTGTTTATATTTCACATCATTAATCAGAATCTGCAAAATAACTAAAATAAATGTAGTGGAGTAAAAATACCAGGTTAACCTCTGAATTGTAGTGGAGTAGAATTACAAAGTAACAATGAGCTGTCATGTGGGTATATATTAATGCTGCCCATTATGGATACAAGCGATTTTCACCCATTTAGTAATTACATGTTTTAAATTTGTACACACCAATGTGTTTCCTATCGCCTAAACCTCCAGGGCTGTACACAGTTTAATACTGTCAACTTCTAATTTTGGGAAAAACGAAAACGTTTTTTAAAACTACAATTCCCAGTAGAGACGTGCCATAGAGAACATGTTGCGAATCACAATAGCCAGCATGTGTAGTTCTGGGGGGGCGTTCGAGTCCAGTTTTGAATAGTCTGCCGTGGTTTCGTTCCATTTCAAAGAGCTTGACGCTCGTAACCTTGGCGCACTGCCACTCCAACATCCAATCCCAGAGTTTGAAGATTAATTACGGGGTTTGTCAACGGGACTGTAGTCCCAAACGATAGCTGGGGATTATGGGTAGTGTAGTGTCTTCGGCCATCCTAAACTGAATTTTTTTTCGGATATCATATCGCATTATGAACACCACATCTGGCGTCACAGAGATCTTCTGTTACTGTCCTTTCTTCTTAGAGGAAGTACAGAAACACGTAACTCTGGATTTGTTTTAATGTTTGAGGTGCAATAAACGACACAGCAGCTTTTTGGCATGTTAAAACTATTATTTTCTGCCTCGCTCATGAGAGTAACAGCTGGCGAAATTACAGCCTCGCCTACTGATTTCAAATGTGTGCTCTAAAATGATATTTATAAATGACTATTATCATTATTATAAGCAAGACAATAAATGGTAAAGATATGTAGAAAATAAACGTTTTTAAGATACGTTCATAAGAAACGTAACGTGGGAGAAAATAATGTTTCTAGAAGATATGTAGAAAATAAACGTATTTGAGATACGTTCATAAGAAACGTAACGTGGGAGAAAATATGTTTCTAGAAGATATGTAGAAAATAAACGTATTTGAGATACGTTCATAACGAACGTAACGTGGGAGAAAATACGTTTCTGGCTAAATGTAATTGAGAATGCAGTTTAGTTCTGTGGGAACGTAATTTTTAGGAGACAGGGTTGGATTGGGCTGCTTATTCATAGACATAACTGGCCTAACCTTCTCATATGAACCTTGAAATAAATTGCTCCTCCAAGTGTAACCAATGTGCTCTCAACTTTCAGGATGGTTATGACTGTTCTGAAAAAGGGAACGGCAAGAGAGTTGTACCTTGCTCGTCTGCACATGCTATTTTAAAATAAGAGCATAAAAGGCAATACTCTCAAAGGATTATGAAGCCATATACAGTCGGCATGCCCCTGAAAGTAGGTAACTGACCTTGTACACCATGCTCTGCTGCGTTCAACAATTGTACAGCTTTAAAGTGGCTTCAGGTCCTTAAAAGTTCTTACCTACTATAAGGGATTTTCATAGTACCCTTGACCACCAGTTATGAATTATATTCCTTTCTTTGCGCTTAACCCTTATTATTATTGGTAGTGCCTAAATTACAATATATGACCATCTACTTACAGTATCACTGCTGGTACATTTTCTACATTTGAATATTTTGATTCAACCACAAGACCATTTCACAGTATGATAAACCAACACCTGCTTTAGGGAAGTGCTTTGATATATTATTTTTAAGAGAAAACTGAAGTCAGGATTACTGCTAATGTTTTAAGGTGTCTAAAAAAAGAAATAGTTCTGTGTTTCAAAGGATAAACTGCAGGGGATTAGCATTCAGTTATTCTGACTTCTTTTCATAGAAGACCAGGAGCCACGGTAGTGTAGTAGGGTTTAGAATCAGGAAGACCACGGAAATAATTCAAGGGTAAAAGTTCTTCCTTGATATTTTTTGGGGTAAATTAAGTGAAGGATTGCTGCAGGAGGTAAACTAAAAGCGGTCGACCAATAATGCGACGGTTGGTTGGACGCATATGTTTAGAAAGTGGATGCTCTCAAAGGAATAGCCAACGGTGTCCCAGTTTTTAGG
>JAPTMU010000600.1:0-12314 GCA_028583405.1 Pogonophryne albipinna
ATGTGGCTTCTCCCCAAGTGTCCAATCTGCTGATGGATGTGGCCCAGGCTCAGTTTGGATACAGTAGAGTCTCTGGGCACGATAATGGGGTTCTTCAGATCCATTGGCATTGCTGATTTGCTTATTCGTCCTCCCACTCTTAGCATGCCTTCAACTAAGATTGGGTCCAGCTTCCTGATAGAGCTGCTTGCTCTTACTTGCCTTCCTTTCTCCAAAAGTGCAAGTTCCTGAGAGAAGTGACGTCTTTGCTCAGAGTGAATTATTGACCTTTCAGCTTCTCTAATGTCCTCCACAGACAGATCTTGTGATCCAAATGTCAACTTTAGCTTGTTCATTTTGTCCTTTAAGGATTTCAAAAGAGTCCAATCTGGGGCAAGGTCAGCTTTTGCAGATTTCCTTCTTTGATATAGCAGAAGAAGAATTCCCCTTAATTTAAGTATCCAAGCAACCCCTCTCTGCAGTCTGCTCCATGATGAGTAATACTCAAACAGTTTGCTGGTTGCGTTGGTTTCGCGGACACTCAAACTGTTAACTGCTACGTCCTTTCTAACCTCTGGGTCCTCTGATGGAATGAGGCCCAGGTTCTTAGGTGTTTTTGGCCAATATTCCTTTTCCTTTTCCAGATACTTAGGTCCTGTTATCCACCTTGATGTCTTTAGAAAGTCTTCTACATGCAGCCCACAGGACGCGTCGTCGGCAGGGTTGTCCATGGAGCTCACATGCCTCCACTGCTTCTCCTGAGACAGGTCCTTGATCACTGAAAGTCTGTTTGCCAAGTGTCCATCCTTGAGTTCTACTGAGCTTGATGCTATCTCCATGAACCTTTTGTCTTCACCTGACATTTCCTTCTTCTCTTCATAATCTTTTTCCGAGAAGTCCTGCATATGGTCAATCAATCAATCAATCAATGTTTATTTATATAGCCCAATATCACAAATGTTACATTTGTCTCAGTGGACTTCACAGTTTGTACAAAATATCAGTATGACAATACGACACCCTCTGTCCTTAGACCCTCTGTCCTTAGACCCTCTGTCCTTTGGCCTTCTGTCCTTTGGCCTTCTGTCCTTAGACCCTCTGTCCTTAGACCCTCTGTCCTTAGACCCTCTGTCCTTTGACCCTCTGTCCTTAGACCCTCTGTCCTCAGACCCTCTGTCCTTAGACCCTCTGTCCTTAGACCCTCACATCGTACAAGGAAAAACTTCCGGAGAAAACCCACAGTTTAAAGGGAACATGGGAGAAACCTCAGGGAGAGCAACAGAGGAGAAATCCCTCTCCCAGGACGGACAGACGTGCAATAGATGCCGTGTGTAAATTGAAAAGATAATACATTTGCAACATAGGTAGTCCAAATGTTTGGAAATGCATGTGTGTATAATAGGGAGATGAATCCACGAGGATATCCATCCAGGACCTATGATCCAGGACCACAGCCACGACTCAAGATCCAGGGCTCGCGATCCAGGACACAGGACCGCAGGATCATCCATGACTCCGGATCCCGGCGTATATAGACAGCAAAAAGAAAGAAATTTGGGGAAGCTGGGTTAATCGGAACATGAGAGTACACAGGTATAGACAGAGAGAAGGAAGAAGGAAGATGTCCCCCGACAAACTAAGCCTATATCAGCAAAACTAGGGGCTGAATCTAATCAGCCCTAACTATAAGCTTTATCAAAAAGGAAGGTCTTAAGCGCACTCTTAAAAACGGATAGGGTGTCTGCCGCCCGAACACAAACTGGAAGCTGATTCCACAAATGTGGAGCTTGATAAGAAAAGGCTCTGGCTCCCATTGTACTTTTAGAGACTCTAGGAACAACCAACAACCCTGCATTATTGGAACGCAATGCCCTAGTAGGACAGTAGGGTATAATGAGTTCTTTAAGGTAAGATGGCGCCTGCCCATTAAGGGCTTTGTAGGCGAGAAGAAGAATTTTAAATTCTATCCTGTGTTCTATAGGGAGCCAGTGTAAGGCAGCCAGAACAGGAGTAATGTGGTCCCTTTTCCTAACTCTGGTTAGTACACGAGCTGCAGCATTTTGAATCAGCTGAAGCCACTTGACTGACTTCTTGGTACACCCTGATAATAAAGAGTTACAATAATCCAGCCTTGAAGTAACAAATGCATGGACTAGTTTCTCTGCATCGTTTTGAGGCAAGATATGCCTGATTTTTGCAATGTTACATAGATGGAAGTAGGCGGTCCTTGAAATTGATTTTATGTGGGCGTTAAAGGATAAATCCTGATCAAATATAACACCAAGGTTCCTTACAGTCTCACTGGAGGCCAAATTAATGCCATCCATAGTTAGTATATCTAACATCCATTTCCTTGACTTCTTATTATGTCCCAAGGTTCCATTGCCTTAGGAACATCAACTCCTATTAGAAGCTCTATGTCAGCATCAATTTCTTTCAGCTGTATGTCACTTAGATAAGGCCATCTTTCCAGATCCTTTTGGGTAGGTACATTTTCTTTTGAGACAGGAATCTTACTCTGTGTGTATACCTGAGGTAGGTCAATGTAAGTACTGCCATCTAAATGTCCTATCTCCAATCCTTTGAGTTCGTAACTCTTTACAAGTCGTTCCTGACCCATTGTTCGTAGAACGACTGTCGTTTTTCGTGCTTTGGGATTCAGCTGTCTCATTAGATTCTCTGTGCAGAATGACGCTGAACTGCCGGGATCAAGAAAAGCATAGGTTGAGATAAACTTATCTCCTTTGTGAACCTTGACTCGAACAGGCACTATGGCTAGGGCACAATCCCTACCGGCCCCAGTGGCTTCACCAGCCGAGACAAGTGCACTGTTGACCCAAGCTCCTTTTGTTTCAGTAGGGGGAGGCTTTTGTAGAAGTGGACTGTCAATGTGAAGTATTGTTGGGTGACTCTTTTGACACTTTTGACATGTCAGCCTTTTCCTACAGTTCCTGCTCATATGACCCCTCATCAAACATCCAAAACAATAACCCTTTATCTTCAAAAAGTCAACCTTTTCCTTGTGTGGATGATGTTTGAACTGATGGCAATCAGTCAGCACGTGCTTGCCTTTACAAAAGTAGCAAAAAGAGGCAGGACTGCCCCCTTGTGGCTGTTTGAAGGTGCCACGCTGCTCTGTGTTTGATGGTGCAGCGCTGCTCTCCTGATCACATGCTGCTGCGATGATGGTGGCGAAGCTGCTGCCTCTACTTTTAGGTGTTCTGTGGCTCATGGGTTGGCTCCTAGTGGCCATCCTTGGGCTAGAGATGTGGCGATCCTGTATATCCCCAAACAATGGGTCCAGGAGTATTTTAGCTTGTTTTTCCATAAGCTCCACAAGGTCACAAAATCTAGCTCTCCTCTTTGTTCTCTGTAATATATCATAAGCCACTGTCCGCCATGTTTCTCGCAGTTTGTAAGGGAGTTTAGATATTATTGATCTTAGGTTGGAAGGAATATCTAGTTCATCCATGTACTTTAAATCTTGCATAGCATAATTCATACATTGCATATGCCTGAAGCGCTTTGCCATCATCCGGTCTAATTGATGTCCAGTTCATTGCCTTTTCCAAATAAGCGCTGGTCACTTTGATCTCGTCCCCAAAGTGCTCCTTTAACAGCTGTTTGGCTTCTGTGTAACCTCTTTGGGTATCCATATGCAGGCAGCTGCGAACGAGATCTTTGGGCTGGCCGGAAGTGTACTGGTCGAGAAAGTAGAGCCTGTCATGACTGCTAGCTGTTTTATCCTCGATAAGGTGTTCGAAAGCTCGCATAAAGGACTGATATTCAAGTGGATCACCATTGAACACTTTTATCTCCATTGTTGGTAACAAGGTAAGTTTCTGCTGCATAATGATGAGGTCAGCAATATCTCTCTGTCTCTGTATAACAGTGTCGAGGTTATCATGGGTTTCATTGTGTTGGGTGGAGCAATGCATTGTGGGCATTTTGAAAGGTCTAAACTGTGTTGTGGGTTGCTGAGGGCAGCGAAGATTAATGACAGTCCTCTGAAGTGGTGTTTTAGGCACTGCACCCAATGGCATGAGCTCCATGGCTGAGGCTTCAGGCTCCAAAGTGTCTGTGCTTCTTGCTTTGCTTTCCTCCAGATAAGCATTCATTCCATCTTGAATTTGATCCTCCATTTTTTCCTCCACGTCAATGCTTTGCAGAACCTTTATTTTAGCAGCAGATGCTGCGATTTCTGTGTCCAGTTCCATTTGTTCCAGTTTTTGTTCCAGTTCAGCTTTTAGTGTTGCTTGTTGTAATAGCAGTGCATGTTTGTCCTTTAACCCAGCTGCTCTGGCTAGCAGGGCAGCCTTTCAGCAGACGCCCTTCTACATGCTGAGGAGACTGAAGAGCTTTTTGAGCTCCTTGGCTTGTGTGAAACATTAGATGCTGTCATGGGGATGAATCTTTGATTGTGCAATTCTTTCTCTTTTCCACACATCCACATCTTTCATACAATATTCAAATGTGTCATTTTTGGCTCCAACCAGTCCACATGATCCTCCTCTCTCTCTTCCTCTGATAAGAGCTGCTGTACGGATCCATGAACACTGCACAAGTCATTTATATTTAGTTTGAACATCTCCAAAGCTTCATTCACATGTTCCACATTCCCATCCTCCACAAGCAAGGCCTTCATTTCGTTCATTTTCCTGGTGCATGCTCCTAATTTCCCACTGCGGGAGGCTTTGAGTGATTTTAACAATGTTTCTGCGTCAGCAGAAGTCCTGGGATCGTCCGACATTATTTATTTGTTTGTTTTTAGGCCGTGCGTAAAAGACGTTGCGGTCCTTTAATGAGTCTCACAGAGCACGCCTACTGGCTTCCTTTGTTGCACAAACAAATTCAATCACATTCTTTTCACAGACGATCCACAGATATTTACAATCCTCCTCCAATGCGTGCATCGCCGTTATGATTTCCTCTTAGACTTTAACACATCCGACATTCCAATCAATGCGTACACAGATGTATTCCCTTTATTTACTCCCGCCCGGCCCAGTCTGTCCGCTCTGGTGTGTCCCTCTTTTCCGGTGATCCAAACGGTGTGTGTCTCGTCCTTACGGAGTTTTTCGACTTGATGTAATGGCATCAAGGTCTCCTCTTGCCACTATAGAGTGGGTTGACGATACGCAATCCAAAGCAACAAGCAGCCGAAGGTTTTCAGTCAAAGCATGTCATTTATTAACAAAAAGAGTATTGACTAAATAGTCTCAAAATAAAAAATCTAAATCAATATTTCGGCGATATGCTTTCTTATATAAACTATACTTTGCAGTCCAATTTGCAACACTAATCTCTGTTTACAACTTGTGGTGGAAAAACGGTTCCGCTCCCCGTCTCATCAGGTCTCAGAGCCCCGCGGCTGTCCTCAGTTACCTCTCTTAAATACACACCGGAAGGTTCACGGAAACAGATCATATTTACGATTTGAAGTTAACAATCCTTTCATCACAACATATTCACCATGGCAACATAAATCATTTTCCATCATTAATTCATTTATCAAATTATGAAGCTAAATACAGTTTTTCTCAATCGCTAAACCCACTATTTAGAATCAAAATTCCTTTCATCAAACCAACAGCACGGCCATCGAAACAGAAAACCATTTATCTACAACAGTATACCATTTATCATTGATATCACACAAAATGCAGATGCTAAGCAGTGTTTTGCAAAACAGATCACACAATTCTCTAACTGAAGTTACAATTCTCTACACAAACATCAAAAATCTTTTGTGTAACTCATGTCTACAAAACAAAATAATCTTCTCACAGTGGATAACACTTACTCCTCATAAACTTAGACCATAGCTACACTAATTGACACTTGATGTGCAAAATATTAACACTTGTTACCAGTCAATCACCCCATTGAAAAAGGTAACTGCATGGAATGTACTGTATACCTTCCAGTAATGATGTTACTATTAGCTGATATCAATGACTTTCCTATAGTAATTGTAATTAGTGAGAATCCTATAAAAGACCTCCCTCACTTCAGTAAGATGTTTGTGTGAACAAAATGGCTGATCGAGTAGGTAGAGGAGCTCTGAGAGGAAGAAGGAACCCTGTTGTTCAGCCAGGAAGAGGGAACCCTGTTGTTCAGAGAGGAAGAGGGAACCCTGTTGTTCAGAGAGGAAGAGGGAACCCTGTTGTTCAGAGAGGAAGAGGGAACCCTGATGTTCACAGAGGAAGAGGGAACCCTGTTGTTCAGAGAAGAAGAGGGAACCTTGATGTTCACAGAGGAAGAGGGAACCCTGTTGTTCAGAGAGGAAGAGGGAACCCTGATGTTCAGAGAGGAAGAGGGAACCCTGTTATTCAGAGAGGAAGAGGGAACCCTGTTGTTCAGAGAGGAAGAGGGAACCCTGTTGTTCAGAGAGGAAGAGGGAACCCTGATGTTCACAGAGGAAGAGGGAACCCTGTTGTTCAGAGAAGAAGAGGGAACCCTGATGTTCACAGCGGAAGAGGGAACCCTGTTGTTCAGAGAGGAAGAGGGAGGGCTGATGTTCAGAGAGGAAGAGGGAACCCTGTTGTTCAGAGAGGAAGAGGGAACCCTGTTGTTCAGAGAGGAAGAGGGAACCCTGTTGTTCAGAGAGGAAGAAGGAACCCCGATGTTCAGCGAGGAAGAAGGAACCCTGATGTTCAGCGAGGAAGAGGGAACCCTGATGTTCAGAGAGGAAGAGGGAGGGCTGATGTTCAGAGAGGAAGAGGGAACCCTGATGTTCAGCGAGGAAGAGGGAACCCTGATGTTCAGAGAGGAAGAGGGAACCCTGTTGTTCAGCGAGGAAGAGGGAACCCCGTTGTTCAGAGAGGAAGAGGGAACCCTGATGATCAGAGAGGAAGAGGGAACCCTGATGTTCAGAGAGGAAGAGGGAGGGCTGATGTTCAGAGAGGAAGAGGGAACCCTGTTGTTCAGAGAGGAAGAAGGAACCCTGATGTTCAGAGAGGAAGAGGGAGGGCTGATGTTCAGAGAGGAAGAGGGAACCCTGTTGTTCAGCGAGGAAGAGGGAACCCTGTTGTTCAGAGAGGAAGAGGGAACCCTGTTGTTCAGAGAGGAAGAGGGAACCCTGTTGTTCACAGAGGAAGAGGGAACCCTGTTGTTCAGCGAGGAAGAGGGAACCCTGATGTTCAGAGAGGAAGAGGGAACCCTGTTGTTCAGAGAGGAAGAGGAAACCCTGTTGTTCAGAGAGGAAGAGGGAACCCTGTTGTTCAGCGAGGAAGAGGGAACCCTGTTGTTCAGAGAGGAAGAGGGAACCCTGATGTTCACAGAGGAAGAGGGAACCCTGATGTTCAGAGAGGAAGAGGGAACCCTGTTGTTCAGAGAGGAAGAGGGAGGGCTGATGTTCAGAGAGGAAGAGGGAACCCTGATGTTCAGAGAGGAAGAGGGAACCCTGTTGTTCAGAGAGGAAGAGGGAACCCTGATGTTCAGACAGGAAGAGGGAACCCTGTTGTTCAGAGAGGAAGAGGGAACCCTGATGTTCAGAGAGGAAGAGGGAACCCTGTTGTTCAGAGAGGAAGAGGGAAACCTGTTGTTCAGAGAGGAAGAGGGAACCCTGTTGTTCAGAGAGGAAGAAGGAACCCTGATGTTCAGCGAGGAAGAAGGAACCCTGATGTTCAGCGAGGAAGAGGGAACCCTGATGTTCAGAGAGGAAGAGGGAGGGCTGATGTTCAGAGAGGAAGAGGGAACCCTGATGTTCAGAGAGGAAGAGGGAACCCTGATGTTCAGAGAGGAAGAGGGAACCCTGATGTTCAGAGAGGAAGAGGGAACCCTGTTGTTCAGCGAGGAAGAGGGAACCCTGTTGTTCAGAGAGGAAGAGGGAACCCTGATGTTCAGAGAGGAAGAGGGGACCCTGTTGTTCAGAGAGGAAGAGGGAGGGCTGATGTTCAGAGAAGAAGAGGGAACCCTGTTGTTCAGAGAGGAAGAAGGAACCCTGATGTTCAGAGAGGAAGAGGGAGGGCTGATGTTCAGAGAGGAAGAGGGAACCCTGTTGTTCAGCGAGGAAGAGGGAACCCTGATGTTCAGAGAGGAAAAGGGAACCCTGATGTTCAGAGAGGAAGAGGGAACCCTGATGTTCAGAGAGGGAGAGGGAACCGTGATGTTCTGAGTGGAAGAGGGAACCCTGATGTTCACAGAGGAACAGGGAATCCTGTTGTTCAGCGAGGAAGAGGGAACCCTGATGTTCAGAGAGGAAGAGGGAACCCTCATGTTCAGAGAGGAAGAGGGAACCCTGTTGTTCAGAGAGGAAGAGGGAACCCTGTTGTTCAGAGAGGAAGAGGGAACCCTGATGTTCAGAGAGGAAGAGGGAACCCTGTTGTTCAGAGAGGAAGAGGGAACCCTGTTGTTCAGAGAGGAAGAGGGAACCCTGTTGTTCAGCGAGGAAGAGGGAACCCTGTTGTTCAGAGAGGAAGAGGGAACCCTGTTGTTCAGAGAGGAAGAGGGAACCCTGTTGTTCAGCGAGGAAGAGGGAACCCTGATGTTCAGAGAGGAAGAGGGAACCCTGATCTTCAGAGAGGAAGAGGGAACCCTGATGTTCAGAGAGGAAGAGGGAACCCTGATGATCAGAGAGGAAGAGGGAACCCTGATGTTCAGAGAGGAAGAGGGAGGGCTGATGTTCAGAGAGGAAGAGGGAACCCTGTTGTTCAGAGAGGAAGAAGGAACCCTGATGTTCAGAGAGGAAGAGGGAGGGCTGATGTTCAGAGAGGAAGAGGGAACCCTGTTGTTCAGAGAGGAAGAGGGAACCCTGTTGTTCAGAGAGGAAGAGGGAACCCTGATGTTCAGAGAGGAAGAGGGAACCCTGTTGTTCAGAGAGAAAGAGGGAACCCTGTTGTTCAGAGAGGAAGAAGGAACCCCGATGTTCAGCGAGGAAGAAGGAACCCTGATGTTCAGCGAGGAAGAGGGAACCCTGATGTTCAGAGAGGAAGAGGGAGGGCTGATGTTCAGAGAGGAAGAGGGAACCCTGATGTTCAGCAAGGAAGAGGGAACCCTGATGTTCAGAGAGGAAGAGGGAACCCTGTTGTTCAGCGAGGAAGAGGGAACCCTGTTGTTCAGAGAGGAAGAGGGAACCCTGATGATCAGAGAGGAAGAGGGAACCCTGATGTTCAGAGAGGAAGAGGGAGGGCTGATGTTCAGAGAGGAAGAGGGAACCCTGTTGTTCAGAGAGGAAGAAGGAACCCTGATGTTCAGAGAGGAAGAGGGAGGGCTGATGTTCAGAGAGGAAGAGGGAACCCTGTTGTTCAGCGAGGAAGAGGGAACCCTGTTGTTCAGAGAGGAAGAGGGAACCCTGTTGTTCAGAGAGGAAGAGGGAACCGTGTTGTTCACAGAGGAAGAGGGAACCCTGTTGTTCGGCGAGGAAGAGGGAACCCTGATGTTCAGAGAGGAAGAGGGAACCCTGATCTTCAGAGAGGAAGAGGGAACCCTGATGTTCAGAGAGGAAGAGGGAACCCTGTTGTTCAGAGAGGAAGAGGGAACCCTGATGTTCAGAGAGGAAGAGGGAACCCTGTTGTTCAGAGAGGAAGAGGGAACCCTGTTGTTCAGAGAGGAAGAAGGAACCCCGATGTTCAGCGAGGAAGAAGGAACCCTGATGTTCAGCGAGGAAGAGGGAACCCTGATGTTCAGAGAGGAAGAGGGAGGGCTGATGTTCAGAGAGGAAGAGGGAACCCTGATGTTCAGCGAGGAAGAGGGAACCCTGATGTTCAGAGAGGAAGGGGGAACCCTGTTGTTCAGCGAGGAAGAGGGAACCCTGTTGTTCAGAGAGGAAGAGGGAACCCTGATGATCAGAGAGGAAGAGGGAACCCTGATGTTCAGAGAGGAAGAGGGAGGGCTGATGTTCAGAGAGGAAGAGGGAACCCTGTTGTTCAGAGAGGAAGAAGGAACCCTGATGTTCAGAGAGGAAGAGGGAGGGCTGATGTTCAGAGAGGAAGAGGGAACCGCTGTTGTTCAGCGAGGGAAGAGGGAACCCTGTTGTTCAGAGAGGAAGAGGGAACCCTGATGTTCACGAGAGGAAGAGGGAACCCTGTTGTTCAGAGAGGAAGAGGGAGGGCTGATGTTCAGGAGAAGAAAGAGGGAACCCCTGTTGTTCAGAGAGGAAGAAGGAACCCTGATGTTCAGAGAGGAAGAGGGAGGGCTGATGTTCAGAGAGGAAGGAGGGAACCCTGTTTGTTCAGCGAGGAAGAGGGAACCCTGATGTTCAGAGAGGAAAAAGGGAACCCTGATGTTCAGAGAGGAAGAGGGAACCCTGATGTTCAGAGAGGGAGAGGGAACCGTGATGTTCTGAGTGGAAGAGGGAACCCTGATGTTCACAGAGGAACAGGGAATCCTGTTGTTCAGTGAGGAAGAGGGAACCCTGATGTTCAGAGAGGAAGAGGGAACCCTCTATGTTCAGAGAGGAAGAGGGAACCCTGTTGTTCAGAGAGGAAGAGGGAAACCCTGTTGTTCAGAGAGGAAGAGGGAACCCTGATGTTCAGAGAGGAAGAGGGAACCCTGTTGTTCAGAGAGGAAGAGGGAACCCTGTTGTTCAGAGAGGAAGAGGGAACCCTGTTGTTCAGCGAGGAAGAGGGAACCCTGTTGTTCAGAGAGGAAGAGGGAACCCTGTGGTTCAGAGAGGAAGAGGGAACCCTGTTGTTCAGCGAGGAAGAGGGAACCCTGATGTTCAGAGAGGAAGAGGGAACCCTGATCTTCAGAGAGGAAGAGGGAACCCTGGTGTTCAGAGAGGAAGAGGGAACCCTGATTGATCAGAGAGGAAGAGGGAACCCTGATGTTCAGAGAGGAAGAGGGAGGGCTGATGTTCAGAGAGGAAGAGGGAACCCTGTTGTTCAGAGAGGAAGAAGGAACCCTGATGTTCAGAGAGGAAGAGGGAGGGCTGATGTTCAGAGAGGAAGAGGGAACCCTGTTGTTCAGAGAGGAAGAGGGAACCCTGTTGTTCAGAGAGGAAGAGGGAACCCTGATGTTCAGAGAGGAAGATGGGAACCCTGTTGTTCAGAGAGAAAGAGGGAACCCTGTTGTTCAGAGAGGAAGAAGGAACCCCGATGTTCAGCGAGGAAGAAGGGAACCCCGATGTTCAGCGAGGAAGAGGGAACCCTGATGTTCAGAGAGGAAGAGGGAGGGCTGATGTTCAGAGAGGAAGAGGGAACCCTGATGTTCAAGCAAGGAAGAGGGAACCCTGATGTTCAGAGAGGAAGAGGGAACCCTGTTGTTCAGCGAGGAAGAGGGAACCCTGTTGTTCAGAGAGGAAGAGGGAACCCTGATGATCAGAGAGGAAGAGAGGGAACCCTGATGTTCAGAGAGGAAGAGGGAGGGCTGATGTTCAGAGAGGAAGAGGGAACCCTGTTGTTCAGAGAGGAAGAAGGAACCCTGATGTTCAGAGAGGAAGAGGGAGGGCTGATGTTCAGAGAGGAAGAGGGAACCCTGTTGTTCAGCGAGGAAGAGGGAGCCCTGTTGTTCAGAGAGGAAGAGGGAACCCTGTTGTTCAGGAGAGGAAGAGGGAACCGTGTTGTTCACAGAGGAAGAGGGAACCCTGTTGTTCGGCGAGGAAGAGGGAACCCTGATTGTTCAGAGAGGAAGAGGGAACCCTGATATTGTCAGAGAGGAAGAGGGAACCCTGATGTTCAGAGAGGAAGAGGGAACCCTGTTGTTCAGAGAGGAAGAGGGAACCCTGATGTTCAGAGAGGGAAGAGGGAACCCTGTTGTTCAGCGAGAGAAGAGGGAACCCTGTTGTTCAGAGAGGAGAAGGAACCCCGATGTTCAGCGAGAAGAAGGAACCCTGATGTTCAGCGAGGAAGAGGGGAAACCCTGATGTTCAGAGAGGAAGAGGGAGGGCTGATGTTCAGAGAGGAAGAGGGAAGGCCTGATGTTCAGCGAGGAAGAGGGAACCCTGATGTTCAGAGAGGAAGGGGAACCATGTTGTTCAGCGAGGAAGAGGAGGGAACCTGTTGTTCAGAGAGGAAGAGGGAACTTAGAGGGAGACCCTGATGATTCAGAGAGGAAGAGGGAACCCTGATGTTCAGAGAGGAAGAGGGAGGGCTGATGTTCAGGAGAGGAAGAGGGAACCCTGTTGTTCAGAGAGGAAGAAGGAACCCTGATGTTCAGAGAGGAAGAGGGAGGCCCTGATGTTCAGAGAGGAAGAGGGAACCCTGTTGTTCAGAGAGGAAGAGGGAACCCTGTTGTTCAGAGAGGAAGAGGGAACCCTGATTGTTCAGAGAGGAAGAGGGAACCCTGTTGTTCAGAGAGGAAGAGGGAACCGTGTTGTTCAGCAGAGGAAGAGGGAACCCTGTTGTTCAGGAGAGGAAGAGGGAACCCTGATGTTCAGAGAGGAAGAGGGAACC
>JAPTMU010000600.1:13314-15814 GCA_028583405.1 Pogonophryne albipinna
AAGTACAGGTATTTGTGTTCAACATGTAAGAAGTAGAAAGTACAGGTATTTGTGTTAAACATGTAAGAAGTAGAAAGTACAGGTATTTGTGTTCAACATGTAAGAAGTAGAAAGTACAGGTATTTGTATTCAACATGTAAGAAGTAGAAAGTACAGGTATTTGTGTTAAACATGTAAGAAGTAGAAAGTACAGATATTTGAGTTCAACATGTAAGAAGTAGAAAGTACAGGTATTTGAGTTCAACATGTAAGAAGTAGAAAGTACAGGTATTTGTGTTCTGAATGTGAGAAGTAGAAAGTACAGGTATTTGTGTTAAACATGTAAGAAGTAGAAAGTACAGGTATTTGTGTTCTGAATGTGAGAAGGAGAAAGTACAGGTATTTGTGTTCAACATGTAAGAAGTAGAAAGTACAGGTATTTGTGTTAAACATGTAAGAAGTAGAAAGTACAGGTATTTGTGTTCTAAATGTATGAAGTAGAAAGTACAGGTATTTGAGTTCAACATGTAAGAAGTAGAAAGTTCAGGTATTTGTGTTCAACATGTGAGAAGTAGAAAGTACAGGTATTTGAGTTCAACATGTAAGAAGTAGAAAGTACAGGTATTTGAGTTCAACATGTAAGAAGTAGAAAGTACAGGTATTTGTGTTCTGAATGTGAGAAGTAGAAAGTACAGGTATTTGTGTTCAACATGTAAGAAGTAGAAAGTACAGGTATTTGAGTTCAACATGTCAGAAGTAGAAAGTTCAGGTATTTGTGTTCAACATGTAAGAAGTAGAAAGTACAGGTATTTGAGTTCAACATGTAAGAAGTAGAAAGTACAGGTATTTGAGTTCAACATGTAAGAAGTAGAAAGTACAGGTATTTGTGTTCAACATGTAAGAAGTAGAAAGTACAGGTATTTGTGTTCAACATGTAAGAAGTAGAAAGTACAGGTATTTGGGTTCAACATGTAAGAAGTAGAAAGTACAGGTATTTGTGTTCAACCTGTAAGAAGTAGAAAGTACAGGTATTTGGGTTCAACATGTAAGAAGTAGAAAGTACAGGTATTTGAGTTCAACATGTAAGAAGCAGAAAGTACAGGTATTTGAGTTCAACATGTAAGAAGTAGAAAGTACAGGTATTTGTGTTCAACATGTAAAAAGTAGAAAGTACAGGTATTAGAGTTCAACATGTAAGAAGTAGAAAGTACAGGTATTTGAGTTCAACATGTAAGAAGTAGAAAGTACAGGTATTTGTGTTCAACATGTAAGAAGTAGAAAGTACAGGTATTTGTATTCAACATGTAAGAAGTAGAAAGTACAGGTATTTGTGTTAAACATGTAAGAAGTAGAAAGTACAGGTATTTGAGTTCAACATGTAAGAAGTAGAAAGTACAGGTATTTGAGTTCAACATGTAAGAAGTAGAAAGTACAGGTATTTGTGTTCTGAATGTGAGAAGTAGAAAGTACAGGTATTTGTGTTAAACATGTAAGAAGTAGAAAGTACAGGTATTTGTGTTCTGAATGTGAGAAGGAGAAAGTACAGGTATTTGTGTTTAACATGTAAGAAGTAGAAAGTACAGGTATTTGTGTTAAACATGTAAGAAGTAGAAAGTACAGGTATTTGAGTTCAACATGTAAGAAGTAGAAAGTACAGGTATTTGTGTTCAACATGTGAGAAGTAGAAAGTACAGGTATTTGAGTTCAACATGTAAGAAGTAGAAAGTACAGGTATTTGTGTTCAACATGTAAGAAGTAGAAAGTACAGGTATTTGTGTTCAACATGTAAGAAGTAGAAAGTACAGGTATTTGTATTCAACATGTAAGAAGTAGAAAGTACAGGTATTTGTGTTAAACATGTAAGAAGTAGAAAGTACAGGTATTTGTGTTCAACATGTAAGAAGTAGAAAGTACAGGTATTTGGGTTCAACATGTAAGAAGTAGAAAGTACAGGTATTTGGGTTCAACATGTAAGAAGTAGAAAGTACAGGTATTTGAGTTCAACATGTAAGAAGTAGAAAGTACAGGTATTTGGGTTCAACATGTAAGAAGTAGAAAGTACAGGTATTTGTATTCAACATGTAAGAAGTAGAAAGTACAGGTATTTGTATTCAACATGTAAGAAGTAGAAAGTACAGGTATTTGTGTTCAACATGTAAGAAGTAGAAAGTACAGGTATTTGAGTTCAACATGTAAGAAGTAGAAAGTACAGGTATTTGGGTTCAACATGTAAGAAGTAGAAAGTACAGGTATTTGAGTTCAACATGTAAGAAGTAGAAAGTACAGGTATTTGTGTTCAACATGTAAGAAGTAGAAAGTACAGGTATTTGAGTTCAACATGTAAGAAGTAGAAAGTACAGGTATTTGTATTCAACATGTAAGAAGTAGAAAGTACAGGTATTTGTGTTCAACATGTAAGAAGTAGAAAGTACAGGTATTTGTGTTCAACATGTAAGAAGTAGAAAGTACAGGTATTTGGGTTCAACATGTAAGAAGTAGAAAGTACAGGTATTTGGGTTCA
>JAPTMU010000600.1:20814-25814 GCA_028583405.1 Pogonophryne albipinna
CCGCTGTGTCCGCCTCCTGGGTCCCCCTTTGGCATCATCAACCTGTGTGGAGAAATCTGATACAAATCCCTCAAGCCTACGCTCCGGGCTCCGGGGCCCTCCTATCTGCCAGTGCAGCTTCAGAATCTCAATACTTGGATAAAAATACTAAAAATAAAACCCCCACCTCTCTAGGTGAACTAAATAACATATTTCAATAGCTCTGCATTTCTGACAAGCATCTGTGTTTATTTTTAAATGAAATCCCTGAGATCCTATTTAAAATCTAAATATAATATGAACTGTTAATGTTTCTGGTAAAGAAACACACTAATGTTATGGATTCAAAAACAACCAAAACCATGATACTGACAAAGTGAATGATTTCCTGGTGATACTGCTTCTACCGGTCAGTGCTGAGATATTATCAAGCTGAAAAATGAATACAGAATTCCAACAAACTGTCATCAAATGTCTTTCTATTATGAATTTAGATGAAATGTATATCCCCATAATGACCTAAACAATAGAGTCTATGGCTTTTACTTCTTTACCAGGCTAGTTACATGATGCTGTCTAAATTAAATTATGTCTCATTACATTACTATGTTTTAGCTTTAACTGTAATATGTTCTTTCTACATTTCAAACCTCAGTTACTTTAATACCTGTTGAAACATTACTCACCGGTCAACTTACAGCAGCCCCTTGGCCACTGATTCTGCATCTATGTTACCTGTTATAACTCAATCAATATTAGAAACATGTCAACATTCATCAAACAGTATCTTATCCCCAGATATGGAGCAGGTCCATTCTAAAACTGTCAATCAATGGTCAGATTGAACAATTGAGTTGGGGCAGCAGGTTCCTTTCAGTCCCTAAATGAAAAATGTACATTGTGAATTTTACACTCCCCCTTTTTACACATGAACCTCATGTGTAACCATGGATTATAAGAAAATGCCAAACATTTTCCCAAATGTACATCCATCATTTCCACAGTAAACACTTCAGTGAGATGAAGTGTTTCTCTCCATCCTTCAGTCCTAAAAGAAACAGAATCTTCATGTTTTAGTTTGAGTTTCACATTCTGCAAACTGCCACCTCCTGTGGGAGTAAAATATCATCAAGTGGACTAGAAACGGGTAATAATATGTTAGTCCAAAAACATGCTTGGTTAGTTATTGTTTTAGAACCATGCAGTTACACTGATCACATGCCGGCATTCATTCACACTCACACCGTCTGTCAGGTTGTAAAGTCTTGGTCTGGTCAGATTCACTCCAGAGTCAGTCATTGACAGTGCCTTCTCAAGTTACACTGTCGGTCAGGGTCAAAGGTCAGTTGGTCTCAGTCTTTTTGGCCATGTGTCGTGCTCTGCAGAGACTTTGATATTTCAGCATAGGCCAGTATCCTTTGTCTACAAAAATCTGTTATATATGGAGCGCCATCATCAATCAATTCACGACCACAACTATAATTTTCCAGATATCTCTAACTTTTCATCGGAACAGCTGTTCCCCACATTCCCTGAAAAGTGTTAGCCAAAAATGTCACTTCCTTATAGTACTACTACTGCAATTCATTTACACCTAATTAGTATTAAAATGTCTAATAGATCTATTTCAGAAACTTGTGTACATCACTACTATCTTGTGTCAAACCATTACTAGGATCTGTGTAGCTCTGCTATGCATTTCATAGCTCATCTTCAATTCTGGTCCACCTAAAAAACAATGTTAAACTCTTTAGCAGTGTGTGGAACATCGGGTGTCCGACCATGCAACAATTACTCCCTCCTTTATCAAGGATTTAAAAACAGAAGTCATTTCATATTTCCATCTTAAAGCCCTCCTATGGTAATAACTATGGCACAATGGTGAAATCAATACTTTAGATTGGAATACTATATCTGGCTTGGCACTAGCTCTCCCTTTAACATTATCCATTCAAATAAAGATTTGTCTTAGAGTGGTTCCTAAAACTATCCCTTTAATGGTGATCAATATTGTAACAAATGAGATCACTACTTTATTCACAAGTGAATAAAAATCTCTTAGAGAATAATTTGTTAACATGATGAAAAGATTGAAGAATATGGTTATGGAATACTATATGTAACCCTCTTTATCCCTCAGTGTGTTTTAGGATGATTCTCATTTTACTTTAATAGTTTCCCCTTTACTGCTATTTACAATTTACCCATTGATTAATTCATGGTTAATACAACTTTTTATCTTCACTTATTTATCAAGTCAATTCAAGTTCTTTAAATGTGCGCTTATAAGTGTGTTTATGTGTAAACTCACTCATTCCCGTTGATTCCCTTCTCCTCTCCTCTGGTTTATCTCAAGCCGTGATCCCTGACCACCTCACATTCTCGGCCAATTCCCCTGATTCTGACTCCTCCCCCTTTGTCCATCAGCTGTCACTCTTTGAGGCAGCCATCTGCCCAGCTACATCTGCAGCCCCCATCATGCCACTGTTCTTGCACTGCTTTGCACTTCATCTCCTCCTTCACAGTCTCTCTGCTGCTTTATGGAGGGCGGATTCTGCTCTCATGTCCCACACTTTGCTCTGTTTGAGGGACTGATAGATCTCTGCCTGTCAGCAAGCTGTTTGGTTCTGGATGCCACAGGTGGAGATAGTTCTGGATGCAGTTCTTATTGTTGTTGTTGGTTCAGCTCTGGTTCACTGAGAAGGAGGAGTCTCCTGTTGGGTTAGGCCTTTGATTGCTCAAGCGGATCGGGGTCTTAGCCGTCTGACATGCAGAGAGAGAGAGTCCAGGTCTCGGGACGCATAACCTATAGAATTTCTAGCACACTGAGGTTAAATAGATCCAACCCTTTCCACTCCGTCTCTTTCTAATCATACTATTTGTCTTAGTAGTTAAATGCCATCCAAACAACACAATTAATGTCTACTAATGATATTACATAAACTCCCTCCAATAATCGTTTCATCCATTGTGACATATTTACCCAAACTAAGTTTCTCAACACCCACATGTTTCCAGCATCGCATATTCCACACACTATGAAAGAACCCCTCCGCATTCAAAAATCCCACTGCTATCTAGCAACAATTGTAAAGTTGCAGAGCACACTAATCAGATCACAGTAATGTAATTTGACCCAAGTGTAGGCCTATTTCGTTCCTAAAAATGTTAGCAAACACCAAACTCCAACTACATCATTTATAGATAAATTGATTTAGCAAAATGAAATCTTATGTAATTCAAAATGTGACAAAAGAACAATGATTTGTCTTACACCAGATTCGTGTTCTAACAGAATGACTCTTGACCCCATGTGGCCTGAAGAACAAAAGGAGCTCTCAACATTAACACAGTGGACTCTCAGAGATGAGATCTAGCCATAAGGTGGCTGACTTTAAAATGAACCGTGACAAAGAAACCACATGCGTGTGGGAACACTATAGTTTCAGAAATATAACTCAAAACAACACTACATTAAAATAATAAAAACATGAAAAACAAAACAACTTAATCTACTCTCCTCGTTCGTGTACATCTTTACACGAACTATTTCACCATCTTGTATGCCAACTTTCTGGCCAACCAGCTTAGCAGCATAGCACTGGCCTCATGTGAGTGGGGGAAGGGAAGGGGATCACTCAACACATGTGCAGATATAAACCACACTGTTTGTAGACTGAGTCCAATAAAAACTAAACCATACGACTTGTAGTCTGGCTTCAATAAAAATGTAACACCTCCTATCCTATCATTTGATCATATTTCCTTGTCTCTCTCTGTGTCTCTCTCTCTGTCTTTCTGTCTCTCTCTCTGTCTCTCTCTCTGTCTTTCTCTCTGTCTCTCTCTCTGTCTGACAAACTTACAAAACCTTCTGTGTACTTTCTACTCTTTCTTCACAAACTTAAAACACAATTTTGGTGAATTGTTTGCGTTTTCAGTTTCCTATCTACATTAAACAACCACCAACTCAGAGTCACTGTGGTATGATCAACACAACTCCTAAATAACATTACAATGTATATCTCTTACAGTGAGTTTGTTATTTAATGTTCAACAAATTATCCTCTTTTTATGTCTAATCTAGGTGGAATAATCCACTATCATATTTAATTTGAATGGAACCTTAACCTCTATGTACTTCATATACTCAGTAAATCTCCTTTT
Source organism: Pogonophryne albipinna (assembly GCA_028583405.1). NCBI lineage: Eukaryota > Metazoa > Chordata > Actinopteri > Perciformes > Artedidraconidae > Pogonophryne > Pogonophryne albipinna. Next base: position 24,958 of record JAPTMU010000600.1, read on the forward strand.
ACTTTCCCTCAACGTTTCTGTATGTAATTAAATTCTTCTGAAATACGATTAAGTACAATTCCCAGTTAATGACAAATACCATGAAATTCACAATGCCCTGCAATAGTAACAATCAGTTCTCCAAACTCCTCATAAAAACCACGATGTGACGTAACTGTATCCCTCAATGCTAAAAACAAAAAATTATAGTATCTTATTTATTTCAATATGTACCACCTCAAATCACACATTGATCCATTAATTTTCAATGTTATTCACTCCAACTTCAGATCACTCGTCGATCCTTCACTCCTTGCTTTAAATTTAACGCTCAGCATCCATTTTCCAGAGCAATGTCCAGCAATTAGAGCAGAAATGTGGAGAAAGGGGCTTTCTTAAACCCATGGTATTCTACCATTATGACTTCGCATCTCTTCATCTGATGTGTTCACTTGTATTAATATACTGGGCTATTGTCGTTGTTACTATTAACGTGCTTCCCGTCTTCAATACCGGCCAGCAATGTAATGATTAAACTCCAAGTTTGAAGCTAAACCATATAAAAATGTCAAAGGGGTGTTACCCCCTTTTAGCCACTAGATGGCAGCAGCAGACCACAAATGAGCTTCACCCTTCTGAGTGCATTTTTCGAGCTCTGCAGACAACCGCTCACACAGGTATTTTTAGGTAAAAATCACACAGATTTATTCCCCGTACAGTTTGTCCAGCTTTTATAATGTGACGTAACCTTCATCACACGTTAGCTTTTCAAATTAAGTTTACAGTCAAAGGGAAACAAGAGCCGGTCCCCGTCACACTTTTGGTGAGGTTCGCGTTCTCTCCCTCGATTTTAACATATAACAGACCTCTGGCTTTTT
>JAPTMU010000600.1:30814-39997 GCA_028583405.1 Pogonophryne albipinna
TTGTTCAGGGCCTTTGTCGATCTCTCCAAAGCCTTCGACACTGTCCAGAGAGAACTTTTATGGGAAGTCCTTTTCAGGTTTGGCTGCCCCAAAAAGTTTGTCAATTTCATGACGGAATGACTGCTCAGGTGACTATAGGAGGACAAGAGTCTTCCCCCTTCCCTGTACACACAGGGGCAAGGCGGGGGCGTGTATTAGCACCAGTACTTTTTAACATCTTCCTGCTATGTGTCACCCAGCTCCTCCACAAGGAGATTGAGGACAGTAGCGGTGTGGCAGTGGACTTTCGTCTAGATGGCAACCTCTTCAACATAAGGAGGCTCCAGGCAACCACCAAACTGCAAAGGGAGAGAGTCATTGAGCTACAGTATGCAGATGACTGTGCTCTTGTATCTCACAGTCCATAAGACCTCCAGTCTGTTCTTACTGCTGCGGTGAGAGCGTACAGCAGGATGGGACTGACCGTCAACACCATCAAGACGGAAGTAGTTTGCCAGTGGAGTGCCAACATCCCATCTACACCACCTACCTTCACTGCTGCTGGTGAACAACTGTCTGTTGTACCATCCTTCAGATACCTGGGGAGCATTCTCTCTGAAGACAACACCATCGACAATGAGGTCCAAAACAGGATAAAGCAGGCATCAGCTGCTTTTGGGAGACTCCGGCGTAGGGTCTTTCAAAACAAGAACCTCCATCTCCGCACGAAGGTCTGTGTCTACCAAGCCATCTGCATCACTACCCTCCTTTACAGCTGCGAAGCCTGGGTAACTTACAGTCGCCACATCAGGGCCCTAGAGCAGTTCCACATACGCTGCCTTCAGCGCATCCTGGGAATTACCTGGCGTGATCGTGTGCCTCACTCTGAAGTACTCTCGAAGACCAACTGCAGGAGTATTGAGGCCACAATTACTCAGCACCAGCTACGATGGCTGGGCCATGTAGTAAGGATGCCCTCAAACCGCCTGCCTCGCAGAGTGCTATATGGCCAGCTACACCATGGCCGACGCTCTGCTGGAGGGCAGAAGAAGCGCTATAAAGACCAGCTGAAGACTGCGTTAAAGAAATGTAAGATCAGACCTGAGGCCCTGGAGGACGCTGCTGCTGACCGTAACACCTGGCGCCAGCTGTGCCGGGATGGGACCCAATCCAATCCAATCCATTTTATTTATATAGCACATTTAAAAACAACAGAGTTGAACAAAGTGCTGTACATCAACAACTGTATAAAAACATAGCATAAATACATAAAAACAGACAGGACATGAAACAAATGTAATACACGAGACAATGAAACCAGATCAGAAGCCACCGACTGAAAAACTCACCAATATGACGTAAAAACAATACAAAACACTAGTAAGGTAATAAATAAATAAATAAAACCTACATTTAACAGCACAAGTGTCACCTGGTATGTACAGTAAAAGCCAGGGAAAATAAGTGGGTTTTTAAACGAGATTTAAAAACAGGCAGAGTTGGAGCAAGTCTAACCTGGAGGGGTAATTTGTTCCATAACTTTGGAGCTGCAACAGCAAAGGCTCTGTCTCCTCGCTGCTTTAGCCTCGATTTAGGGACTACCAGAAGGAGTCTGTCAGCTGACCTCAGTGACCGTGTGGGTGTGTATGGTTTTAAAAGATCTGCCAGGTACGGTGGGGCTAAAGCGTTCAGGGCTTGTATGCGAACAGTAACATTTTAAACTGTATTCTAAAACTGACTGGTAGCCAGTGTAAAGAGGCGAGTACAGGCGTAATATGTTCACGCCTGCCTGTCCTTGTAAGGAGGCGTGCAGCAGCATTCTGGACCAGCTGTAGGCGTGACAGGGAAGCCTTGGTTACTCCAATATAAAGAGCATTGCAGTAATCCAGTTTAGTGGATATAAAACAATGTATTACTTTCTCAAAGTCATTAAAAGAAAGGAAAGGCTTGACCTTTGCTAAAAGTCTTAGCTGAAAGAAGCTGGATTTGACCACAGAGTTAATCTGTTTGTCTAGTTTAAAATCACGATCAATCCGTACACCCAGGTTTGTGACAATGGGTTTCACATATGGGACAAGAGAATCCAGCACAGGCGGGGCATTGGGGCCACCGCTGGGTCCAAATATTATCACCTCTGTCTTTTTTTCATTGAATTTTAAAAAGTTCAAGGCCATCCAGGCTCTGATGTCCTGCAGACAGTCAGACAGACGTTGCTGAGGGTTTGGGTCATTTATTTTCAGGGGCATGTAGATTTGCGAGTCATCTGCATAAAAATGAAATGAGACACCATATTTCTTAATGATAGCGCCCAGGGGGAGCAGGTACAGGGAAAATAAAATCGGCCCAAGAATGGAGCCTTGGGGTACCCCGTATGGGAGAGGAGCAGAGGAGGAAGTCAATTCATTAAGATTTACATTAAAACTTCTTTCAGACAGATACGACTTAAACCAGTCTAGAGCAGTACCACTGATTCCTACAAAATGTTGCAGGCGAGAAATGAGAATACTGTGATCTACAGTGTCAAAGGCAGCTGTCAGGTCTAAAAGTATAAGAACAGCACTGTTCCCAGAGTCAGTAGCTAAAAACAGGTCATTAAACACTTTTAAAAGAGCAGATTCAGTGCTGTGGAGGGGTTTAAACCCAGACTGGAATACCTCAAGAATGCCATGCACATTTAAGAAAGACTGCAACTGCTTCAGTACCACTTTTTCTAAAATTTTGGACATAAAAGGAAGTTTAGAGATAGGTCGAAAATTGTCAAAAACAGAGGTGTCCAGGTTTGGTTTTTTAATCAAAGGCTGGACCACAGCATGTTTTAGGTACTTTGGTACTTTTCCTGTAGTCAGGCTGCTGTTAATTATATTAAGAACGTTAAGTCCAACAATGTCCCAGATTTCTTTGAAAAATCGCGCAGGGACAACATCGCTGGGAGAACCTGAGGGTTTCAATTGAGCAACAATTTCTATTAGGACCCAAATGCTGGAGGAGGAAAGGACAGCCAGGAGACAGGAGAGGAGACTCAGGAGGAACACGCCTACAGTTGCCGTGGCTACTGCCACCACATACACTTGTCCTACCTGCAATAGATCTGTGGGTCCAGGCTATTCAGCCACTGTTAGAGCCACAAAGTTATTATTTAGCTTCATCATTTGATAAATGATTTAATGATGGAAAATGATTTATGTTGCCATGGTGAATATGTTTTGATGAAGTGATTGTTAATTTTATATCGTAAATATGATCTGTTTCCTTGTACCTTCCGGTGTGTATTTAAGTGAGGTAACTGAGGACAGCCGGGGGGCTCGGAGACCTGATGAGACGGGGAGCCGGGGGGCTCGGAGACCTGATGAGACGGGGAGCGGGGGGCTCGGAGACCTGATGAGACGGGGAGCGGCGTGCTCGGAGACCTGATGAGACGGGGAGCGGGGGGCTCGGAGACCTGATGAGACGGGGAGCCGGGGGGCTCGGAGACCTGATGAGACGGGGAGCGGGGGGCTCGGAGACCTGATGAGACGGGGAGCGGCGTGCTCGGAGACCTGATGAGACGGGGAGCGGGGGGCTCGGAGACCTGATGAGACGGGGAGCGGGGGGCTCGGAGACCTGATGAGACGGGGAGCGGGGGGCTCAGAGACCTGATGAGACGGGGAGCGGAACAGTTTTTCCACCGCAAAGTGCAGACAGAGATTATTGTTGTAAATTGGACTGCACACCAAGTATAGTTTAGTTTATATAGGAAAGCATATCGCAGAAATACTGTTTAAAGATTTGTTATTTTGAGACTATTTAAGTCAATACTTTTTTGTTAATAAATTACATTTTTTTGACTGAAAACCTTCGGCTGCTTATTGTTTTGGATTGCGTGTCGTCAACCCGCTCTATAGTGGCAAGAGGAAACCTTGATGCCATTACATCAAGTCGAATATCTCCGTAAGGAAGAGACACACACCGTTTGGATCCCCGGAAAAGAGGACACACCGGAGCGGACACACCGGAGCGGACAGACCGGGCCGGTCGTGAGTAAATAAAGGGAATAAATCCGTGTACGCATTGATTGGAATGTCGGACGTGTTAATGTCTAAAAGGAAATCATAATGGCGATGCACGCATTGGAGGAGGATTGTAAATACCTGTGGATCGTCTGTGAAAAGAACGTGATTGAATTTGTTTGTGCAACAAAGGAAGCCAGGCATGCTCCGTGAGACTTATTAAAGGAGCGTCTTTTACGCACGGCCTAAAAACAAACAAATAAATAATGTCGGACGATCCCAGGACTTCTGCTGACGCAGAAACATTGTTAAAATCACTCAAAGCCTCCCGCAGTGGGAAATTAGGAGCATGCACAAGGAAAATGAACGAAATGAAGGCCTTGCTTGTGGAGGATGGGAATGTGGAACATGTGAATGAAGCTTTGGAGATGTTCAAACTAAATATAAATGACTTGTGCAGTGTTCATGGATCCGTACAGCAGCTCTTATCAGAGGAAGAGAGAGAGGAGGATCATGTGGACTGGTTGGAGCCAAAAATGACACATTTTGAATATTGTATGAAAGAGGTGGATGTGTGGAAAAGAGAAAAAATTGCACAATCAAAGATTCATCCCCATGACAGCATCTCTAATGTTTCACACAAGTCAAGGAGCTCAAACACCTCTTCAGTCTCCGCAGCATGTAGAAGAGCGTCTGCTGAAAGGCTGCCCTGCTAGCCAGAGCAGCTGGGTTAAAGGGCAAACATGCCCTGCTATTACAACAAGCAACACTAAAAGCTGAAATGGAACAAAAACTGGAACAAATGGAACTGGACACAGAAATCGCAGCATCTGCTGCTAATATAAAGGTTCTGCAAAGCATTGACGTGGAGGAAAAAATGGAGGATCAAATTCAAGATGGAACGAATGCTTATCTGGAGGAAAGCAAAGAAAAAAGCACAGACACTTTGGAGCCTGAAGCCTCAGCCATGGAGTTCATGCCATTGGGTGCAGTGCCTAAAACACCACTTCAGAGGACTGTCATTAATCTTCGCTGCCCTCAGCAACGCACAACACAGTTTAGACCTTTCGAAATGCCCACAATGCATAGCTCCACCCAACACAATGAAACCCATGATAACCTCGACACTGTTATACAGAGACAGAGAGATATTGCTGACCTCATCATTATGCAGCAGAAACTTACCTTGTTACCAACAATGGAGATAAAAGTGTTCGATGGTGATCCACTTGAATATCAGTCCTTTATGCGAGCTTTCGAACACCTTATCGAGGATAAAACAGCTAGCAGTCATGACAGGCTCTACTTTCTCGACCAGTACACTTCCGGCCAGCCCAAAGATCTCGTTCGCAGCTGCCTGCATATGGATACCCAAAGAGGTTACACAGAAGCCAAACAGCTGTTAAAGGAGCACTTTGGGGACGAGATCAAAGTGACCAGCGCTTATTTGGAGAAGGCAATGAACTGGACATCAATTAGACCGGATGATGGCAAAGCGCTTCAGGCATATGCAATGTATTTATTATGCTAGGCAAGATTTAAAGTACATGGATGAACTAGATATTCCTTCCAACCTAAGATCAATAATATCTAAACTCCCTTACAAACTGCGAGAAACATGGCGGACAGTGGCTTATATACCAGAGAACAAAGAGGAGAGCTAGATTTCGTGACCTTGTGGAGCTTATGGAAAAACAAGCTAAAATACTCCTGGACCCATTGTTTGGGGATATACAGGATCGCCGCATCTCTAGCCCAAGGATGGCCACTAGGAGCCAACCCATGAGCCACAGAACACCTAAAGGTAGAGGCAGCAGCTTCGCCACCATCATCGCAGCAGCATGTGATCAGGAGAGCAGCGCTGCACCATCAAACACAGAGCAGCGTGGCACCTTCAAACAGCCACAAGGGGGCAGTCCTGCCTCTTTTTGCTACTTTTGTAAAGGCAAGCACGTGCTGACTGATTGCCATCAGTTCAAACATCATCCACACAAGGAAAAGGTTGACTTTTTGAAGATAAATGGTTATTGTTTTGAATGTTTGATGAGGGGTCATATGAGCAGGAACTGTAGGAAAAGGCTGACATGTCAAAAGAGTCAAAAGAGTCACCCAACAATACTTCACATTGACAGTCCACTTCTACCAAAGCCTCCCCCTACTGAAACAAAAGGAGCTTGGGTCAACAGTGCACTTGTCTCGGCTGGTGAAGCCACTGGGGCCGGTAGGGATTGTGCCCTAGCCATAGTGCCTGTTCGAGTCAAGGTTCACAAAGGAGATAAGTTTATCTCAACCTATGCTTTTCTTGATCCCGGCAGTTCAGCGTCATTCTGCACAGAGAATCTAATGAGACAGCTGAATCCCAAAGCACGAAAAACGACAGTCGTTCTACGAACAATGGGTCAGGAACGACTTGTAAAGAGTTACGAACTCAAAGGATTGGAGATAGGACATTTAGATGGCAGTACTTACATTGACCTACCTCAGGTATACACACAGAGTAAGATTCCTGTCTCAAAAGAAAATGTACCTACCCAAAAGGATCTGGAAAGATGGCCTTATCTAAGTGACATACAGCTGAAAGAAATTGATGCTGACATAGAGCTTCTAATAGGAGTTGATGTTCCTAAGGCAATGGAACCTTGGGACATAATAAGAAGTCAAGGAAATGGACCTTATGCAGTCAGGACAGCGTTTGGATGGGTGGTGAATGGACCACTCAACGCTTGTACTGCTGTGGAATCTGGACCTGTGGTCACAATGGTCAACAGAATATCAGTAGCCAACCTGAATGATCTCCTCATCACACAATACAATCAGGACTTCTCGTAAAAAGATTATGAAGAGAAGAAGGAAATGTCAGGTGAAGACAAAAGGTTCATGGAGATAGCATCAAGCTCAGTAGAACTCAAGGATGGACACTATCACCTACCCTTGCCTTTTCGAAAAAAGGACATGGTTATGCCTGACAACTACGAAATGGTAAAACAACGTACTCTAAATCTCCTAAAGAGGTTTAAGAGGGATGCAGAATATGCCATGGAATACAAAACATTCATGGAGGATGTGTTAAAAAGGGGTTATGCAGAGAGAGTGCCACCAGAACAGCTTAACAGGAATGATGGACAGATATGGTACATACCTCACCACGGTGTTTACCATCAACAAAAGCGCAAACTTAGAGTTGCGTTTGACTGCACTGCATCATGCAAAGGCACATCTCTTAACAAGGAACTTCTCCAAGGTCCAGACCTGGCGAACACTCTCATTGGAGTTCTGCTTAGATTCCGCCAAGAACAAATTGCTTTCATGGGGGACATTGAGGCAATGTTCTATCAAGTGCAAGTCCAGAGAGAGCACAAAGACTTCCTTAGGTTTCTGTGGTGGCCAGATGGAGACACAAAAAATTCATTGGAGGCATATAGAATGAAGGTCCACCTCTTTGGCGCTGTGTCCTCACCTAGCATTGCTAACTATGCTCTCAGACAAGTGGCAGAAGACAACAGCTTCAAGTACGACGAAGAGGTAACTGAAACAATCAATTCCAACTTTTACGTTGATGATTGCCTCAAATCAGTGGCCACAGTTGAACAAGCTATTAAGCTTATCAGAGACCTCAGAGATGCATATCTCCATCAAGACTTGAAACTTTTGCATATACAGAGCATAAAGCACAAAACATGGAAAATTACATTGATCCGGTAAACAACTTACTGAACAATATCAACAACAGCTGCAACTATTTACCAGAAGAGCAATTCAATGTAACGTGTCAATCAGAAGAGAACATATCAATTATCCACTTCAATAGCAGAAGCCTATATGCCAACTTCCTCAACATTAAAGAATATCTAAGTCAGTTTAAGAACCCATTCAACGTCATAGCAATATCAGAGACCTGGATCAGTGCTGAGAAAGGTGTGGACTTTGAGATGGATGGCTACGAACTGAATTATACAAACAGAAGGAATAAGAGTGGAGGGGGTGTAGCGATCTATGTGGAGAAAGGAATGAACTATAAGGTGGTGGAGAGCATGACAACAGCTGTTAACGATTTGTTTGAATGTGTTACAGTAGACATTTGTATGGAAAAGTCTAAAAATGTTATTGTGAGTTGTATATACAGAGCTCCTGGAACCTGTACTGACACATTTACAGATAGGGTAGAGAACATGTTTACTAAATCATTACAAAACATGATGTTTATCTGTGGGGATTACAATGTTGACCTGTTGAATCCAAATAAGCATCAAATGACAGAACACTTCATCAATACATTGTACAGTATGGGTTTGGATCCTAAAATGACCAGACCTAGTAGAATCACTTCTCATTCTGCTACATTAATAGACAACATATTCACAAACATTATGGAAAACAATACAGTAGGCGGACTATTATATAGTGACATAAGTGATCATTTACCTGTTTTTATTGTCTATCACTGCAGTTCTAAGAAACCGAAAGTCGCCAGCCTTTTCACATACAAAAGATTGAGAACTGAAGATAACATAATTGCATTTAAGAATGATTTACTAAAGCAGAATTGGAGGGTAGTATATGAGAGAGGCGATATTGACAAGGCCTATGATGAATTTCTAAACATCTTTAAAGCACTTTATGACAAAAACTGTCTTGTGAAACAATGCAGAGAGAGACACAAACAAACTCACAGTGCATGGATCACTAAGGGCCTCAACAATGCAGAGAGAGACACAAACAAACTCACAGTGCATGGATCACTAAGGGCCTCAACAATGCAGAGAGAGACACAAACAAACTCACAGTGCATGGATCACTAATGGCCTCAACAATGCAGAGAGAGACACAAACAAACTCACAGTGCATGGATCACTAAGGGCCTCAACAATGCAGAGAGAGACACAAACAAACTCACAGTGCATGGATCACTAAGGGCCTCAACAATGCAGAGAGAGACACAAACAAACTCACAGTGCATGGATCACTAATGGCCTCAACAATGCAGAGAGAGACACAAACAAACTCACAGTGCATGGATCACTAAGGGCCTCAACAATGCAGAGAGAGACACAAACAAACTCACAGTGCATGGATCACTAAGGGCCTCAACAATGCAGAGAGAGACACAAACAAACTCACAGAGCATGGATCACTAATGGCCTCAACAATGCAGAGAGAGACACAAACAAACTCACAGTGTATGGATCACTAAGGGCCTCAACAATGCAGAGAGAGACAC
>JAPTMU010000601.1:0-39997 GCA_028583405.1 Pogonophryne albipinna
GCACATGGTGATCATCTAAAGATCATACCATGTTCTGTCTCTGTGGATCTGGATCAGGTGTAATGGATTCCTGTCGTGGCTCCATCCAGCTGAAGAGATCTCAGCGTCTCTTCCAGAAACTGATCACTGAAGCTGCCACTGGCCTCAGTTTCTCCCCGGACACACTGGAAGACCTAACACCAGGCAAAACCTCCTACAACCAGGCCGACTTCCAGCAGCTATTCAAGCCCAGTGGAGTCCTGAAACCGAGGAAAACAAAAGAGAGGAATCTGTGTCGACCGGCTCCGAGGCCTCCAGGGAGATTCACAGGTTTACTTCCTTTAGAGAAGTCTGAGGATCAGGCACTTCCTCAGCAGCAGACGGTATATATTGTGCAGGAGTCCCAGAGTAGAACCAGGCCGACAGCAGCTAAAAAGGAGAAACCTGCTCACATGGCGACACATAGAAACCAGGACCAGAACTTCTTGAATCAGATGGTAAAATACCAAAAGAACCTGCAGAGGCTGAGTGGCTCAGAGAAGATGGCCACACACCCCAACAGTAAGTATAGGCAACAGTGGGAATTAATGATGTGTTAATAACATAAGATGAATGGGCCTCATCCGTCAAGAGCTTTCAAAGTGTTTCCTTGAGAAAGGTTGTAATAAAAGGCTATGACAGATTACGTATGTCCATTATGTTGTTGTTCAAAAGGAGATACATTTTTTCCACAGAGAGCCTGAAAACAGACCTGAGTGTCCCAGAGGACCGCAACTCCACGGCTGTCAGCAGACCACCAACAGGTACAACACTGCATAAAGACTGTGTGACTGTTTTCTGCCTGAAAACAACTCTCCATTAATGCAGCCTACCTTTTACTCAAATGTCCATGACAATACTGTGCACTCTTGCTCCAAATGGCAGTGCTCGTATCCAGGTGTTTTGGCTTCATTTAGTGCGAGGTAGTGGAAATGCTTCACCCACCTTTATTTACAGTCTATGTTTTTTTATACATCAAACAGTGCAATGTTAGAGCCAGGGCTACTGACTCACAACAACTTGCATCACTTTATAAATAGTTTGAAGTTAATATCAGGATATTTTTGTTAACTAGATTATTTGGTCAAGATTGTGTGGTTTATTGTCACAATTCGGTACAGAAAGATTCATGTGATGTTAATTTGCCTAACAAACTGTTTCAGCTGCTAATATATTGTAATTGTGATGAATAAGTTGTCCTTCACTGCATTTATCTCTCAGTACTGACTTGGTATAAGCATATTGGGCTTCCTTTAACCACCTGGTCTTGTGTCTCAGATGCTGCAGGTGCTGACGGCTGGCTGGCTGCACAGTGTTCAGCTCACGGTGGAGATCAACATCACAGAGTCATCCAGAGACTGATGGCACAACTCTGTGAGGCTGATCAGCAGGAGGATCCGGATCCACCCCTCGATGCCCAGCTGGTGGTTCCTCTGCTCAGCTTCCTCAGCAGCCAGACGGTCAGACACACAGAGTTCAAGTCCCATCAGTGTGTTTACCTGCTCTCAGAGAAACCAGGTTATAATCTGAGACCACGTGCACAGTAGAGACCTACGTGTTGCTATTTGAAAACCTGTTACATGAAATCACAGCAGAGAACTTATGATTTCTTTTATCCAGCACAGAAACCAGATTCAGGATTCGTACGGTCATTGAAAACCTGGAAAAGTCATGGAAATTCAAAATGCAAATTCCAGGCCCTGGAAAAGTTATGGAAAACAATATTTTTCGCAAAGTTTGGGAAAAGTCATGGAAATGTAACTAAAGTTGCGTCAAATATAATTTACATTTGATCTAATCGCCGAAATAATCTGCGGTCGCGAGCTGTTATGTGCCATCATGACGCGCATGGTGTTATTTTTTAATATATGAAGCGCGAGCTGTGTGCTCGAGTCTTCCTGCCTGTCGGCTGAACTCTGCTGCTCCGGGATGAGGGTCAGCTACATTAGCTACTGTGCGTTCGTTAACTGTGCGGAGTCACTGTGGCACAGACTGAGCCGCTGGTGAACAGCTGTTAGAACGGGCCGTTCAGGTGCTCAGAGCAGAGCGGCAGAGCGTGATGTGAACTGAAACGTTTTTCTGTCGCAATATCATTTAAGGAATCGTTGAGCTAGCTATCTAGCATACATTGTCACTATCTGCTAACGTTAGCTTTAGCCTTCGTTTTCTAATAGTTTTTTTCATAGGCTATAAACGGAGGTGGTATAAGTATAGATATTGTGCTAGAGTAAAAGTAGAAGTACTCAGATCTTGTACTTTAGTAGAAGTACTCAGATCTTGTACTTTAGTAGAAGTAGAAGTACTCAGATCTTGTACTTGAGTAAAAGTAGAAGTACTCAGATATTGTAGTAAAAGTAGAAGTACTCAGATATTGTACTTGAGTACAAGTAGAAGTACTCAGGTCTTGTTCTTGAGTACAAGTAGAAGTACTCAGATCTTGTACTTGAGTAAAAGTAGAAGTACTCAGATCTTGTACTTGAGTAAAAGTAGAAGTACTCAGATCTTGTACTTGAGTAAAAGTAGAAGTACTCAGATATTGTAGTAAAAGTAGAAGTACTCAGATCTTGTACTTGAGTAAAAGTAGAAGTACCAGAGTGTAGGAATACTCTGTTACAGTAAAAGTCATGCATTCAAAATGTTCCTCAAGTGAAAGTAGAAAAGTGTTATCATCAAAATATAGTGAAAGTAGTGACAGTAAAAGTAGTCATTGTGCAGATTGGTCCATTTCAGAATAATATATATGATATGTTTTATAATGATTGATCTTTAAAGTGTTCTCAAAGCTGGTGAAGGTGCAGCTAGTCTGAATGACTTTGTAGACTGCAGGGTAGCTTGTGGATTTACTCCAGGTGGAACTAAAGTCTGATTCAACACTTGATTATATTTCACATCATTCATCCACATCTGTTAAGTAACTAAAGGTATTAAATACATGTAGTGGAGGAAAAGTACACCATGTACCTCTGAACTGTAGTGGAGAAGAAGTACACCATGTACCTCTGAACTGTAGAGGAGTAGAAGTACACCATGTACCTCTGAACTGTAGAGGAGTAGAAGTACACCATGTACCTCTGAACTGTAGAGGAGTATAAGTACACCATGTACCTCTGAACTGTAGAGGAGTATAAGTACACCATGTACCTCTGAACTGTAGAGGAGTAGAAGTACACCATGTACCTCTGAACTGTAGAGGAGTATAAGTACACCATGTACCTCTGAACTGTAGAGGAGTATAAGTACACCATGTACCTCTGAACTGTAGAGGAGTAGAAGTACAAAGTAGCAAAACATTGAAATACTTAAATAAAGTACAAGTATCTAAAAATTGTAGCCAAGTATAGTACTTGAGTTTATGAACTTAGTTACTTTACACCAGTGGCTATAAAGATAGTGCGCGTTCACATGAAAGGGGTGGTATTTGGAGCATTCGACCAATCACAAACATGGAGAAGCGCACTGACAGCGCAGCGTCATACTTCTTGAATGAAAAGTAAACTATAATATTTGTCATATGAAGAAGTTAAACTTTAAACATCCATGACTTAAACACTTGATCCAGGATCAAAGCCACATAGCTGCACCTGCAAGGTGAATACAGCTGGTAACAGAACAAGTGTTTGAATGCGTACATTAACAGGTTTATGATATCACTGTCTAAAACACGAGTGAATCTGACTTTAATTATATTTGATTTGAGTGTTTCGTCAACTTAATGTGTTGCTTAAAATAATACGTCTGCATACAGTATGTGACACTGTGAGTGTTGCACGGCCAGATACGGCTCAGCTGACTCAGATAAGGAAATATATGATACATTATGATGTGATATGCCGCGGACTGTACTTAATGTTACTCTGATCCGATTACTTATGTTGTAGCAGATATTTAATTAAGCTTTCTTAACGCTAATGTTATAATAGTCAGATTGCTCTGAAGATGGAGGTGATATTCTATTAATGTTCACGTTCACACAGTCGGTGATTATTGTCGGCCGTCTTTCCTGCAACAGCAGCTTTTCTGTATTTCCTTTCTCCTGTAATATGACTTGATCGCTTTAAACTCCGCACACTGAGCTCTGATTGGTCAGCAGGCAGTGCTTTCACTGAGTTGAGCTCTTAGCCTGCAACCTAACCTGGTCCCGACCAGGTTAGCCGCACAGCATAAGTTACCATGGAGATCTTGCCTGCTAAAAAGAGAACCAGCTTCGTAGGACCGGAAACCCCGAGTTTTCCCTGAAGTTAGCCCGCTAAGCGAAAATCCTGCTTCGTAGTACAGGCCTCAGCTCTTCTACAGACATAGAGTTGGGAGTAGGAGAGGTCGAGTGAGAGAGAAGTTAGAAGTTAAACCGATAACCTATACTGCTATAACATGATGTTTGACTAGAAACTAGATGTTGATAAAAGGAGAACTGACAGCTTTAATTTGTTATGGCGCGTTTCCACTGCAGCGGGTAGCTCGCTTTCAGCGTGCCGAGCCGTGCGGGGCCCGTTTTTGGTTGCGTTTCCACTTGGCCTAGTACCGACTAGCGGGTCCTAATTCACAGTTTTTCTGGCCCCATAAAATCGTGGTTCTAGGGCCAGGAACAACCAGGCTGAGTCGGGCTGAGTATGCTAAACTAGAGAGAGAATCGCTGGCAAGGGGGCTACAACTACAACAAGATGAACATATTTGACCGTGATTTAATTGTAATACACGTTTCAAAATGATGCCGAAGTAACAACATACTGATACCGGTTAGTAAAAACCATGAATTAATGCTTTGACAAGTCTGCAGACAGACGGCAGGCGAAAAACCCTTTTAAAATGCGTGTTTTCTAAATGGAGCTTGGCTAAGCTAACGTTCTATACGCTCCGACCGTCCACACTCACAACAACGGCCTACAGACATAAATAAACCAGCGACTGTATTCTCCATGACACAGGCAGTCTGTGGTTTGTACTTGTTTAACTTGTGTCTAGTGTCTGAACAGATATGAGGAGCTGTGAGCTCTGAGTGCTAAGAGCTAACGGCTGTGTTGTTGTTTGGGGCGCTCATTGAAGATGACGTCACGGCTCCGCCTACACTGCGTTACTATAGTAACTACCCCAGTTCCTAAACTGTAATGGAAGCGCAGCATTAAAGTGAGCCGGGCCTAATAGGGCCTAACCAAACCGAGCGAGGCCTGCAGTGGAAACGCGCCATAATAGTTTGGTTGATTTCATGAAGTTTCAGCACGATATACAGACTTCTTACATTTCTTCAAGAATTCACACAAAACTTAATCAAACATTCTCATTTCATCCATTACAAAGAAAAACAGAAAATAAATGCATCCATTTAAAGATTTTTGGATTAAAAATGGAACATTCATCGATCATGCCTCAATATATTTTAAAATGATTTTCCGATTTTAATAAAGTGTCAGTGAGTTAAATGAAAACTATAAACACACTGTAATAAAGTTTGATACAAAATAAACTATAGCAATAATCAATCAAGTTGTTTTGTTTGTTTTTGACTGACTCTTTGATTATATTGGGTAAAAATGTCATGCAAAGATTAATATCTCATCTGTTGATTATTTTCTTGAATGTTCCAAAGAGATGTAGACGGAGAGTGAAGTCAGAATAAAGTCTGAACCAACACTCCTGAGCATCACAGAGGAATCTCACTCACAGATTTTGATATCAGCAGTTTTAGCATCACCAGCTTCTCCAATACTGAACAATGGGAAGAGTTTCTCAGTGAAAGTGTCTCTGTGACTGCAGATGGGAGTCATGTCTTCAGGGTCGTAGAAGGACACCTCCCCCCTGTCATAGTCCAGCTGGACTCTGATCCTCTGGAGATTCTTCTCCACTCTGACAGTCTCACCAGCACCATTAGCGTATTCTCCATCGCGATGCCATAAACACCAGATTCCATATTCTGGAGAGGCACCTGGTATCTCTCCCTTCCTGTCAACTGACTCTTTAGTGTAACCTATAAGCCACTCAGGATGATCTCCCACCTCCACCTCCCAGCTGTGTTTCCCTGAGCTGAAGCCCTCAGAGCCCAGAACAGTAGCACTGTTATTGAATCTCTCTGGATTATCAGGAAGCTGCTGAGGTTTGTCTCCACGTCTCACACTGGTCAGATCATCAGACAGATAGAGCCAGCTGTGTGCAGTGTTTGGGTCCAGAAGGACAGGACTGAAGTGGACCTGGTCCTTCATCTTCTCCCAGACTCTGAAGGACAGGTTGCCCAGGTGTTTGGCCACATCTGTCAGCGCTCCTGAGAGCAGCAGCTGTGGGTCTGACAGTGAGCTCTGGACTCTGGCTCTGCTCTGAGTGGCTTTATAACTGCTGAGGAAGGGCACGTTGTGTTTCTGCAGCTCTTCTTCAACAGCAGAGATACTGTGTGACAGAGAGGAGATGTGCTCCTGAATGCTCTTCATCTCTCTGCTGATAGTCTTCCCTTTCTGCTCCTCTTCCTCCCTCAGAGCTGCCAGTCTGGACTCCTCTTCCTCTTTCAGGAACTGATGGAGCTTGATGAACTCTGCTCTGATCTGCCTCTCTGTGGACAGCAGCTGCTTCTCGGACACTTGAATCACTGCATTGTATGTTGTCTCCACTCCTTTGTATTTGTCCCTCTTGTCCTGCAGAGACTCTAAGTCAGATTTCAGCAGGTCCTTCAGCTCACTGACTGCTTGTTCTACAGGAACCACCTTGTGACTCTGGTGGAGAGAAAACTCACAGACAGGACACACAGCTCTCTCTTCATCCATACAGAACAATCTAGGCTCTTCTGGATGTTTACTACACACCACCTCCACCTTCTTCTCTCCTTGTTCTGTCTCATATGATCCAGCTTTCTGTCTCTCAGCAAAGGAGTCAGACAGTTCCTTCAGTGCAAAGTTCCCCACAGGATCTTTGGAGGACTTTCTTTTACAAATGGGACAGTTTTTGTTCTTACTTTGTTCCCAGAATGTCTGCAGGCAGCTCGAACAGAAGCTGTGGTTACAGCCCAGAGACACAGGATCTCTGAAAGTCTCTGAACACACATGGCAGCTCAGGAAACTTTCAACAAGAGCGATTTTCTCAGCCATTTGGTATTAAAGTTATTTCTAGAGCAGGACTCACCAACTTACAGTCTCTTCACTTCTCCCCAAATATACTCCAAGCGTGTGTCTCCGAGCAGAAATCTCACACCCTGTAATGGCGTCTCAGCGCTGTTCAACAATGTCAAAATCCACTTTCGTTTTCTCTGACTTCCGTCACAGGGTGAATTATCAACATCAGGAAATGCTGCTATGTCATTTATTCACCAGCAGATGGAGTCAGGGAAATGTCCTTTGGTATTCAGTTCAGGACAGTGACTTTGTCCAGGTATCTGTTGAAGAAAAACACATCCAATTTAACACGTTTAAAAAAACAACAACCTAGGATGAAAAGGAAAATGCTCATATATAAAAGTTTGAAGTGGACAGTTTGTGTTCTTACTTTGTTCCCAGAATGTCTGCAGGCAGCTCGAACAGAAGCTGTGGTTGCAGCTCAGAGACACAAACAAAAACTCACTTCGTTATATCTTCATTCCAATGGAAGGAGAATCTATGGCACTTATTGAACATTAAAGCATTTAAACATGTCACAGTAAAAGCACAAAATCCAAATATGAACGTGAAATGAGAATAATATGTCCTTTTTAAAAAGTACAATAAAGAGTCGAGCTTTTTCAACAATTTAAGCTGAAATAATTCTAATAACATGATTAGTAAATGAAAATGGGCCTTGTGCTTTCTCCTTCCTTCACGGTCTACAGTTGTGTGGATTTAGAGGACAGTTGTCATAATGAAGTCACATGATCTATCCGCTTATCCATCAACTTTCTCACTGAAGGTCAACAAAAACAAGATTCTTACCTGCTGTAAAGTTTCTCTTTAATTCTGCATTAAAAACAAAAACTTAAAACAATTTAAAACCACCAAACAGACACTCAAAATGACTACAGTGACTGAAACAAGGCACAAGACATCACAAATGATAGGAAATACAAACACAAATGTCTACAAAAAGATTCAGAATGGCCGAAAAAATATTCAAAAACTAGATCAAAAGAACAAAAACGAATATGATTCTAAGAGGACAATGTTCTACAAAGATATGCAAAATTTAAAAAGTCCAAGAGAAACAAAACGACTGCAAAGAGATGCAGAACCACCGAAATGAGACACAAAACAACAACGAAAAGTCACAAAGAGGCGAAAAATGTCTACCAAGACAACCAAAAAAGACACAAACTCTAAAAAGAGGCATAGAATATGACGCAGAATGACCAAAAAGAGACTAGAACAACAGAAAAGACAGTATATGACAAACAAGAGACACTAAACCACCACAAGGAGTCGCCAAAAATCTACAAAGACATAAAATAAACGTCTTGAATCTGTGGCTCTTGTTAGGTAGGAGGCGTTCATGTCTGAAGCCCATTGTGTCGTTATTAATCCATGTGTAGAGGCTAAGCCAACGCTTTAAGCCTCTGAGTCAATGCATTTCCTTTTCACTGGTTTCCATTTAACTTGCTTCTTTCTCTCATTCACCATACACGATATTACGGTTCACACAATACCTTTTCCCATGTTTGTAATCCCGTGTTTGTGGTCCGCGTGTGTGTTCTCCGTGTGTGGTCAAAAACTGTATGGCCTTCCGGCGGAACCTCTAACCACAAACATAGGTTCCTACCTTTATAGTGACCGTGTTAATTGGCTCCTACACCATGATCTAACCACTAATGTTTAACAATGAATATTATAATTATCCCGCTGTGGAGGAAACCTCACTTTGTTCGGTGTGTGTGAAGTCAGCGCAGACAGCAGTGTGACGGCCGACTCTCTCCACTCAGCAGAGGATGTCTTCAGCAGGGACTGCAGAGGCAACACACAGTCCAGCTCCATCAGCTGCTCCTGGATCAGATCTACGCACAACACACAGTCCGGATCCATCAGCTGCTCCTGGATCAGATCTACACACAACAACACACAGTACAGCTCCATCAGCTGCTCATGGATCAGATCTACACACAACAACACACAGTCCAGCTCCATCAGCTGCTCCTGGATCAGATCTACGCACAACAACACACAGTCCAGCTCCATCAGCTGCTCCTGGATCAGATCTACGCACAACAACACACAGTCCGGATCCATCAGCTGCTCCTGGATCAGATCTACACACAACAACACACAGTCCAGCTCCATCAGCTGCTCCTGGATAAGATCTACACACAACAACACACAGTCCAGCTCCATCAGCTGCTCCTGGATCAGATCTACACACAACAACACACAGTCCAGCTCCATCACATAGCCATCAAGCGAGCCTCCAAATGGGCGCCACATCACGGCTACGGCGTGCGGTGAAGACTCACAATTGGCTCAGATGTCTGGAGGGCTGCCTCGTTATCAGAGACGAGTTGAGGGCTCTAACATTAACGGCCATCTGAAGTTTGGTGATGTTTGGACCATTTACCATTGAGTTACGTCGACATCGTGTTTTATGGCGAGTTCGTCTTTCCATGGCAATATGATGAGATGATCAGATTTGACATAGAGCTGTTCAGGGCCGGAGCGTTAACTATCATGTGACGTTTGGACTATGTACTTTTGAAAACATCGGGTTTTATTGTTGTTTATTGTTTGTCGTTTTGTTTAGTTTGTACTGTTTTTCTAATTATTATTGCGAGTTTGTGTTTCCATGGCAACACCATAAGTCTAAACCAAACTATTTCAGTGACATCACTTATGACATCCTGACACACTGAAGCGATGACATCATTGGCTTTGATGAATGTTCCGTTACACAGAAGATCAAAGAGATCTGTGATGTCATGATGATGTCACAGGAGTCCTGAAGGAAGACTGCAAGGGCTGTGATGTGCATTCACTCGACACTCTTCACTCCAGAGCTGTAAGTGGTGAGACGCATTCAGACAATCTTCGCAGACTTCTACACAGAACACTTCTTCCAAAGAGAAATATATTATTCTACCTAAGCACAACACAAGTCTACAGACGGTGCCATGGATAGAAGAAGCCACCAGAACAACAGGGGAAACCCCAGGCCATTCGACCATGGAGCTGAAGCGGATCGAGCTTACAGGCAGGTCCACTGCAGAAATGGCCAGATAAATGGCCTGGAGGAGTATCGTGGGGCATTTCAGGTGGAGAGGACGACATTTTGCCACAGTATGCGCAAACAAAAAGACAAGGTCAAACGTCTCGAGGAGCTCCTGAACTACAGGGACTCAGGGCTCCACAAAGAGAACAAAAGGCTGGTTAACACCATCATGGAGCGTGAGGCAGAAATCTCAGGTCTGAATGAGAATATTGAAAATGCAGAACGCCAACACAAGACGCAGCTGGACCAAATTGTGGCAAGGCATGAGGCAGAGAAAGGAAATGTCTCAGACGAGAAGGACCAGGCGCCATCTGACAGCGAGAACAATGATGTTCCCCTGCAGTGTGACCCAGAGATCATCAAACTGAGGATGAGGAAAGGGGAGACCATGAAAGAGCTGATAAGAAAAGGGGAAGAACTCCTTGAGTGTGTGACAATCTTGGAGGATAGAAACAGCGGTCTGGAGGAGAAGATGGAAGCTGCAGAGCTTCAACACAAAGAGCAGCTGGAAGACACAGTGGCATGGTGTGAGACACAGAAACAGAAGCTCTCAGACCAACAAAACGAGGCCAACCTGGTGACTTTAAACCTGCTGCAGAGAAGAGAGGAACAACTCCTTCAATGCGAGGAAAAGTTCACCAAGAGCCTGGCCGAAAATACTCTCACCTGGGAGAGTGAGAAGCAAGAGATGGTGATGAAGTTGAAAGAGGTGGAGAAGAAGAACAATTACCAGGCCAGTAGAAACAAGACCTTGGAGACGGAATTCCTACAGATGGAGGCCCAGTTGAAAAGGCAAGAGGAAAAGTTCTCTAAAGACCTGGCCGATAAGAGTCACACCTGGGAGACTG
The DNA here is from genome assembly GCA_028583405.1 of Pogonophryne albipinna. Taxonomy (NCBI): domain Eukaryota; kingdom Metazoa; phylum Chordata; class Actinopteri; order Perciformes; family Artedidraconidae; genus Pogonophryne; species Pogonophryne albipinna. Next base: position 10,998 of record JAPTMU010000601.1, read on the forward strand.
AGAAGCAACAGATGGAGACAACACTAAATGAGGTGACTCAGGAAAAGAACGACATGGCCAAGGTAACCCTGACCTTGGAGACTGAGTTCAAACAGGTGGAGGCTAAATTAAAGCAGGTGGAAAAGGAGAAAGATCGCCTGGCCGAGAATAACCTGGGCTGGGAGACGGACGTCAAACAGCTGAAAGAACAGATGAGAGAGCAGGAGGAGAAGTTCTCCAAAGACCTGGCTGAAAAACAGCTGAACTGGGAGCAGTTTGTCCAACGCAAGGAGACGGATGTCAAGCAGTTGGAAAACCAATTGGAAGAGCAGAAGAAGCTCTCCAAAGACCTGGCCCAGAACCAGGAGAGCTGGGAGACCAAGGTTAATTTGGTGGAGACCAAATTAAATGAGGTAACTCAGAAGAAGGACAACCTGGACCAGAAACACCAGAGCATGGAGACCAAGCTTCATCTGACGGAGACACTAACTGAAACAGGTGGAGGAGCAGAGGGACGACCTGGCTCAGAGAAGACTGAGCTGGGCAACGACTGAGAAAAAGATGGAGGAGGAAAATAAACTTCTGGAAGACCTCTGTCTTCACATGAAGAATAAGAGCAGAGGTTTCTTCTCTCGCAGGAGGGGGGACACTGAGGATAGAGACGTTGCCTTGCAGAAAATGATAAGCAAGATGCAAGAGAAGGAGATGAGGAAGAAAGCCAAAGGCGCGAGAAACACCTCCTCAGAGAAGATGGAGGAAGCTTCTGGTGATTCAGCTCCAGCTGGACAACAGTAACTCCCTGCCTCCATTTCCCTCACCTCCTTCCTCCTACCTCACCCCCTCCCTCACCCCCTCCCTCCTTCACTTTTTGCTCAGATATGGTTTTCTCCTGGAGCTCAGGTTTTCCAGAAATCCATATTAATAAGGATTAAAAAAACACATCAACAATAAGTCCCTGCCTCCATTTCCCTCACCTCCTTCCTCCTACCTCACCCCCTCCCTCACCCCCTCCCTCCTTCACTTTTTGCTCAGATATGGTTTTCTCCTGGAGCTCAGGTTTTCCAGAAATCCATATTAATAAGGATTAAAAAAACACATCAACATTAAGTCCCTCCTCCATTTACCTCACCTCACTCCACCCTCCAAAGCGTCTTTCCACTTTTGGGTTTTCTCCTGGAGCTCAGGTTCGCCCACAACTAATTTTCCTGATACAATTAGGATTAAAATTAGTATTAGAAAGATTTGATTTAAAAATAAAATAAAAATTCAAATCTATCTTTACGCGTGTGCCTCACTGTGTAAACATATACAGTATACATTATTTACTGTATCACATTTTGGTTACTAAAGTACTTCTATTTATTCATTGTATGTTTAATCAACACTTTCATAAATAAAACAACCCATGGTATGAAATATAAAATAAATTGTGTTTTTATATTTGTCTCACTGCACACATTCAATTCCATTATATATGTTTATATGTTTTAAATGTGTTCATACAAGCTGGTCAAATATTCTGGGACTGTAATACTCAAAATGTGGAGGTGAAGAGCGGAAAATGTAATTGTATTGACTGAAACATGGTGTCACTCACCTCAATAGAGTCAAATAAAAACTGAAATGTATATATGCCTTATGTGATGTGCTTTTGATTCAACAACAAACATTTAAAACCTCACTTAAATAGAAATGCGTAATTATTATCTGCAAAACTTTGGTAACAAATCATCGCTGTCAGGGTTTCACTAACAAATAGTTTATTTATCTTGAGAAGTAGGAAGATTTCTAAACCCATTAACGAACACAAGTTAATGAAAACTCACATTTAAAATCACCTAATTATGGTATGGATAGGGTTAAGGTTAGGGTTAGTGCACATTGTACAGTATATCTAAAAGAAGTCACTAAAGCTGTAAGAAAAACGTAACTGATTAAAAAGTAAAATATTTACCTGTGATATGAAGTGATTTAGAAAAGTATAAAGATGAATAAGATGGAAAATACTTAAGGACTTTTATTTTATACTTAAGTATATCACCTAGGGAACACTGGAAAATATGATATTATAATATTATGATTAATAGCCAAGGCTCTAGATTACAAAGCGTTTATAATACAGTACATTATTGTATGCCGTAACGGCTGTGGGATTACATACGGTGGTTTTAAAGGGGACATTAAGTCTCTGAGTGCCTCTATTATGGCTACACAGTTTATCATAGACAATTATGACTGTTTCTGATTTCCATAAACTCTTTGGGGGACATGCCATTCATGTTACATAGCTTGGACTTCATCATCATTGACACCAAACGTAAAGACTTCGACCCAATTCTGTTGTCATGTCGATGTTTTGAGGTCCGGTGATTACATGTGACATTTGGTGGCGATCGGACCGTGTCCATTGGTGTCACAGCAATATCGTGTTTCGGCACATGAGACCTCAGATTTGGAGATGAGCTGTTCAGGGCCGAAGCACTAACCATCATGTGACGTTTGGGGCCTTTGGAGCCTGTCAGCTGGCGTTAGGAGATAATCACCTTCCATGGAAAGGGATCACATCGCCATCAGGCCAGAGTCAAAATGGGCGCCACTAACTTTTGATCTGCCAGGTCTTGAGATGCTACTGTCAAGATTTGAATACCATTGGATAAAATCCCTAGGAGGAGTTTGTTGTTAAAGTACGGTGCACTTTTCTGTCCCCAGAGTCAGAACTAAACATGGAGGGGTTCAGTTATTATGCTCCAAATATCTGGAACAAACTCCCAGAAACCTGCAGGTCTCTAAATCTCTAAAAACAAGTCATGAAATATTTGTCCTCAAATATCTCTTGTTGTTCAAACAATCATTTAACAAATTACAATTGTTTTAAAAACATTTATTATGTCCATGACAGCATCCTGGTCACATGTGGATTAGAGCCCACATCCTGCCAAGTATTCGCTCAGGTCACGGTTCTCACAGTGGCTGCGCCAGGCCACCCTGAAACAGACAGAGATATTACCCATCTCTTCATACTGTATATGACGGTTTGTGTAGAAAACACCTGGCAGTCACCTGATCCATTCTTACCAGGCTTTGATGCCATGGGGGTCCCTAACAACGCGCTTGGCACAAGTGATCGCCACACCGACATCATTGGTCAGAAGATCTGTGAAAAAACAAGGCAACCTGGATTTGAAGCGTCATTCAAAAAGTAAATATAAATGCATGTACAACAGTCTTTGTTAAGGGACTGTGTTTAAACAGCGCTTTCATCCAAAGCACTTTTTAATGTGCCATCCACAAAGAATCCTCAACACCTGCTATATAAAATATTAACATTTTAATACCATTTTTACTACAAAAACTGAACTGTATTATCTCATGTTTGATTTGTGCCATTCTAGCCATCTTTTCAGGAGAACATTCACTTTAAATAAACATACAAATGGCAAATGGGATTGTAAGGATGATGGTTTGCTTTTGAGAGCTTGTTTACACACCGGTACAACTTTCCCCAACATATTTGGTAAGCAGGGAAGTCTGAGGAGTGAAAACACAAAGTCCTCGCTGTTGCTTTTTTAATCTCAACACAGCAATCATAATTTCTATCAACTCAGATCTCCTGTCATGGTGGCTTGTCATCAAGAGAACAATGCCCAGAAATATTTAAATTGAAAAACAATCCCTCTCATTGCCACTGGAAATGTTGCATAACCTCACGCAGATAGTGCTGTTTTGTTACAGCTAATTGTAATATTTGAGAAATCTTGTTTGCATTTGTTGGAGTTTTTTTTATTACCCATTTGTGCCTGGTCAAGGTCCCTTTCAGGGATGGGGTCGTTACTCAAAAAAAGTAATATATTACATATTACTTATTACTAAAAGAAAAAGTAATATATTACTTTACTCGTTACTTTACTCGTTACTTTACTCGCAGGGCCGCCCCTCCCTACAGGCAGATCACGCAGACTGCGGAGGGTGCTTCATTTTGCGGAGGGAGCCTCATCTGAAGCGCAAATGCGGCGCACCTACAGTGTTACTCGTTACTTTACTCGACATCCTCACTCTGGATTCGGAGGTCCTCCTTAGCTACTATTAGCTTCACGTTAGCATGTTGTCTTTGCAGGTGCTTGTTGAGGTTTGACGTTGTGTTTGCAGCAGTGGATAAAGGCTTCTGGCCTGGACACAGTTTGCACCTCACCGTCACATTCCTGTCCTTTCTTCGGACGAACTCAAAATAATGGGCAGACCTCCACCCAGACCCGGCGTCATGGGCGGGCCCCATGGGGCCGGGCCCGCCCATCCAGGATTTGGGCCCGCCCATCCAGGATTTGGGCCCGCTGTTTTTATCAGGGCTGAATACCACATTTTTATTGTTTTATTATTATGTTTATTGTTGTTATTTGTATGGCTTTGTCCTAATATTTATTTTTGTATTAGTTTAATATCATTTTTTTATTTTGCTAGGAAATTCTGAATGAAAGGCTGCGCGCAAGACTGGTTTTTCGCTGGGTTGAGTCGTGTGGGTTTTTGAGTGAGATGCGGCACAGCAGCCTGTCAGTTAGTTTACTCTTGCTAGTGGTTCACGAAAGGAATATGGCAACTCAGCGCCAGATGCAGGGACATTAGAAGAAATCAGTTCGGCCTACGTTACCAACGAGCAAGCAAGTCAGCTGGCAATCAATTATATTTTGAAGAGAAATTTACTCTCAAGCCGGCTCTCTCACAAACTCCTGCTCTGTGCGCAAGCAGACCGCTGCACAGGCGCTCTCTCTCTCTCTCTCTCTCTCTCTCTCTCTCTCTCCCTTTCTCTCCATCGCTCAACCTCACTCCACCTCTCCACCCTGTGTGCGCTCAAGTTTGCCTGCGTGCTTGCCCAAGTTGGCACAGCGTTACAAATGTGCCACAAAACCAACCAATGGATACATAAGACCGTCAACAGCCTTATGGCAACCTAAAACCCCTCTCTTTCAACAATTCACGAGCGCCTCCCTCCTCCCCCCCCGTTGACAAATCGCGAGCATCTAACAGCCCCCCCCCCGTTGACAATTCAGATTTCCCGGGAAATGTAAGTGTCGTGGTGGGCCCGCCCTGGTAAATCAAATGCCCGCCCAGACATGTACGTCTGCCGCCGGGTCTGCCTCCACCCCTCGAAAGTTATCGCTGTTGACTCAGCCATGTTTATGCATTGCATGTGGACGCGCAAGTCGCGCAAATGTTACGTAAATATAAACCTGCGGCGGAAATCCCTCTTGTCTGTCAAAGGGAGAATCTAGTAATTCTGTATGTTAGTAGGCTAACCAGTGGCGAGCCGTCAGGGCCCTCTAGGCCCTCTGTGATGGCCTAATATATTATAAAAAATAATATTTGAAAACATTAAAAAAGGGAACCTATCATGCAAAATGCACCTTTGTACGTCTTGTATACATGAATATGTGTCCCCGGTGTTCCAGGGAACTCTCCAAGTGTCAGAAAACACAACCCTCTCTATTTTCCTCCTTAGCCAAATCTCTAAAAAAGGGGCTGCAACGGATCTTAAAAAAATGGATCCAGATTTCAACACTTTTCTACGTCACAAAGACGTGCTCCGCTTATTGGTCAACTCTCCACCTATCAGGGGAATGAGCCACGGCCACGTGCATTGCCAAACCTCTCATTCGCATATAGGCTATCGGCAGGCTAAATCAACCCCAGTCACATCTGTGTTTTTGCCTGCTCTTGCCAGGATGTCTAAGCCAGTTAAACGTTGTGCTGTTGTTGGCTGCAAGACTCGGGACAGGGGACTGCATGCAATGCCATCAGTGGAAAAAGAAAAAGAATCTGTGGCTAGACTTCATTTTCAATGTGCCAGAAGACCCCGGCAGATTTCTGTTTGTGTGTTCCAAACATTTTACCACGGACATGTTTATGAACTTGTCTCAAGTCCAACACGGATATGCCTCCAAACTAATGCTAAACCCGGGATCAATACCAACCATCCGGGACCAGGCCAGAGAGGACACATCCAATTTTGAAGCTGTACGTTTTTATTTAGCGGTGTTTTTCCTGATAAAGCTATCTCTAGCTTGTATATCTAGCATGTAGCATGTAGCTTCGCCGTATCAATGTCACCTCAAACCCAAATAGTAATCGGTTAGGTGTTTATATGTGTTTGTAACATTTTATTTTATTTTGTACGCTCCGCAGCCTTTGCTTTGTCTTTTATTTTAATTATCAGGCATTTGCGAACATGTTCAGACATACTGCCGTAATGGCGATCTGTGTGAAGGCTGTAAAGCCACGCCCTAGCCGATAACACAAGTATTTATTCTCCTATTTATTGGTATTTTGTATCCTCTAAAATCATATTGAGTAAGTTATAATAACAAACGTAATCTTCTGTAGGTAAGTGCCGTTTTTTCCAGCGTTATATGTAAAAGCTTTTGTGATTGTAGTCTGTAAGAACGATCAGATATCATCGATCTGTAAGCTAAGCTACGCTAATGAGATATGCCGTTTTTTGCAGCGTTATATGTAAAAGCTTGTGTGTTTACTTGTTTGCGCACATGAATATAAATGGGGGTGTGTTAGGATACAACACTGTGTGTATGTATGCGAGGGGGGGGGGGACACACCACGAGTAAAACGGAGCTAAAGCCCTGGTCTGTTGTTGACGAGGCCTTACCTCTAGCAACAGGCTAATTAGTGCCTAGCACTCATTACAGTCAGTCTACTGAGCTCAGCCCCTCTCCAACACATCATCTGTATTGAGTCAGAAACACAGCATGCACTTACGGGTCAAAACTAACTCAGATTGGAAAAGGCTAAGCAAAGAGCTTTGCTAAATGGAGAGTTCTAAGCCCCATCTTTTGGGATTTCAGACTATATTTATCCAAATCGTATTTTCTCATCCTGAATACTAAATTGAGATGATTTTGTTCTAACTATGTTTTCTTCTTTACAGGCCAGCACCTCACATACTTACTAATTAGTGACAATTTGTACATCCTTTGCTATTATTTACATTTTTTTTTCTCATGGCGGAAATGAAAGACTGTACCTGGCAGCCCTGCACTACAATGAAAACGCTGAGCGTGCACAAGCCACTACATCCACTGGAAACCCTCTGTATAAACTGCAGGTCCCAAAGGCCAGGAAGGGAGAATGCAGAGCGAAACCAGTAAAGACTGACCCCACATTCCGTAAGTGTTTAAAATATTTATTATACAACTATTTACTAATATAAAATAAAAAAATTAGAAAGAACTTTCAGTTTTTTACATGCATATAGTAATCTAACCCACATTTTGTGTTGTGCTTTTTTTAACATTGCACAGGCTACGTGGCCAACTTGATGGACCTCATCTTCGACCAAGTCTTTGTGGACCCTGCACCATTATGAGCGACCTGACAGGGAGGAGGTCATCGCCGGGTATGCTACACGGTTCAATTTGGCTGCTGTCTGAACCCAACATAGACATTTCGCGGATCAGGAAACTCCTTGCGAATCCTGAGGACAACGCAGGCCGGAATCACCACTCTGATCCTGCGTCCAAGGAAGCCCCAGCACCAGCTCACAAAGCTTCTGTAGGCTAGATACCTGTGACGCCTGAAATCATAAAAACATTTTTTAGTGTCATTTATACAAAATACAAGTAAATTTAGTTTTTTTTTTATGGGTTCAAAGAACCGTTGATTTTGACAATAAAGTTCCGAGTTGATATCAAATGTGTCGTGATTATTCATGTTTGGATGGGTAAAGAATATTCTGATTTCAAAAGCATAAGGTTGTGTGTGGACTTTTTGTCGTACACATGGGTGTGTTATGCCATTGCTGTGTAGTGTATATAATATAATAGTACATGTACAATGACAGAATGAAAGATTGCATTAAGCCATATACACCAGTATTTATTTCCATGAACAATATTAGCATTCGTTTTACAATTTCAGTCAAAACAAACAAACCACTCACTGCTCTATTTGCCTCAACTGTAGTCCACCATGTTCAGCTCTGTAAATATTCAATGCATTCTGCAGGGAGAACACATTCAGGCACACAGGCTCCAATCCAGGATGGTCCACCATACAGGTTACAGAGTCCTCATGTTCCTGCATCCGTCTTGACACTAGTGTGATAAACATATATTGAATGACATGTGAAAAATGTATTCTCTAAACAGACAACTTAGTGAAGCTATCAAAAATGTTACCTGTGGTATCTCCATGCAGCACACATGCTCCGGGTTAGGTGGGTTAGGGTTGATAGAATCTAAAAGAAGAGAAAAGTTCTTTTAAAAGACCTTCAAACTGAGGCTTTGATCCCTTTCTATTAGAGAGCTTTGTGAGACTTCATCATTCTATTTTATATTCAGCTGTAATTTTAAACAATATCAGTCCATCTCTTGACGATACATCATTTCTACATCTTGTAACCAAAATGATTAATCCAGGTTTCTTCAGCTTCTTAGTGTAACTGATTAGCATTAACTTAATATACTACAATTTCTATTTCTGAAATATATTGGACTGTTTATTTCTGTGTCTTAGTTTCCCTTATGTACATTGCCTTGTGTTTTTTATGCTGCTGCAACGCAAACAATTCCCCAATTGGGATCTGGGACATCTACAATGTACTGCAGGGGGACCCCTAACACCACTTGATAAAACACTGAATGCTTTGCTCCAGCTCAGAGGAGGTAATCACACAGACACTCCCCCCTGCAGCTCTTCATACTTCATGAGTCTCTGCAGTCCCTGTCAGACATCATGGATGTGATCATCTCTAAACACAGCTTCCTCACAGTGTCCATCTTTTTACTTTGGACTACAGGTAATTTACAATAAAATCGACTGTGGACTGGTTTGTAAATATACATTATCATCAACCAATGTTCTTGTGTTTGCTGTTTTTATCATTTATATTGATATTGACGTGATATAAGGAGGATCAACAACTGAAGGTTATTATAGTATATTTTCTTGTTTCACTCAGGTCTAACTGATGGAAGCGATGTCACCCAGACTGACATGCTGTGGGAAACACAGGGAGAGAGTGCAACCATGAGCTGCAGACACACAAAGGGTGTTGCCTACTTCCAGATGTACTGGTACAGACAGCTGCCAGGAGAAACTATGGAGCTAATCGTGTTCACAACACCAGGGAACAAAGGTAATCATGATTTTGGAGAATTCAGCAAAGACAAGTTCTCAGCCACAAAGCCTGACGCTGAGAGCGGGACGTTCACAGTGAAGGATCTGCAGCCAGGAGACAAAGGCTTGTACTTCTGTGCTGTGAGTCAACACAGTGACACACACACAGGAGGAGGCTGAACAAAAACCCCAGATATTTGTCTGTTAGTGATTCTATGTGTCTGCTGTCCTGTAGGGGGACCTCCAGTTTAATCACAGAATCATTCAGTTCAGAGACGCTCCCAGCTGTTCATCTCTCTGTTGTAACCTCACACCTCCATCACACACACTGACTATAACACTGATCACAGCTGCTCTGATTAAACTAACCCTAATCCTTAACCTGGAGGTTCTGGACGTTCTGGAGGTTCTGGATGTTACGACTCAAATACAGAGCTTATGTGTTGATGATTCTGACAGTAGAGCAGAGACTCACTGGTGGTTCTGGAACATGTGGTTTTGTGTTTGACCCTCACAGGAGTATTGGTGGGAGTGATGTGATCCAGTCCTCTTTGCTTTAAACACTGCAGTCACACAAAGCACTTTAGCTATATCCAATCTTTTAATGTGGGCTTCAATCGACAATTACTTTTTGAAATACATTAACCTGCCCATTATTTTCTAGAGGAAATTGTTTAGTCTTCAAAATATCAGAAAATAGTCAAAGTCCATAAGTCCATAGTAATGTCTTGTTGTCAGTTTATAACCCACACATATTTACTTTATGTGATCTAAAAATTAGATTTGAGAGGCTGAAACATCTAATTTGCATTGATTACATAAAACACATGTTGTTGATTAGTCATTGCAGCTCTACTCGAACCATATCTGAATTCTGTAAATCACATGACCATCAGCTTCGTGGTGTAACTGTTCAGCGTTAAAGTAAACATACTGTGATGTACTTCAGGGGGACCCCCAGTACCACCTTTACTTTGTGAAATACTGAGTCCTACCTCACAGGATGTGATCACATGATGCAGGGACACTCCCACCTGCAGCTCTTCATACTTTATGAGTCTCTGCAGTCCCTGTCAGACATCATGGATGTGATCATCTTTAAACACAGCTTCCTCACAGTGTCCATCTTTTTACTGTGGACTACAGGTAATACTGTGCACTGCTTTACTCATCAATATCAAATAATGTTCATGTTTTATGCTAATTAGGTGTTGTAGTTAATTAAGGTGTCGTTTTTGACGGCACACAGGTCTAACTGATGGAAGCGATGTCACCCAGACTGACATGCTGTGGGAAACACAGGGAGAGAGTGCAACCATGAGCTGCAACCACACAAAGGGTGGTACCTACTTCCAGATGTACTGGTACAGACAACTGCCAGGAGAAACTATGGCGCTAATCGTGTTCACAATACCAGGGAACAAAGATAATCATGATTTTGGAGAATTCAGCAAAGACAAGTTCTCAGCCACAAAGCCTGACGCTGAGAGCGGGACGTTCACAGTGAAGGATCTGCAGCCAGGAGACAAAGGCTTGTACTTCTGTGCTGTGAGTGAACACAGTGACACACACACAGGAGGAGGCTGAACAAAAACCCCAGATATTTGTCTGTTAGTGATTCTATGTGTCTGCTGTCCTGTAGGGGGACCTCCAGTTTAATCACAGAATCATTCAGTTCAGAGACGCTCCCAGCTGTTCATCTCTCTGTTGTAACCTCACACCTCCATCACACACACTGACTATAACACTGATCACAGCTGCTCTGATTAAACTAACCCTAACCCTAACCTGGAGGTTCTGGATGTTACGACTCAAATACAGAGCTTATGTGTTGATGATTCTGACAGTAGAGCAGAGACTCACTGGTGGTTCTGGAACATGTGGTTTTGTGTTTGACCCTCACAGGTGTATTGGTGGGAGTGATGTGATCCAGTCCTCTTTGCTTTAAACACTGCAGTCACACGAAGGACGTTAGCTATATCCAAATTCTAATGTGGGCTTCAACTGAACATAATTTTTTATTATGCATTAACCTGCCCATTATTTTCTAGAGGAAATGGTTTTGTCTTCAAAACGGCAGAAAATAGTCAAAGTCCATAAGTCCATAGTAATGTCTTGTTGTCAGTTTATAACCCACACATATTTACTTTATGTGATCTAAAAATTAGATTTGAGAGGCTGAAACATCTAATTTGCATTGTTTACATAAAACACATGTTGTTGATTAGTCATTGCAGCTCTACTCGAACCATATCTGAATTCTGTAAATCACATGACCATCAGCTTCGTGGTGTAACTGTTCAGCGTTAAAGTAAACAAACTGTGATGTACTTCAGGGGGACCCCCAGTACCACCTTTACTTTGTGAAATACTGAGTCCTACCTCACAGGATGTGATCACATGATGCAGGGACACTCCCACCTGCAGCTCTTCATACTTTATGAGTCTCTGCAGTCCCTGTCAGACATCATGGATGTGATCATCTTTAAACACAGCTTCCTCACAGTGTCCATCTTTTTACTGTGGACTACAGGTAATACTGTGCACTGCTTTACTCATCAATACCAGCTAATGTCCATGTTTTATGCTAATTAAGGTGTTGTAGTTAATTAAGGTGTCGTTTTTGACGGCACACAGGTCTAACTGATGGAAGCGATGTCACCCAGACATGACATGCTGTGGAAAACACAGGGAGAGAGTGCAACCATGAGCTGCACACACACAAAGGGTGGTACCTACTTCCAGATGTACTGGTACAGACAACTGCCAGGAGAAACTATGGAGCTTATCGTGTTCACACTATGGGGGATCGAGGATCATGATTTTGGAGTATTCAGCAAAGACAAGTTCTCAGCCACAAAGCCTGATGCTGAGAGCGGGACGTTCACAGTGAAGGATCTGCAGCCAGGAGACAAAGGCTTGTACTTCTGTGCTGTGAGTCAACACAGTGACACACACACAGGAGGAGGCTGAACAAAAACCCCTCTGTTGGTGTCACATGAATAAAAGAGATCAGTGAGTTCAGTTATCTGCAGGTGGAGCTCGACACTGCAGACTGGTTCTTAGTATGCAGTGTCATTAGTGACTTGTTGTCAAAGTGAATGAGAAATCACAGGCAATACATAGACATTGTTCTCCATACTGCTGAGCATGTTTCCAGATGTTTGTAGAATTTCATTCAGTTCAGAGCTTATTTTTTATCATCATGTGAACAGTGACATTTATAGGCATATACTTGCCAATTGTGTTTTTTTTGTTAAATTGTTTTTAATTTGCCTTTGTGACTCTTTTCCTCTCACCCCTGTTTGACAGTTCAATGTCTGTACTGTGTTTTGTGACTGAGTTTAGAATATAAAACATTTCATCTGTAGACCATCGCCTCCGTGTTTAATGTCAAAGTTATGTGAAGTGCACCTCGGAACAAAAGCACAAGGAAAATGTTAGTTATTAATATAACATTTAGATACATTATGTTTGACTACTAACTAATGTTTGAGCTAGAGAGCAGGACTTTTACATGTTGACATATAAATGTATGTCCCTTACATTCACGACGGGAGGGATATTGACGGATCAACAACAGCGAAGAGTAAGATGGAAGGTGTGGCAGGACATGCTGAGGTTTTTCTGAAGTGGGTGATCCAGATTAATGAAGACATTTAGCATTCAGAGGAAGTTTTAAAGAAATGGCTGTAAAGGAGATGCAGCGATTTGTAGACGTATTTCTCGGATCTTCATTTTTTAAATTTGTATTATTTATCTTTTGCAATTTATTTTTTTATTAATTCCTTTCTGATCAATTATTTTCAATCGTTGGTTTGTAAAACACCATTTCTTTTTGTATTGATGATGTCAGCTTTCATCGTCACCGTTTGTCTGCTCTGTGCTGCAGGTTTTATCCATTATCTTTCAATTAGTTATGATGTCAGAAAAGTCTTTACGCTTGTCCTCTGCTGTTCACTCTGAATCCATTGCTTCATGGTTTGGTGGTATCATTTTATTCTTTAACAGATTAAATAATCATTGAGCTGATAAAATAATGAAAATAATCATTTACCAATCCGCAGAGCCCAAAGGGACACTTGTTCTCTGCTTGTTTTCAAAGCAAACTTGTTAGAAAAATATCACTCGTCACCTGCTTGATCTTCAATATCAGGATCCATGTATTTATTATCCTTGCAAGAATGGAAGTAGTCATCACACACAGGGCTGCGTGGGACAAATAGTTCCCAGAACAGTGTCTTTCAGATGCTTATATACAAGAGAGGGAGTTACAGTCAACAAGATGGAAGAATACTGGTTCAAAGCAGTATTCTGACATTAGTAAAGATTAGCTAAGGCCTGCGTAAGCAATAAACATGACAGTCATATATCCCTCTCTCTAGAGCACATGTGTCAAACTCAAGGCCCGGGGGCCAAATCAGGCCCTTGGTGGATTTAATTTCGGCCCGCAGGATAATTTCTAATTGCTCTTAGATCTGGCCCGCCGGTATATTGCACGCACACATTCACTCCATCCTGAGGGTCTCCTCAGCTCAGAGCCTGAGCCCAAACATTGATGACCTTGCACCCAAGATGAGATGCCAAGTATCTGAACTAGCATCACAGAGCAGCACACTGAGTTTATATGGATGTTTCCTTCTGCACTTTCTCTCTCACGACAACAGGGCATGTTTGGTTTGTTCTTTGAGGGAAATTGTTTTGTTGAAGCTGTTGTTGGCCTGTGGGAAAATGTAATCATAAGAAATGACTCTGGAAAAGCTGCAGATAGAGCCATAAGAAATTAATGCAGCTGATTATTTAATGTTTAATGTTGTTTTTATAGGCAATAATTTAAGCTTTGTTAGTTCCAGGTTTAATATGTGCAATAAGTTCATTTCAATAAGTTTTGCAATAAACATTGAACCAGTCCGGCCCTCGACTAGTACACATTTTTTAATGTTGGCCCACTTTGTATTTGAGTTTGACCCCCCTGCTCTAGGGGATTTGTCATCTGCCAATCTGAGGAACATAGCTATCATAACTTCAACAGTGTCTCATGAGCGTCATCCATGTAGTCATACATCCGGCTACGTACACAGCTACGTAGGGCCTCTGTTATCATGTGCTTCTCTGATATAGAAGTATTTCCAACAAAACGTATCCAGACCAATTATTTGAAAAAAATAAAAGAGTCTTGAGATTCCAGAAGCGGGAACCAGTACATGATTTTTTTCGTCTTGATAAGTTGTATTGCCATCTACATTATATATTCAAGATAAACGTGTCACATGTCTGTCTCCTCCCCTCTAAGTTGACTCTGGTTGTGTTCAGTCGGTCTGAGAGAGGAGGGTGAAGACATCATGATCAGAGACATCCTCAGCATCTCCCTGCTGCTGCTCCTGCTCTCCTGTACGGTTCTATTCAAAGTCTTTGCTGGAGGTTTAATCTTTTGTAAACATTTCTGTGTTCCTAAAGCTTTTCTCTTTAAATGCAGGTCCTTCACTGAGCAGGGAAGTCTTGCAGGATCCATCATCGATATTAGGAAGTCCTGACACTCCAGCAACAATCAGCTGCAGCCATTCAATCAGTTCATACAATGTGATCCTGTGGTACCAGCAGCCGACGGGCCACTCACACCTCAACCTCATTGGACATGTTTATGCTACTAGCCCATCCATTGAGGATGCATTCAAAGGGCATTTCGAAGTGAGTGGAGACGGCTCAGTGAAGTCTGAACTCCATGTGCTGAAGCTCAGACAGCCAGAAGACAGCGCCATGTATTTCTGTGCAGCTAGTCGACACAGTGACTCAGAGTCGCTCTCGCTGCGACAAAAACCCTCTCTGATAATCAGCCTCATGAAATCACTCTGATGAACAACACACCTGCATCACACTGTGGCAGGAAGTCACCACGATACCATCAGCATACCAGTGGAAACCAACAATACTGACACTAGGTTTTCTCTCATTATTGATTAAACTGCCAATTATTTCATTTAGTAAAACATTTAGATTCCTGATCCTTAAAGTCCAAGGTGAAGTCTTTAGATGCCTTGTTTTGTCAGTCCAAAATAGAGGTGCAAATTGCTAAATGCTGAGTGACAACTTTGGAGGGAGTGGTAACTTATGCATTAGTATTATTTGATGGAATATATTTAGACTAGGCATCTCTGCAGCATTACAAAACTGTATTCAAAATACCATTTTGCCATTTTGCCTATAACAAATAGTGTGCAGCAATTTGGATAATAAGACAAAAAATGCTGCAATTAAAAGAATTTAAATATGTCAATATAGTTGCAGATTCGTTGCTTTGTTGATTGATTTATCCACTGCAGACTTAGGACAGCCCATAACGTCGACCCCTCCTACTTCCTTTTCACATCCATAGCTAAGTTCAGTCAGCATCAGTTTTGTTTTCATCTGCGTTAGGATCATGGTTAGACTCCTTGTACTTTTAGCAGCTTTGCCGTTCTGCTTAACAGGTAATGTTAAATGAACTCGTAACAGGTACCAGAATCCACGTTTATCTCAAAGTTGTTGGTTTAAAAAGTTTCTCGAGCCCTTTGCTTTTACTCCCTGGTGGTTGTTGTCTTTTTGTTTTAATTAAGTCTGACAACTAAGTGACTCCACAACCTCCTCTGTCTCTCAACGTCATGTTTTGCAGTCATACTCTTGTATTGTTTCCTCTTTATTTGTACCATAAATAACTACATAAATATGTGTTTCAGAACCGTCAGAGAACAGCGTTCATCAGAATCCCACGGCGCTGATCAAACACCTTGGAGAAGACGTCCTGATAACGTGCAGCCATTCAAGCACACGCTTTGATCAGATCCAGTGGTATAAACAGTCTGCTGGGGGAAATGACATGGTGCTACTCGGCTATGTACGATTCACTAATCCAACTGTTGAAGCTCAATTTAAAGGCACTTATAACGTGATGGTCATGGTGGCTTGTCATCAAGAGAACAATGCCCAGAAATATTTAAATTGAAAAACAATCCCTCTCATTGCCACTGGAAATGTTGCATAACCTCACGCAGATAGTGCTGTTTTGTTACAGCTAATTGTAATATTTGAGAAATCTTGTTTGCATTTGTTGGAGTTTTTTTTATTACCCATTTGTGCCTGGTCAAGGTCCCTTTCAGGGATGGGGTCGTTACTCAAAAAAAGTAATATATTACATATTACTTATTACTAAAAGAAAAAGTAATATATTACTTTACTCGTTACTTTACTCGTTACTTTACTCGCAGGGCCGCCCCTCCCTACAGGCAGATCACGCAGACTGCGGAGGGTGCTTCATTTTGCGGAGGGAGCCTCATCTGAAGCGCAAATGCGGCGCACCTACAGTGTTACTCGTTACTTTACTCGACATCCTCACTCTGGATTCGGAGGTCCTCCTTAGCTACTATTAGCTTCACGTTAGCATGTTGTCTTTGCAGGTGCTTGTTGAGGTTTGACGTTGTGTTTGCAGCAGTGGATAAAGGCTTCTGGCCTGGACACAGTTTGCACCTCACCGTCACATTCCTGTCCTTTCTTCGGACGAACTCAAAATAATGGGCAGACCTCCACCCAGACCCGGCGTCATGGGCGGGCCCCATGGGGCCGGGCCCGCCCATCCAGGATTTGGGCCCGCCCATCCAGGATTTGGGCCCGCCCATCCAGGATTTGGGCCCGCCCATCCAGGATTTGGGCCCGCCCATCCAGGATTTGGGCCCGCCCATCCAGGATTTGGGCCCGCTGTTTTTATCAGGGCTGAATACCACATTTTTATTGTTTTATTATTATGTTTATTGTTGTTATTTGTATGGCTTTGTCCTAATATTTATTTTTGTATTAGTTTAATATCATTTTTTTATTTTGCTAGGAAATTCTGAATGAAAGGCTGCGCGCAAGACTGGTTTTTCGCTGGGTTGAGTCGTGTGGGTTTTTGAGTGAGATGCGGCACAGCAGCCTGTCAGTTAGTTTACTCTTGCTAGTGGTTCAGGAAAGGAATATGGCAACTCAGCGCCAGATGCAGGCACATTAGAAGAAATCAGTTCGGCCTGTTACCAACGAGCAAGCAAGTCAGCTGGCAATCAATTATATTTTGAAGAGAAATTTACTCTCAAGCCGGCTCTCTCACAAACTCCTGCTCTGTGCGCAAGCAGACCGCTGCACAGGCGCTCTCTCTCTCTCTCTCTCTCTCTCTCTCTCCCTTTCTCTCCATCGCTCAACCTCACTCCACCTCTCCACCCTGTGCGCTCAAGTTTGCCTGCGTGCTTGCCCAAGTTGGCACAGCGTTACAAATGTGCCACAAAACCAACCAATGGATACATAAGACCGTCAACAGCCTTATGGCAACCTAAAACCCCTCTCTTTCAACAATTCACGAGCGCCTCCCTCCTCCCCCCCGTTGACAAATCGCGAGCATCTAACAGCCCCCCCCCCCCCCCCCCGTTGACAATTCAGATTTCCCGGGAAATGTAAGTGTCGTGGTGGGCCCGCCCTGGTAAATCAAATGCCCGCCCAGACATGTACGTCTGCCGCCGGGTCTGCCTCCACCCCTCGAAAGTTATCGCTGTTGACTCAGCCATGTTTATGCATTGCATGTGGACGCGCAAGTCGCGCAAATGTTACGTAAATATAAACCTGCGGCGGAAATCCCTCTTGTCTGTCAAAGGGAGAATCTAGTAATTCTGTATGTTAGTAGGCTAACCAGTGGCGAGCCGTCAGGGCCCTCTAGGCCCTCTGTGATGGCCTAATATATTATAAAAAATAATATTTGAAAACATTAAAAAAGGGAACCTATCATGCAAAATGCACCTTTGTACGTCTTGTATACATGAATATGTGTCCCCGGTGTTCCAGGGAACTCTCCAAGTGTCAGAAAACACAACCCTCTCTATTTTCCTCCTTAGCCAAATCTCTAAAAAAGGGGCTGCAACGGATCTTAAAAAAATGGATCCAGATTTCAACACTTTTCTACGTCACAAAGACGTGCTCCGCTTATTGGTCAACTCTCCACCTATCAGGGGAATGAGCCACGGCCACGTGCATTGCCAAACCTCTCATTCGCATATAGGCTATCGGCAGGCTAAATCAACCCCAGTCACATCTGTGTTTTTGCCTGCTCTTGCCAGGATGTCTAAGCCGGTTAAACGTTGTGCTGTTGTTGGCTGCAAGACTCGGGACAGGGGACTGCATGCAATGCCATCAGTGGAAAAAGAAAAAGAATCTGTGGCTAGACTTCATTTTCAATGTGCCAGAAGACCCCGGCAGATTTCTGTTTGTGTGTTCCAAACATTTTACCACGGACATGTTTATGAACTTGTCTCAAGTCCAACACGGATATGCCTCCAAACTAATGCTAAACCCGGGATCAATACCAACCATCCGGGACCAGGCCAGAGAGGACACATCCAATTTTGAAGCTGTACGTTTTTATTTAGCGGTGTTTTTCCTGATGAAGCTATCTCTAGCTTGTATATCTAGCATGTAGCATGTAGCTTCGCCGTATCAATGTCACCTCAAACCCAAATAGTAATCGGTTAGGTGTTTATATGTGTTTGTAACATTTTATTTTATTTTGTACGCTCCGCAGCCTTTGCTTTGTCTTTTATTTTAATTATCAGGCATTTGCGAACATGTTCAGACATACTGCCGTAATGGCGATCTGTGTGAAGGCTGTAAAGCCACGCCCTAGCCGATAACACAAGTATTTATTCTCCTATTTATTGGTATTTTGTATCCTCTAAAATCATATTGAGCAAGTTATAATAACAAACGTAATCTTCTGTAGGTAAGTGCCGTTTTTTCCAGCGTTATATGTAAAAGCTTTTGTGATTGTAGTCTGTAAGAACGATCAGATATCATCGATCTGTAAGCTAAGCTACGCTAATGAGACATGCCGTTTTTTGCAGCGTTATATGTAAAAGCTTGTGTGTTTACTTGTTTGCGCACATGAATATAAATGGGGGTGTGTTAGGATACAACACTGTGTGTATGTATGCGAGGGGGGGGGGGGGACACACCACGAGTAAAACGGAGCTAAAGCCCTGGTCTGTTGTTGACGAGGCCTTACCTCTAGCAACAGGCTAATTAGTGGCTAGCACTCATTACAGTCAGTCTACTGAGCTCAGCCCCTCTCCAACACATCATCTGTATTGAGTCAGAAACACAGCATGCACTTACGGGTCAAAACTAACTCAGATTGGAAAAGGCTAAGCAAAGAGCTTTGCTAAATGGAGAGTTTTAAGCCCCATCTTTTGGGATTTCAGACTATATTTATCCAAATCGTATTTTCTCATCCTGAATACTAAATTGAGATGATTTTGTTCTAACTATGTTTTCTTCTTTACAGGCCAGCACCTCACATACTTACTAATTAGTGACAATTTGTACATCCTTTGCTATTATTTACATTTTTTTTTCTCATGGCGGAAATGAAAGACTGTACCTGGCAGCCCTGCACTACAATGAAAACGCTGAGCGTGCACAAGCCACTACATCCACTGGAAACCCTCTGTATAAACTGCAGGTCCCAAAGGCCAGGAAGGGAGAATGCAGAGCGAAACCAGTAAAGACTGACCCCACATTCCGTAAGTGTTTAAAATATTTATTATACAACTATTTACAAATAAAAAAATTAGAAAGAACTTTCAGTTTTTTACATGCATATAGTAATCTAACCCACATTTTGTGTTGTGCTTTTTTTAACATTGCACAGGCTACGTGGTCAACTTGATGGACCTCATCTTCGACCAAGTCTTTGTGGACCCTGCACCATTATGAGCGACCTGACAGGGAGGAGGTCATCGCCGGGTATGCTACACGGTTCAATTTGGCTGCTGTCTGAACCCAACATAGACATTTCGCGGATCAGGAAACTCCTTGCGAATCCTGAGGACAACGCAGGCCGGAATCACCACTCTGATCCTGCGTCAAAGGAAGCCCCAGCACCAGCTCACAAAGCTTCTGTAGGCTAGATACCTGTGACGCCTGAAATCATAAAAACATTTTTTAGTGTCATTTATACAAAATACAAGTAAATTTAGTTTTTTTTTATGGGTTCAAAGAACCGTTGATTTTGACAATAAAGTTCCGAGTTGATATCAAATGTGTCGTGATTATTCATGTTTGGATGGGTAAAGAATATTCTGATTTCAAAAGCATAAGGTTGTGTGTGGACTTTTTGTCGTACACATGGGTGTGTTATGCCATTGCTGTGTAGTATATAATTAAGCAATAGCTCACTTCAGGCCGTGGTATATGCTCATTATATCACAGCTAAGGGGCGTGGTTCGGCCCGACGCGATAGCGGAGGGTCGAACCACGCCCCTTAGCTGTGACCAAGTGTGGCAATTGTGGCAATATGAAAGAAAAATACACACTCTAATTTAAATAGTTTTTATTAGTAAATAATGATGTTCAAAATAAAATAGTCCCTCCGTTGCCTTCTGCACAAAACATAGTGCGAGGTGGTTGCTATGCAACAACACTAACAGCTAGCGAACATATTAGACAGAGAGCGTTGATCCATTATTTGGCTATTTATTTACATTCATTTGTATGTTGCCGTTTATTGTGCAGCCACTGAAAAACTGTCCAGCATCAGTAGAATGGCTTACGAGGTTACTTGTATAGGTTGAGGTTGTTCTAGGCTGTTGCTTGGCGTGGCGAGAATATTGCTCCACTTTCTCCGGTCCCCGAGATTTGGCTTCCAGTAGCTCTGGAGAGCTTTCGCACCTGTGGCCACTAACGGTCATCATTTATCTGCTTTGTTTCAAGACCCGCATCAGAAAGCTTTTGAATGGTGGTACTTTCCCAGTTGGTCTACCTGCTCTTCACGTAGCTCTGCTTGTCGTCGTTTAGGTGCTTTTTTTTTCGGGAGATAGGCACTGCTCAATCCACTCCTCCATAGTAAGACCCCCCCGGAGGTCGAAGTTAATCTTAAATGTTTCTATCTTATGCTTTGTAAGTTTGTTTCGTAAAGGAAGAAATGTAAATATATTTATAAAACTGACAAGTCAAATCAAGCAATCTGATTGGTCGATAGTGTTTTTGCGGACCTCTTTGATTACAGATTTGAAAACATCGTTGCTTGCTTTAAAAGTAGCACAACTCACTATGTCAAACCTTGGAAAGTATCTAGATATCCCTGCCCTAATGCCAAAGGAACTGCACACTGAATATGTTTTGCCGTTTGATGTCTATGTCTGGACCGCTGCGTAAAAAGGAGGGTTTCTGCCCCGTTACTTCTCCGCTGCTTTCTTGTTCCAGTATGAAAAGCAAACTGCAAGCAGTTTGCTTTTCAGCCCAACGATATACTGTTTTTCTCAGACGCGGAGGGATACTGATTTGTTGTGAAAAGTAACTTACAATTCTACCCGTGGTATACGCTCAGTATATCACGGCTAAGAACCAATCAGATTGCTTGATTTGACTTGTCCGTTTTATAATAGTACTTATAAAACGGACAAGTCAAATCAAGCAATCTGATTTAATAAAATTAAATTTAATAAAAACTATTTAAATTAGAGTGTGTATTTTTCTTTCATATTGCCACACTTGGTAACCGTTTTATCTTCGCGTCGGGCCGATTTATCTTCGCGTCGGGCCGAACCACGCCCCTTAGCTGTGATATAATGAGCATATACCACGGCCTGTCGTGAGCTATTGCTTAAATATATTTACTGTCAATCTGATATTTTAATGGTAACTGTTGTGTATGCTACTACAGCCATTGCAGCTGTTGCTGTGGCGACTTTGGTCTGTCCCCTAGTAACCAGGTAAATCTGGTTTGTATTTCGTTCGTTTCTTGGTTACCTGGGATTGTTTTGTTCTAGTTGAAGGCCTCAGGTGTTTCTGATATATTCTCCCCTGACACTCATCACTGTCAGTCAGAACAGAGACTGACATCTTCAAAAATAAGCTCTCCTCCGGGAAGAGAAGGACGAAGCGAAGTTTCAAAATGGCGACAGGTCAACTCGTTTAAAAAGTAAGGACTTAAACAAAAACAAGGAAAACGTGTATTTAAGTTTTCCGGAAGTTAGTTTGCAGTCTTTGCTCAGATTAACTAAAGCCGGAAGATGTATCCTCTGGGAAGCAGTGTTCTTTACTTAAGTATAAATACAAATACTTTGGTCTTAAAATACTCCACAAAGTATTTAAATCCTGATTTCAAAAATACGACTTAACTAAAAGTAAAAAAGTATCAGGATAAATTAAAGTAGGCTACAATCTGACCCATTTCAGAAAAACAAACTACAGAAATATTATCAGCTAAATGTACAATATGTAAAAGTACTCGTTATGCAATTTTATTTTCACAATATTATATTATTATTTCCCCCTGTTTTATACGTGGAATAGCTTTTAGTATTGTAATGTGTCAATGTGGACCAAATCTAAGTGATAAACTGAGTAGAAAAGTAGTAGGGGAGAGTGGGGTAAGTTGAGACATTTTTTAGTTATGCTGTCCTCTAAGCAAGGAGAAATGACACATAGTATAATGAAAACACACACATATAATTCAGGATGTCTCCTATCAATGGCAATGATAATAGTTAATATTTGATCAAGGGCAGTGAAAATATTACTTCTTTAAAAAAAAAAGTCTTGTGGCCAGGTCAGGGGGTAAATTGAACCACGGTTCAAACCTGGGCATACCTACAACAAATCTTAAAGGTAACTATAAACAATAAATAACAAACCAAATACAAGCTTAGTTTTTCAAATATTTTTTATATAAATTTCGATTGAATTGATTGATTTTTTTAACATGTTAAAAGGAAAAGTAATCATACAAATGGTGATACAATTTCATACATCTTACCAATCAAACACAGAGTAAATTCAACTTTAAATGTAGCCTACAATGAGCTCTTATTATCAACTTGGCCTACTTTCATTAATTTCTCCATTGAAAAACTGGCTCAACTTACCCCAAGGCCCGTGGTTCACTTTACCCCATAGCCACCATTTTAGAAAAAATAGCCTAGCATTAAAATTCAGAGTCATCTTTAGCTTAATGATTCACATGGTTTAATACGCTGCCAACACATCAACATATACAATATGTGTTTAAACCTGGATACTTTTTTTTTGACATGACAGCCGATATAGCTGACATCTAGAACATTTACTTTGACAAGCAAAAAACGTTTTTTTGTAAAAATGTTTACTTACCAGACCACAGTGAGGATCTCTCTTTCACAGGCAATGGGAAATGGGAGGAGCTTGCATAATTTCTGGTCACTTGATTACAACTATAAGGCGTTGCCTGGTTACAGGGGGTGGTTCAACTTACCCACTGGCTCAACTTACCCCCTTCTCCCCTACTTACAGTAAGTACAATTTTGAGGTACAACTTTACTTGAGTATTTCCATTGAACGCTACTTTCTACTTCTACCCCACTACAATTCAGAGGTAAATTGTGTACTTTTACTCCACTACGTGTATTTAATACCTTTAGTTACTTAACAGATGTGGATGAATGATGTGAAATATAATCAAGTGTTGAATCAGACTTTAGTTCCACCTGGAGTAAATTCACAAGCTACCCTGCAGTCTACAAAGCCATTCAAACTAGCTGCACCTTCACCAGCTTTGAGAACACTTTCATGATCAATCATTATAAAACATATCATATATATTATTCTGAAATGGACCAATCTGCACAACGACTACTTTTACTGTCGCTACTTTCACTATATTTTGATGATGATACTTTTCTACTTTTACTTGAGTAGCATTTTGAATGCAGGACTTTTACTGTAACAGAGTATTCCTACTCTCTGGTACTTCTACTTTTACTCAAGTACAAGCTTTGAGTACTTCTACTTTTACTCTTGTACAAGATCTGAAACAATCATTATTACATCCTTATTTCCCTAGTAATCAGCACATGGTGATCATCTAAAGATCATACCATGTTCTGTCTCTGTGGATCTGGATCAGGTGTAATGGATTCCTGTCGTGGCTCCATCCAGCTGAAGAGATCTCAGCGTCTCTTCCAGAAACTGATCACTGAAGCTGCCACTGGCCTCAGTTTCTCCCCAGACACACTGGAAGACCTAACACCAGGCAAAACCTCCTACAACCAGGCCGACTTCCAGCAGCTATTCAAGCCCAGTGGAGTCCTGAAACCGAGGAAAACAAAAGAGAGGAATCTGTGTCGACCGGCTCCGAGGCCTCCAGGGAGATTCACAGGTTTACTTCCTTTAGAGAAGTCTGAGGATCAGGCACTTCCTCAGCAGCAGACGGTATATATTGTGCAGGAGTCCCAGAGTAGAACCAGGCCGACAGCAGCTAAAAAGGAGAAACCTGCTCACATGGCGACACATAGAAACCAGGACCAGAACTTCTTGAATCAGATGGTAAAATACCAAAAGAACCTGCAGAGGCTGAGTGGCTCAGAGAAGATGGCCACACACCCCAACAGTAAGTATAGGCAACAGTGGGAATTAATGATGTGTTAATAACATAAGATGAATGGGCCTCATCCGTCAAGAGCTTTCAAAGTGTTTCCTTGAGAAAGGTTGTAATAAAAGGCTATGACAGATTACGTATGTCCATTATGTTGTTGTTCAAAAGGAGATACATTTTTTCCACAGAGAGCCTGAAAACAGACCTGAGTGTCCCAGAGGACCGCAACTCCACGGCTGTCAGCAGACCACCAACAGGTACAACACTGCATAAAGACTGTGTGACTGTTTTCTGCCTGAAAACAACTCTCCATTAATGCAGCCTACCTTTTACTCAAATGTCCATGACAATACTGTGCACTCTTGCTCCAAATGGCAGTGCTCGTATCCAGGTGTTTTGGCTTCATTTAGTGCGAGGTAGTGGAAATGCTTCACCCACCTTTATTTACAGTCTATGTTTTTTTATACATCAAACAGTGCAATGTTAGAGCCAGGGCTACTGACTCACAACAACTTGCATCACTTTATAAATAGTTTGAAGTTAATATCAGGATATTTTTGTTAACTAGATTATTTGGTCAAGATTGTGTGGTTTATTGTCACAATTCGGTACAGAAAGATTCATGTGATGTTAATTTGCCTAACAAACTGTTTCAGCTGCTAATATATTGTAATTGTGATGAATAAGTTGTCCTTCACTGCATTTATCTCTCAGTACTGACTTGGTATAAGCATATTGGGCTTCCTTTAACCACCTGGTCTTGTGTCTCAGATGCTGCAGGTGCTGACGGCTGGCTGGCTGCACAGTGTTCAGCTCACGGTGGAGATCAACATCACAGAGTCATCCAGAGACTGATGGCACAACTCTGTGAGGCTGATCAGCAGGAGGATCCGGATCCACCCCTCGATGCCCAGCTGGTGGTTCCTCTGCTCAGCTTCCTCAGCAGCCAGACGGTCAGACACACAGAGTTAAAGTCCCATCAGTGTGTTTACCTGCTCTCAGAGAAACCAGGTTATAATCTGAGACCACGTGCACAGTAGAGACCTACGTGTTGCTATTTGAAAACCTGTTACATGAAATCACAGCAGAGAACTTATGATTTCTTTTATCCAGCACAGAAACCAGATTCAGGATTCGTACGGTCATTGAAAACCTGGAAAAGTCATGGAAATTCAAAATGCAAATTCCAGGCCCTGGAAAAGTTATGGAAAACAATATTTTTCGCAAAGTTTGGGAAAAGTCATGGAAATGTAACTAAAGTTGCGTCAAATATAATTTACATTTTATCTAATCGCCGAAATAATCTGCGGTCGCGAGCTGTTATGTGCCATCATGACGCGCATGGTGTTATTTTTTAATATATGAAGCGCGAGCTGTGTGCTCGAGTCTTCCTGCCTGTCGGCTGAACTCTGCTGCTCCGGGATGAGGGTCAGCTACATTAGCTACTGTGCGTTCGTTAACTGTGCGGAGTCACTGTGGCACAGACTGAGCCGCTGGTGAACAGCTGTTAGAACGGGCCGTTCAGGTGCTCAGAGCAGAGCGGCAGAGCGTGATGTGAACTGAAACGTTTTTCTGTCGCAATATCATTTAAGGAATCGTTGAGCTAGCTATCTAGCATACATTGTCACTATCTGCTAACGTTAGCTTTAGCCTTCGTTTTCTAATAGTTTTTTTCATAGGCTATAAACAGAGGTGGTATAAGTATAGATATTGTGCTAGAGTAAAAGTAGAAGTACTCAGATCTTGTACTTTAGTAGAAGTAGAAGTACTCAGATCTTGTACTTGAGTAAAAGTAGAAGTACTCAGATATTGTAGTAAAAGTAGAAGTACTCAGATAGTGTACTTGAGTACAAGTAGAAGTACTCAGGTCTTGTTCTTGAGTACAAGTAGAAGTACTCAGATCTTGTACTTGAGTAAAAGTAGAAGTACTCAGATCTTGTACTTGAGTAAAAGTAGAAGTACTCAGATCTTGTACTTGAGTAAAAGTAGAAGTACTCAGATATTGTAGTAAAAGTAGAAGTACTCAGATCTTGTACTTGAGTAAAAGTAGAAGTACCAGAGTGTAGGAATACTCTGTTACAGTAAAAGTCCTGCATTCAAAATGTTCCTCAAGTGAAAGTAGAAAAGTATTATCATCAAAATATAGTTAAAGTAGCGACAGTAAAAGTAGTCGTTGTGCAGATTGGTCCATTTCAGAATAATATATATGATATGTTTTATAATGATTGATCATTTAAAGTGTTCTCAAAGCTGGTGAAGGTGCAGCTAGTCTGAATGACTTTGTAGACTGCAGGGTAGCTGGTGGATTTACTCCAGGTGGAACTAAAGTCTGATTCAACACTTGATTATATTTCAC
The DNA here is from genome assembly GCA_028583405.1 of Pogonophryne albipinna. Lineage (NCBI taxonomy): Eukaryota > Metazoa > Chordata > Actinopteri > Perciformes > Artedidraconidae > Pogonophryne > Pogonophryne albipinna. Next base: position 37,850 of record JAPTMU010000601.1, read on the forward strand.
ATCATTCATCCACATCTGTGAAGTAACTAAAGGTATTAAATACATGTAGTGGAGGAAAAGTACACCATGTACCTCTGAACTGTAGTGGAGAAGAAGTACACCATGTACCTCTGAACTGTAGAGGAGTAGAAGTACACCATGTACCTCTGAACTGTAGAGGAGTATAAGTACACCATGTACCTCTGAACTGTAGAGGAGTATAAGTACACCATGTACCTCTGAACTGTAGAGGAGTATAAGTACACCATGTACCTCTGAACTGTAGAGGAGTAGAAGTACAAAGTAGCAAAACATTGAAATACTTAAATAAAGTACAAGTATCTAAAAATTGTAGCCAAGTATAGTACTTGAGTTTATGAACTTAGTTACTTTACACCAGTGGCTATAAAGATAGTGCGCGTTCACATGAAAGGGGTGGTATTTGGAGCATTCGACCAATCACAAACATGGAGAAGCGCACTGACAGCGCAGCGTCATACTTCTTGAATGAAAAGTAAACTATAATATTTGTCATATGAAGAAGTTAAACTTTAAACATCCATGACTTAAACACTTTATCCAGGATCAAAGCCACAGAGCTGCACCTGCAAGGTGAATACAGCTGGTAACAGAAAAAGTGTTTGAATGCGTACATTAACAGGTTTATGATATCACTGTCTAAAACACGAGTGGAATCTGACTTTAATTATATTTGATTTGAGTGTTTCGTCAACTTAATGTGTTGCTTAAAATAATACGTCTGCATACAGTGATACGAGGAATGAAGCAGGTAGGACCCAAACGCAGATAACACTGATAATACCTTTATTTCAAGGGCTCTTATCTAATATATCACATGGACAAACAAAACACTCCACGGTGAACTCGGTCACAAACAAAAGAAGCACCAACCCTGAACACAGGAAGAGACAAGACTAAATACAGGGCGGGGTAATCACGGGACGAGAAACAGCTGGGCAGGGGAGGAGAAACACAAGGACAACAGGTGAACACAATCAGACACTTAGACACACCAGGGAACTAACGACGGGAGGAAAAACACAGGGAAAAGGACCAGACAATAACCCAGAAGGAAAACATAACGGCAAACACCCAAACATACAAAACCACAAACGTGACATAACATGAGAATCGTGACATACAGTATGTGACACTGTGAGTGTTGCACGGCCAGATACGGCTCAGCTGACTCAGATAAGGAAATATATGATACATTATGATGTGATATGCCGCGGACTGTACTTAATGTTACTCTGATCCGGTTACTTATGTTGTAGCAGATATTTAATTAAGCTTTCTTAACGCTAATGTTATAATAGTCAGATTGCTCTGAAGATGGAGGTGATATTCTATTAATGTTCACGTTCACACAGTCGGTGATTACCTGCAACAGCAGCTTTTCTGTATTTCCTTTCTCCTGTAATATGACTTGATCGCTTTAAACTCCGCACACTGAGCTCTGATTGGTCAGCAGGCAGTGCTTTCACTGAGTTGAGCTCTTAGCCTGCAACCTAACCTGGTCCCGACCAGGTTAGCCGCACAGCATAAGTTACCATGGAGATCTAGCCTGCTAAAAAGAGAACCAGCTTCGTAGGACCGGAAACCCCGAGTTTTCCCTGAAGTTAGCCCGCTAAGCGAAAATCCTGCTTCGTAGTACAGGCCTCAGCTCTTCTACAGACATAGAGTTGGGAGTAGGAGAGGTCGAGTGAGAGAGAAGTTAGAAGTTAAACCGATAACCTATACTGCTATAACATGATGTTTGACTAGAAACTAGATGTTGATAAAAGGAGAACTGACAGCTTTAATTTGTTATGGCGCGTTTCCACTGCAGCGGGTAGCTCGCTTTCAGCGTGCCGAGCCGTGCGGGGCCCGTTTTTGGTTGCGTTTCCACTTGGCCTAGTACCGGCTAGCGGGTCCTAATTCACAGTTTTTCTGGCCCCATAAAATCGTGGTTCTAGGGCCAGGAACAACCAGGCTGAGTCGGGCTGAGTATGCTAAACTAGAGAGAGAATCGCTGGCAAGGGGGCTACAACTACAACAAGATGAACATATTTGACCGTGATTTAATTGTAATACACGTTTCTAAATGATGCCGAAGTAACAACATACTGATACCGGTTAGTAAAAACCATGAATTAATGCTTTGAC
>JAPTMU010000602.1:0-10000 GCA_028583405.1 Pogonophryne albipinna
AGCTGAAGAACCAGCTGACGACGCTAACCAGCGCACTCGCCACGGTCACGCAGGAGAAGTCCCGCATGGAGGCCAGCTTCCAAGCCGACAAGCGGCAGCTGAAACAGGAAGTGGAGGAGCAGGAGGCGGAGCTTCACGCCCTGCAGATGCACAAGGAGGCGGAGCTTCACGCCCTGCAGCTGCAGCAGGAGGCGGAGCTTCATGCCCTGCAGCTGCAGCTAGCAGAGAGCCGCGCTCGCATCATCACGCAGCAACACGAGCGGCAGCAGGAGCAGGACGACCACGCGCTGCAGCTGAGAGAGCTGCAGAGGATCCTTCAGCAGGAGAGAGACCTGCGGCAGGACGCAGAGCTGCGGCTGCAGGAGGGGGCGGAGTCTCAGTCACACCTGCAGCAGGTGAGGGACGACAGGGACGAGCTGAGCAAGAAGCTGCAGGCCGCAGAGGACGAGCGCAAGAAACCAGACCCCCGAGCGGAGCAGCTGCAGAGAGAACTGACGCAGCTGAAGACCAGGATCCAGGACCAGATCAGCGCCGAGACCAGGAAGGTGAGCTAACCGGGGCTGAGCTAACCGGGGTTAAGGGTTAGGGTTAACCCTGTGTTGCATAGATAAAGATAGGCTACCCCCCCCCCTGTGTTGCAGGCCTGCGAGGCGGAGCAGAGGTCATGTGAGGCGGAGCAGAGGTCATGTGAGGCGGAGCAGAGGTCACGTGACCGCGCTCAGGCGGCGGAGGACCGGGTTTCGGTTCTGGAGCTGCGGGTCTCGGAGCTGTCGGAGCTGCTGGGCTCGTCTGAGAAGCAGAGGCAGCGAGAGCAGCATGCGGCGCAGCGACTGCGAGAAGAAGTCCTGCAGCTGGAAGCGGAGAACAAGACGCTCGCCATCAGGACGGAGGGCAGGTCGGAGGGCGAGGAGCAGCTGGACGTGGTGGCGCTGAAGGAGAAGCTGGAGAAGGTGAAGAAGCTGCTGCAGCAGAGGAACCCGGAGCAGGAAGTCCTGCCGGACCAGGGGGCGGCGCATTATCAGCAGGAGCTGCGTGCGCTGCGGGACGAGTTTGAGCGATACAAGCTGCGGGCGCAGCTGGTTCTGAAGAACAAGAACACCAAGGACGGCTGCCAGGCCAAGGAGCTGGAGGAGGTCCGGGACCAGCTGTCGGAGCTGAAGGAGAAGTACATCAACCTGCGGATCCACAGCGACGAGGCGGAGGCCGCGCAGTGCCGCATGCTGGAGGAGCGGCAGCAGCTGGCCGCAGCGCTGCAGCTGCAACACAGACAGGAAGCGGAGCGGGCGGCCGCGCTGCACCGCGAGCAGCTGCTGCGTCTGGAGGCGGAGCTTCACAAACAAAGAGGCAGGACCATGCAGCTGCTGCAGGAGAAGGAGCAGGAGCTGGAGGCGCTGCGAGCCGCTGCCCCCCCGCAGGAGCCCGACAGCGATGCCCTCAGCGTGGCGCTGCGGCGAGCTGCGCCCAGCGAGCCCACGCTGCTGCTGTACACAGAGCAGCTGGCCAGGAAGGAGGCGGAGGCCGGCGCTCTGCGGAGAGAGAAGCACCGGCTGCAGGGCGAGCTGCACCGCCTGCAGGCCGCAGCGCTCGCTGACGCAGAGCAGCACGCAGAGGAGGCGGCCGCGCTGAGAGGAGGCGTCGACAAACTGCAGCGAGACCAGAGCCGCGAGGGCGCCAACATGGAGTATCTGAAGAACGTCACCTACAAGTTCCTCACGCTGCAGGACGCCAGCGGACGCATGCAGACGCTCAATGCCATCCTCACCATCCTGAGCTTCAGCCCGCAGGAGAAGAGCTGCGTCACCAAGCTGCAGCGCAGCGCCTGGTGGAGGTGAACACCTGAAGAAGAAACATTATAAGGTCTAATTGATATTAAGAGTCTGGTTTAAATCTGAATGGTGTAAATATAAATATATTCCAGATTTCTTATTTATGGATTTTTTCTCAGATTGTTCTTCCTTTGTTGAAATTAAAATGTTGGTTAATCTGAAATCATTTTGTCCCTGGCGTTTGCATGATGCTAACTGCTAACACTACCCCTCACCTGCTAACAGCTAACACCATCTCTCACCAGCTAACGCTATCCCTCACCTGCTAACTGCTAACGCTATCTCTCAACTGCTAACGCTAACTCTCACCTGCTAACGCTATCTCTCACCAGCTAACCTGCTAACACTATCTCTCACCAGCTAACGCTATCTCTCACCTGCTAACGCTATCTCTCACCAGCTAACTGCTAACGCTAACTCTCACCTGCTAACGCTATCTCTCACCAGCTAACCTGCTAACACTATCTCTCACCAGCTAACGCTATCTCTCACCAGCTAACTGCTAACGCTAACTCTCACCTGCTAACGCTATCTCTCACCAGCTAACCAGCTAACGCTATCTCTCACCTGCTAACTGCTAACGCTATCTCTCCCCAGCTAACGCTAACTCTCTTGCAGATTTCACTGTAAAAAAGACTCGTACACCAAATTATTTGACCATCATATTTTAATCCATAAATAGAAAATAAAAACAAGAACACAATTATAATTACAATATCTTTATAAATATTTTGAGACACATTCTCTGGGGTCTGAGAGACCCTAACCCTCTGATATACAACAGAATCAGGAAACATATTTATAAATAACTAATAATAAACAAACAGCATCACATTAAACAACTTAATAAAAGTACTCTGTGTGTAGTCAGTGTGTACAGCGTGTACTCAGTACTCTCCTCAGTTCTTCAGGTAGAGACGTGACGATCGTCTCGATGAAGTTTTCCAGTTTGTCTAAAACTCCGTCTTTAAGCTGCAGCTGCTGCCTGCGCGCTTTATTCTGAAAATCACACACTTCCTGTCAGAAACACACTTCCTGTTTACTGAGGAACAGCTGGTGATGTTTTAGGTTTTATTTTCTCACCAGTTTCTCTCGAAGCTTCAGAATCAAGTCGACGGTTTCCACCTCCGATTTATCTTTAGTCCAGGTCACCAGGTCCTGAGGACAGGTGTGTACAGGTGTTTATGCTCCGACAGGTGTGTACAGGTGTTTATGCTCCGACAGGTGTGTACAGGTGTTTATGCTCCGACAGGTGTGTACAGGTGTTTATGCTCCGACAGGTGTGTACAGGTGTTTATACTCCGACAGGTGTGTACAGGTGTTTATGCTCCGACAGGTGTGTACAGGTGTTTATACTCCGACAGGTGTGTACAGGTGTGTACGCTCCGACAGGTGTGTACAGGTGTTTATACTCCGACAGGTGTGTACAGGTGTGTACGCTCCGACAGGTGTGTACAGGTGTTTATGCTCCGACAGGTGTGTACAGGTGTTTATGCTCCGACAGGTGTGTACAGGTGTTTATGCTCCGACAGGTGTGTACAGGTGTTTATGCTCCGACAGGTGTGTACAGGTGTTTATACTCCGACAGGTGTGTACAGGTGTGTACGCTCCGACAGGTGTGTACAGGTGTGTTTACTCACAGCGTCACAGAGCACCTCCAGGTGGAGACTCTCCAGTTTCTGAGTCATCTCTCGGTGTCGCTGGCGGTACCAGCCGTCAAAGTTCGGAGACCTGAAGAACTTCCTGTCAGAGAAGTTGAATTGATATCTTCCACACACACCCAGGAGGTAAAGGTTACCTGTGTTTCAGAGCCATGAAGGAGCCTCACCTGTACAGCCCCAGCCAATCACCTTTCAGCACCGAGGTCAGCTGTGGCCCCGTGTCATCGAGAGACAACAGGAAGTCCTCCTGACTGAAGGGTCGGATCTGAGGGGGAGTCTGCACAACAACAACACGTCAACTAGTCAACACGACACAACAACACAACACAGTAGTAACGCAAGGTCACTTCCTGTTTACCTTCCACGGTGACACAGATCTCTGCAGAGGCATCAGGCTGGCCATGTAGCGCTCCTGTCAGACAGAACACAGGGATTCATCTTGCTGCTCTGTGATTGGCTGAACTGGCAAAGTGATTGTACAGCATGCTGCTCTGTGATTGGCTCACCAGAGGGATGATGAAGCTCTGGGTCAGCTCTAACAAGTGTCTCCTCAGGATGGCGCTCTGGACCTCCGACGGCCTCTTCCTCTGGATCCCCTGAACGCAGCTCAGTGTTAGTGATATTGCATAATATATTGAATGATAACTATTAATAAAGTTTACCTTTAGCAGTCTTTTAATCAGGATCTTGTCTTTGTGTAGAAAGGTCTTGAACGCTGTGTAGATCCCTGCACACATGTATTTATATAGTTATTATTTTCTAAAACAGTTTTTTATATATATTAATAACCATGGACGGACCTGGTTTAGTGTCCAGAGTTTTCAGTTTGGACAGTTTCTTCACCTTCACCTGTTTAGGTAAATCACCTGAGAGACATCAAAGCAGCATGATTAAAGCAAGCCCCCAGGAAGTGCGCCGGACTCTGATGAGAATATTCGTGGTGGCCAAACGGCGGTACTACACTTCCTTTAGGTTGCTGGGCCCGGAAACACTTTTTCCCATTGACTTACACGGGGAAAGAGTGGTCTGTAACTCGTTGGATAATTTTTTTTAAACTAAATAAACAACCCAGTATGAACACTTGTATAGCCCTTATTAAAAACATTCAGTCCTCAAGTTGTAAAAATGTGCCAATAACGTTATTCTGAGAGTTATTTCCCTCTGCATTATGAACGCGCATCTAACCCACGGGACCGCGCCGCCGCTTTACCCATGGATGCCCAATAACAACGGACCATATCGCCTTACTGCCACGGAGCTGTAATAATGGATATATTGCACATGTTTGCTGTAATTCATCATTTGTAAAATATTATACTACATGGGCAGTAGGATTACATCTTGTACCGTAAATGTTGTATTAAATAAAGTTAATATTACCGACGTTAGATTAACGTTCCTGTAGCTTCTTATTGCACTGTATATATATATATACACACACATATACAGTGGGGCAAAAAAGTATTTAGTCAGCCACCAATTGTGCAAGTTCTCCCACTTAAAAAGATGAGGCCTGAAAATTACATATATATATATATTGAAAAAAATACTTTTTTGCCCCACTGTATGTATACATATATTTATATATATTACCAAGTGGTTTCATGTACAACCCACACAAGTAGCCTTTCATGCTAAATGAAGCTCTGTTGGATATCACTAGATCCTGTTACAGCGTAATATAAAAGTACATAACGATTGATGTGTAAATTAGCATAATTACTAGCTAGCCGCTAGCTGCTAACTGCTGCCTCGTTAATATCAAATCCATCATATAACAATCCAGTGTCATGCTGTCATCAACGTGCGGTGCTGTTACGTGTACAAATTGACGTGCTTGATGTGAACGAGCATTTTGGTTAAAGTTGCGCATGCTCTATGAGCGCACATATGGGTACTTCTCAGGCATGCTGGGTAATCTGTGACGTTTCGCTCTCTCAAAAGTTGGGCCATTTTATCTTCATGAGCCAATGAGCAGCTCTAGGAATGAATGAGGCCCCGCCTCCCACGCTGTATCCAGTTCTTATTATACATCCATGGATTAAAGGAGTTAGAGGAGGAAGAGGTTTACCCGCCATCTTTGTTTCTCCCAGTCTGAGGACGTGAGGCCAGTTCTGAAACGTCTTGATGAAGAACGGGTTTGTGACTCCTAGCACTACACAGGGACTGAGAGACAGACAGGTGAGAGACAGACGGGTTACAGGTGAGAGACAGACGGGTTACGGGCGAGGGACAGACAGGTTACAGGCGAGGGACAGACAGGTTACAGGCGAGGGACAGACAGGTTACAGGCGAGGGACAGACAGGTTACAGGCGAGGGACAGACAGGTTACGGGCGAGGGACAGACAGGTTACAGGCGAGGGACAGACAGGTTACAGGCGAGGGACAGACAGGTTACAGGCGAGGGACAGACAGGTTACAGGCGAGGGACAGACAGGTTACGGGCGAGGGACAGACAGGTTACAGGCGAGGGACAGACAGGTTACTGGCGGGGACAGACAGGTTACGGGCGAGGGACAGAAAGGTTACGGGCGAGGGACAGACGGGTTACGGGCGAGGGACAGACGGGTTACGGGCGAGGGACAGACGGGTTACGGGCGAGGGACAGACGGGTTACGGGCGAGAGACAGACAGGTTACGGGCGAGGGACAGACAGGTTACAGGCGAGGGACAGACAGGTTACAGGCGAGGGACAGACAGGTTACGGGCGAGGGACAGACAGGTTACGGGCGAGAGACAGACAGGTTACAGGCGAGGGACAGACAGGTTACAGGCGAGGGACAGACAGGTTACAGGCGAGGGACAGACAGGTTACGGGCGAGGGACAGACAGGTTACAGGCGAGGGACAGACAGGTTACTGGCGGGGACAGACAGGTTACGGGCGAGGGACAGAAAGGTTACGGGCGAGGGACAGACGGGTTACGGGCGAGGGACAGACGGGTTACGGGCGAGGGACAGACGGGTTACGGGCGAGGGACAGACGGGTTACGGGCGAGAGACAGACAGGTTACGGGCGAGGGACAGACAGGTTACAGGCGAGGGACAGACAGGTTACAGGCGAGGGACAGACAGGTTACAGGCGAGGGACAGACAGGTTACGGGCGAGAGACAGACAGGTTACAGGCGAGGGACAGACAGGTTACGGGCGAGGGACAGACAGGTTACAGGCGAGGGACAGACAGGTTACAGGCGAGGGACAGACAGGTTACGGGCGAGGGACAGACAGGTTACGGGCGAGGGACAGACAGGTTACGGGCGAGGGACAGACAGGTTACGGGCGAGGGACAGACAGGTTACAGGCGAGGGACAGACAGGTTACTGGCGGGGACAGACAGGTTACAGGCGAGGGACAGACGGGTTACGGGCGAGGGACAGAAAGGTTACGGGCGAGGGACAGACGGGTTACGGGCGAGGGACAGACGGGTTACGGGCGAGGGACAGACGGGTTACGGGCGAGGGACAGACGGGTTACAGGCGGGGACAGACAGGTTACAGGCGAGGGACAGACAGGTTACAGGCGAGGGACAGACAGGTTACAGGCGAGGGACAGACAGGTTACAGGCGAGGGACAGACGGGTTACAGGCGAGGGACAGAAAGGTTACAGGCGAGGGACAGACGGGTTACAGGCGAGGGACAGACAGGTTACGGGCGAGGGACAGAAATGTTACGGGCGAGGGACAGACAGGTTACAAGCGAGGGACAGACAGGTTACAGGCGAGGGACAGACGGGTTACAGGCGAGGGACAGACGGGTTACAGACGGGTTACAGGCGAGGGACAGACGGGTTACAGGCGAGGGACAGACGGGTTACAGGCGAGGGACAGACAGGTTACAGGCGAGGGACAGACGGGTTACAGGCGAGGGACAGACAGACAGAAAGACAGACACAGTCAGACAGACAGGTGAGGGACAGACAGACAGACGAGGTACAGGTGTCTCACGGGGCTTGGGTCCTGGTGGTGTATTCTCTGAACTCTGAGTCGTGGATGGTGAAGTACGGCCGGAAATCACAGCAGAACCTCAGAGGACTGATCATACTGAGGAGAGACGTGTATTATATATACACTGTAATATATACTCTTATATCTACAGTAAAACATATAGGGTGTATATATATGTATGCACTGTGTATATGTATACAGTACTAACAGTAGGCCTATGTACAGTAAATATATACCCTATATTTACTGTATATATTACTGTTTGTACAGTAAATATAGGTATATGTAAATACTGTAAATACCTGATGAGAGCCAGCACGGTTTCCGAGGAGACGGTGGGAGATGGTGCCATGACAACCAGCGGTTCCCCTAGCAACAGCAGCTCCCACAACACCTGCAGGTGAACCAGCACCGACTGGAAACACCTGGATAGAATATCATATAATCAGGGTATAGGAATCCTGAAGCCCTCATCGCCACTTCCAGTTCTAACCGGTTACATTGGCGACACACTTGACTCACATTGACTCACATTGACTATATACAGCATGGGTCGGCAATAGGCGGCCCGCGGGCCATTGGTGGCTCGCCAGCAATAATATTTGGCCCGGAAAATTATTTTGAGAATAAAAATAAAAGATTCTTTTGAGATGGTATAGGCTATAATGTCCCGATAGAGGATCTACCGACACCTGAAGAATGCTTATTGTGCTTTTATCCATGTTGAGAGTGAATGACACACAATCTGGCAGCGTGCACTGACGCTGATAGTGGATCAATAAGTAGCTGGACAGCGCGTGGTGCTGAAATAGCCAACATGCGGTGTGTGGCCTGAAAATAAATAACACCAGCTCACTAAATCATTCAAACGTAATGTTTACTTATATGTGCACCAGAGGTCGCGTTAACCGAATATTTTCCGTCTATGACGGATTTTTTTTAACAATGACGGACAAATCTGAAAGCAGTCCGTCATTTTGACGGATTAGAACAAACTCGGAACAGCGCCAAAGTTTCCCCGCAGCGAGGCTCCGGTGTTACGCCGTGTTATGCATGCCCTCCAAAAAGGAATTCATACCGTTTCCAAACCTAACTGTGCCGATCATTGAAATGTCTGTGAGTTTTGGCTTTACGCTGTGCACGCTCCCGCGAGGTGCAGCAGCCATGCATAACACGGCGCATGTGAACTGTCCCCCCCCCCCCCCCCCGGAGGGCGAGCGGTGGTGGTGCATAAGCTGCCAGCCCAGCTGCCAGCTTTGTTTTGATAGAAAAGTTCCATTATGTTCCGGCCCGCCATCTAGTGGATCAGAAAAAGGCCAAACTTACTTGCCGACCCCTGATATACAATACAGCTTTATTTAGATAGCACTTTAAAGCTCCTGACCAAAGTGATGAGAAACATGAGCTCAGATCACACACCATGAAACGAGTACAAGGAAAAACAATAGACAATTGAAAAGCAATAAAAGCAACGCTCTAAAAGATGTTAATACGCTAAGGAGAAGAGGTGGGTTTAAGAAGCGATTTAAAAGCAGGCAGTGCGGGGGCCTGTCTGATGTGCAGGGGCAGATGGTTCCACAGTGTGGAGGCCTGTCTGATGTGCAGGGGCAGATGGTTCCACAGTGTGGAGGGCCTGTCTGATGTGCAGGGGCAGATGGTTCCACAGTGTGGAGGCCTGTCTGATGTGCAGGGGCAGATGGTTCCACAGTGTGGAGGCCTGTCTGATGTGCAGGGGCAGATGGTTCCACAGTGTGGAGGCCTGTCTGATGTGCAGGGGCAGATGGTTCCACAGTGTGGAGGGCCTGTCTGATGTGCAGGGGCAGATGGTTCCACAGTGTGGAGGCCTGTCTGATGTGCAGGGGCAGATGGTTCCACAGTGTGGGGGCCTGTCTGATGTGCAGGGGCAGATGGTTCCACAGTGTGGGAGGAGCCTGTCTGATGTGCAGGGGCAGATGGTTCCACAGTGCGGGGGCCTGTCTGATGTGCAGGGGCAGATGGTTCCACAGTGTGGGAGGAGCCTGTCTGATGTGCAGGGGCAGATGGTTCCACAGTGCGGGGGCCTGTCTGATGTGCAGGGGCAGATGGTTCCACAGTGTGGAGGCCTGTCTGATGTGCAGGGGCAGATGGTTCCACAGTGTGGGGGCCTGTCTGATGTGCAGGGGCAGATGGTTCCACAGTGCGGGGGCCTGTCTGATGTGCAGGGGCAGATGGTTCCACAGTGTGGAGGCCTGTCTGATGTGCAGGGGCAGATGGTTCCACAGTGTGGGAGGAGCCTGTCTGATGTGCAGGGGCAGATGGTTCCACAGTGCGGGGGCCTGTCTGATGTGCAGGGGCAGATGGTTCCACAGTGTGGGGGGCCTGTCTGATGTGCAGGGGCAGATGGTTCCACAGTGTGGGGGCCTGTCTGATGTGCAGGGGCAGATGGTTCCACAGTGTGGAGGCCTGTCTGATGTGCAGGGGCAGATGGTTCCACAGTGTGGGGGCCTGTCTGATGTGCAGGGGCAGATGGTTCCACAGTGTGGAGGCCTGTCTGATGTGCAGGGGCAGATGGTTCCACAGTGTGGGGGCC
>JAPTMU010000602.1:15000-17455 GCA_028583405.1 Pogonophryne albipinna
TAAACATCAGAGTATTAAACATCAGAGTATTAAACATCAGCGTATTAAACATCAGAGTATCAAACATCAGCGTATTAAACATCAGCGTATTAAACATCAGAGTATTAAACATCAGAGTATTAAACATCAGAGTATTAAACATCAGCGTATTAAACATCAGAGTATTAAACATCAGAGTATTAAACATCAGAGTATTAAACATCAGAGTATTAAACATCAGCGTATTAAACATCAGCGTATTAAACATCAGAGTATTAAACATCAGCGTATTAAACATCAGAGTATTAAACATCAGCGTATTAAACATCAGCGTATTAAACATCAGAGTATTAAACATCAGAGTATTAAACATCAGAGTATTAAACATCAGAGTATTAAACATCAGAGTATCAAACATCAGCGTATCAAACATCAGAGTATCAAACATCAGAGTATTAAACATCAGAGTATCAAACATCAGCGTATTAAACATCAGCGTATTAAACATCAGAGTATTAAACATCAGCGTATTAAACATCAGAGTATTAAACATCAGAGTATCAAACATCAGAGTATCAAACATCAGAGTATCAAACATCAGAGTATTAAACATCAGAGTATTAAACATCAGCGTATTAAACATCAGCGTATTAAACATCAGCGTATTAAACATCAGAGTATCAAACATCAGCGTATTAAACATCAGAGTATTAAACATCAGAGTATTAAACATCAGAGTATCAAACATCAGAGTATTAAACATCAGAGTATCAAACATCAGCGTATTAAACATCAGAGTATCAAACATCAGCGTATTAAACATCAGAGTATTAAACATCAGAGTATTAAACATCAGAGTATTAAACATCAGAGTATTAAACATCAGCGTATTAAACATCAGAGTATCAAACATCAGCGTATTAAACATCAGAGTATCAAACATCAGCGTATTAAACATCAGAGTATCAAACATCAGCGTATTAAACATCAGAGTATTAAACATCAGCGTATTAAACATCAGAGTATCAAACATCAGCGTATTAAACATCAGAGTATCAAACATCAGCGTATTAAACATCAGAGTATTAAACATCAGAGTATCAAACATCAGCGTATCAAACATCAGAGTATTAAACATCAGAGTATTAAACATCAGAGTATTAAACATCAGAGTATTAAACATCAGAGTATCAAACATCAGCGTATCAAACATCAGCGTATTAAACATCAGAGTATCAAACATCAGAGTATCAAACATCAGCGTATTAAACATCAGAGTATTAAACATCAGAGTATTAAACATCAGAGTATTAAACATCAGAGTATTAAACATCAGCGTATTAAACATCAGAGTATCAAACATCAGCGTATTAAACATCAGAGTATCAAACATCAGCGTATTAAACATCAGAGTATCAAACATCAGCGTATTAAACATCAGAGTATTAAACATCAGAGTATTAAACATCAGAGTATCAAACATCAGAGTATCAAACATCAGAGTATCAAACATCAGCGTATTAAACATCAGAGTATTAAACATCAGAGTATTAAACATCAGAGTATTAAACATCAGCGTATTAAACATCAGCGTATTAAACATCAGCGTATCCGCTCAGAGTCCGGTGATTACCTGCTGACAGAAACTCTGCTGCACAATTATTATTGTTATTATTGAAACATGAGGGAAGTTTCAGATGGGTAAAATAAATTCTGTCCGGACAGAAAACACACAGTGTATATATATATACAGTGTATATATATATATACTGTGTATATATATATATATATATACACACTGTATATATATATACACTGTGTATATATATATATATACTGTGTTTATATATAAGTCCCACCTGCAGGACCAGGCCCATCAGCGGCAGGGTGAGGCTCAGCCCGGGAACGGGGGCAGGCCATTGGTCGATCTCGTTGCACACTGTGAGGAGGAGAGAGAGATGTCATGTGACCTGTCCGAGTGATGTCATAATACCTGCTGTTCTGATTGGTCCAGAGTCATGACATCATCACCTGTCTCCAGGCACGGCTCCAGTTTCTCAAAGAACTCCGGAGCCACGATCTGTAGAAGAGTCTGGAACAGGGGGGGGAAGGGCAGTCGAGATAACAGCACGAGAGACTGCAATAAAGAGGACATCATGTATATCAATATATATGATAATATATTATTATATATAAATAAAATATATATAATAATATATATAAATAACATAAATAATAATATATAAATAATATATAATAAATGTATATAAATATATACATAATATTGATGCAATGACCTTCTGGAAGTACCCTCTCTTCACCGAGGCATCCTTCACCTGCCTGAAGTAAACAAAGCCGAAGAAATGGGAGACCTCGTCTGAAACACCACACACACACACACACACACACACACACACACAGTTGAGTACAGAGTATCTGGAGGTGGTAATATATATATTATTATATATATTAGTAT
>JAPTMU010000602.1:18455-25955 GCA_028583405.1 Pogonophryne albipinna
CGACGGTTTCCACCTCCGATTTATCTTTAGTCCAGGTCACCAGGTCCTGAGGACAGGTGTGTACAGGTGTTTATGCTCCGACAGGTGTGTACAGGTGTTTATGCTCCGACAGGTGTGTACAGGTGTTTATGCTCCGACAGGTGTGTACAGGTGTTTATGCTCCGACAGGTGTGTACAGGTGTTTATACTCCGACAGGTGTGTACAGGTGTTTATGCTCCGACAGGTGTGTACAGGTGTTTATACTCCGACAGGTGTGTACAGGTGTGTACGCTCCGACAGGTGTGTACAGGTGTTTATACTCCGACAGGTGTGTACAGGTGTGTACGCTCCGACAGGTGTGTACAGGTGTTTATGCTCCGACAGGTGTGTACAGGTGTTTATGCTCCGACAGGTGTGTACAGGTGTTTATGCTCCGACAGGTGTGTACAGGTGTTTATGCTCCGACAGGTGTGTACAGGTGTTTATACTCCGACAGGTGTGTACAGGTGTGTACGCTCCGACAGGTGTGTACAGGTGTGTTTTACTCACAGCGTCACAGAGCACCTCCAGGTGGAGACTCTCCAGTTTCTGAGTCATCTCTCGGTGTCGCTGGCGGTACCAGCCGTCAAAGTTCGGAGACCTGAAGAACTTCCTGTCAGAGAAGTTGAATTGATATCTTCCACACACACCCAGGAGGTAAAGGTTACCTGTGTTTCAGAGCCATGAAGGAGCCCTCACCTGTACAGCCCCAGCCAATCACCTTTCAGCACCGAGGTCAGCTGTGGCCCCGTGTCATCGAGAGACAACAGGAAGTCCTCCTGACTGAAGGGTCGGATCTGAGGGGGAGTCTGCACAACAACAACACGTCAACTAGTCAACACGACACAACAACACAACACAGTAGTAACGCAAGGTCGCTTCTGTTTACCTTCCACGGTGACACAGATCTCTGCAGAGGCATCAGGCTGGCCATGTAGCGCTCCTGTCAGACAGAACACAGGGATTCATCTTGCTGCTCTGTGATTGGCTGAACTGGCAAAGTGATTGTACAGCATGCTGCTCTGTGATTGGCTCACCAGAGGGATGATGAAGCTCCTGGGTCAGCTCTAACAAGTGTCTCCTCAGGATGGCGCTCTGGACCTCCGACGGCCTCTTCCTCTGGATCCCCTGAACGCAGCTCAGTGTTAGTGATATTGCATAATATATTGAATGATAACTATTAATAAAGTTACCTTTAGCAGTCTTTTAATCAGGATCTTGTCTTTGTGTAGAAAGGTCTTGAACGCTGTGTAGATCCCTGCACACATGTATTTATATAGTTATTATTTTCTAAAACAGTTTTTTATATATATTAATAACCATGGACGGACCTGGTTTAGTGTCCAGAGTTTTCAGTTTGGACAGTTTCTTCACCTTCACCTGTTTAGGTAAATCACCTGAGAGACATCAAAGCAGCATGATTAAAGCAAGCCCCCAGGAAGTGCGCCGGACTCTGATGAGAATATTCGTGGTGGCCAAACGGCGGTACTACACTTCCTTTAGGTTGCTGGGCCCGGAAACACTTTTTTCCCATTGACTTACACGGGGAAAGAGTGGTCTGTAACTCGTTGGATAATTTTTTTAAACTAAATAAACAACCCAGTATGAACACTTGTATAGCCCTTATTAAAAACATTCAGTCCTCAAGTTTGTAAAAATGTGCCAATAACGTTATTCTGAGAGTTATTTCCCTCTGCATTATGAACGCGCATCTAACCCACGGGACCGCGCCGCCGCTTTACCCATGGATGCCCAATAACAACGGACCATATCGCCTTACTGCCACGGAGCTGTAATAATGGATATATTGCACATGTTTGCTGTAATTCATCATTTGTAAAATATTATACTACATGGGCAGTAGGATTACATCTTGTACCGTAAATGTTGTATTAAATAAAGTTAATATTACCGACGTTAGATTAACGTTCCTGTAGCTTCTTATTGCACTGTATATATATATATACACACACATATACAGTGGGGCAAAAAAGTATTTAGTCAGCCACCAATTGTGCAAGTTCTCCCACTTAAAAAGATGAGGCCTGAAAATTACATATATATATATATTGAAAAAAATACTTTTTTGCCCCACTGTATGTATACATATATTTATATATATTACCAAGTGGTTTCATGTACAACCCACACAAGTAGCCTTTCATGCTAAATGAAGCTCTGTTGGATATCACTAGATCCTGTTACAGCGTAATATAAAAGTACATAACGATTGATGTGTAAATTAGCATAATTACTAGCTAGCCGCTAGCTGCTAACTGCTGCCTCGTTAATATCAAATCCATCATATAACAATCCAGTGTCATGCTGTCATCAACGTGCGGTGGCTGTTACGTGTACAAATTGACGTGCTTGATGTGAACGAGCATTTTGGTTAAAGTTGCGCATGCTCTATGAGCGCACATATGGGTACTTCTCAGGCATGCTGGGTAATCTGTGACGTTTCGCTCTCTCAAAAGTTGGGCCATTTTATCTTCATGAGCCAATGAGCAGCTCTAGGAATGAATGAGGCCCCGCCTCCCACGCTGTATCCAGTTCTTATTATACATCCATGGATTAAAGGAGTTAGAGGAGGAAGAGGTTTACCCGCCATCTTTGTTTCTCCCAGTCTGAGGACGTGAGGCCAGTTCTGAAACGTCTTGATGAAGAACGGGTTTGTGACTCCTAGCACTACACAGGGACTGAGAGACAGACAGGTGAGAGACAGACGGGTTACAGGTGAGAGACAGACGGGTTACGGGGCGAGGGACAGACAGGTTACAGGCGAGGGACAGACAGGTTACAGGCGAGGGGACAGACAGGTTACGGGCGAGGGACAGACAGGTTACGGGCGAGGGACAGACAGGTTACGGGCGAGGGACAGACAGGTTACAGGCGAGGGACAGACAGGTTACGGGCGAGGGACAGACAGGTTACGGGCGAGGGACAGACAGGTTACAGGCGAGGGACAGACAGGTTACAGGCGAGGGACAGACAGGTTACAGGCGAGGGACAGACAGGTTACAGGCGAGGGACAGACAGGTTACGGGCGAGGGACAGACAGGTTACAGGCGAGGGACAGACAGGTTACAGGCGAGGGACAGACAGGTTACAGGCGAGGGACAGACAGGTTACAGGCGAGGGACAGACAGGTTACGGGCGAGGGAACAGACAGGTTACAGGCGAGGGACAGACAGGTTACTGGCGGGGACAGACAGGTTACGGGCGAGGGACAGAAAGGTTACGGGCGAGGGACAGACGGGTTACGGGCGAGGGACAGACGGGTTACGGGCGAGGGACAGACGGGTTACGGGCGAGGGACAGACGGGTTACGGGCGAGAGACAGACGGGTTACAGGCGAGGGACAGACAGGTTACGGGCGAGGGACAGACAGGTTACAGGCGAGGGACAGACAGGTTACAGGCGAGGGACAGACAGGTTACAGGCGAGGGACAGACAGGTTACGGGCGAGAGACAGACAGGTTACAGGCGAGGGACAGACAGGTTACGGGCGAGGGACAGACAGGTTACAGGCGAGGGACAGACAGGTTACAGGCGAGGGACAGACAGGTTACGGGCGAGGGACAGACAGGTTACGGGCGAGGGACAGACAGGTTACGGGCGAGGGACAGACAGGTTACGGGCGAGGGGACAGACAGGTTACAGGCGAGGGACAGACAGGTTACTGGCGGGGACAGACAGGTTACAGGCGAGGGACAGACAGGTTACGGGCGAGGGACAGAAAGGTTACGGGCGAGGGACAGACGGGTTACGGGCGAGGGACAGACGGGTTACGGGCGAGGGACAGACGGGTTTACGGGCGAGGGGACAGACGGGTTACAGGCGGGGACAGACAGGTTACAGGCGAGGGACAGACAGGTTACAGGCGAGGGACAGACAGGTTACAGGCGAGGGACAGACAGGTTACAGGCGAGGGACAGACGGGTTACAGGCGAGGGACAGAAAGGTTACAGGCGAGGGACAGACGGGTTACAGGCGAGGGACAGACAGGTTACGGGCGAGGGACAGAAATGTTACGGGCGAGGGACAGACAGGTTACAAAGCGAGGGACAGACAGGTTACAGGCGAGGGACAGACGGGTTACAGGCGAGGGACAGACGGGTTACAGACGGGTTACAGGCGAGGGACAGACCGGGTTACAGGCGAGGGACAGAACGGGTTACAGGCGAGGGACAGACAGGTTACAGGCGAGGGACAGACGGGTTACAGGCGAGGGACAGACAGACAGAAAGACAGACACAGTCAGACAGACAGGTGAGGGACAGACAGACAGACGAGGTACAGGTGTCTCACGGGGCTTGGGTCCTGGTGGTGTATTCTCTGAACTCTGAGTCGTGGATGGTGAAGTACGGCCGGAAATCACAGCAGAACCTCAGAGGACTGATCATACTGAGGAGAGACGTGTATTATATATACACTGTAATATATACTCTTATATCTACAGTAAAACATATAGGGTGTATATATATGTATGCACTGTGTATATGTATACAGTACTAACAGTAGGCCTATGTACAGTAAATATATACCCTATATTTACTGTATATATTACTGTTTGTACAGTAAATATAGGTATATGTAAATACTGTAAATACCTGATGAGAGCCAGCACGGTTTCCGAGGAGACGGTGGGAGATGGTGCCATGACAACCAGCGTTCCCCTAGCAACAGCAGCTCCCACAACACCTGCAGGTGAACCAGCACCGACTGGAAACACCTGGATAGAATATCATATAATCAGGGTATAGGAATCCTGAAGCCCTCATCGCCACTTCCAGTTCTAACCGGTTACATTGGCGACACACTTGACTCACATTGACTCCATTGACTATATACAGCATGGGTCGGCAATAGGTGGCCCGCGGGCCATTGGTGGCTCGCCAGCAATAATATTTGGCCGGAAAATTATTTTGAGAATAAAATAAAAGATTCTTTTGAGATGGTATAGGCTATAATGTCCCGATAGAGGATCTACCGACACCTGAAGAATGCTTATTGTGCTTTTATCCATGTTGAGAGTGAATGACACACAATCTGGCAGCGTGCACTGACGCTGATAGTGGATCAATAAGTAGCTGGACAGCGCGTGGTGCTGAAATAGCCAACATGCGGTGTGTGGCCTGAAAATAAATAACACCAGCTCACTAAATCATTCAAACGTAATGTTTACTTATATGTGCACCAGAGGTCGCGTTAACCGAATATTTTCCGTCTATGACGGATTTTTTTTAACAATGACGGACAAATCTGAAAGCAGTCCGTCATTTTGACGGATTAGAACAAACTCGGAACAGCGCCAAAGTTTCCCCGCAGCGAGGCTCCGGTGTTACGCCGTGTTATGCATGCCCTCCAAAAAGGAATTCATACCGTTTCCAAACCTAACTGTGCCGATCATTGAAATGTCTGTGAGTTTTGGCTTTACGCTGTGCACGCTCCCGCGAGGTGCAGCAGCCATGCATAACACGGCGCATGTGAACTGTCCCCCCCCCCCCCCCGGAGGGCGAGCGGTGGTGGTGCATAAGCTGCCAGCCCAGCTGCCAGCTTTGTTTTGATAGAAAAGTTCCATTATGTTCCGGCCCGCCATCTAGTGGATCAGAAAAAGGCCAAACTTACTTGCCGACCCCTGATATACAATACAGCTTTATTTAGATAGCACTTTAAAGCTCCTGACCAAAGTGATGAGAAACATGAGCTCAGATCACACACCATGAAACGAGTACAAGGAAAAACAATAGACAATTGAAAAGCAATAAAAGCAACGCTCTAAAAGATGTTAATACGCTAAGGAGAAGAGGTGGGTTTAAGAAGCGATTTAAAAGCAGGCAGTGCGGGGGCCTGTCTGATGTGCAGGGGCAGATGGTTCCACAGTGTGGAGGCCTGTCTGATGTGCAGGGGCAGATGGTTCCACAGTGTGGAGGCCTGTCTGATGTGCAGGGGCAGATGGTTCCACAGTGTGGAGGCCTGTCTGATGTGCAGGGGCAGATGGTTCCACAGTGTGGAGGCCTGTCTGATGTGCAGGGGCAGATGGTTCCACAGTGGGGGCCTGTCTGATGTGCAGGGGCAGATGGTTCCACAGTGTGGAGGCCTGTCTGATGTGCAGGGGCAGATGGTTCCACAGTGTGGAGGCCTGTCTGATGTGCAGGGGCAGATGGTTCCACAGTGTGGGGGCCTGTCTGATGTGCAGGGGCAGATGGTTCCACAGTGGAGGGCCTGTCTGATGTGCAGGGGCAGATGGTTCCACAGTGGAGGGCCTGTCTGATGTGCAGGGGCAGATGGTTCCACAGTGTGGAGGCCTGTCTGATGTGCAGGGGCAGATGGTTCCACAGTGTGGAGGCCTGTCTGATGTGCAGGGGCAGATGGTTCCACAGTGTGGAGGCCTGTCTGATGTGCAGGGGCAGATGGTTCCACAGTGTGGGGGCCTGTCTGATGTGCAGGGGCAGATGGTTCCACAGTGTGGGAGGAGCCTGTCTGATGTGCAGGGGCAGATGGTTCCACAGTGCGGGGGCCTGTCTGATGTGCAGGGGCAGATGGTTCCACAGTGTGGGAGGAGCCTGTCTGATGTGCAGGGGCAGATGGTTCCACAGTGCGGGGGCCTGTCTGATGTGCAGGGGCAGATGGTTCCACAGTGTGGAGGCCTGTCTGATGTGCAGGGGCAGATGGTTCCACAGTGTGGGGGCCTGTCTGATGTGCAGGGGGCAGATGGTTCCACAGTGCGGGGGCCTGTCTGATGTGCAGGGGCAGATGGTTCCACAGTGTGGAGGCCTGTCTGATGTGCAGGGGCAGATGGTCCACAGTGTGGGAGGAGCCTGTCTGATGTGCAGGGGCAGATGGTTCCCACAGTGCGGGGGCCTGTCTGATGTGCAGGGGCAGATGGTTCCACAGTGTGGGGGCCTGTCTGATGTGCAGGGGCAGATGGTTCCACAGTGTGGGGGCCTGTCTGATGTGCAGGGGCAGATGGTTCCACAGTGTGGAGGCCTGTCTGATGTGCAGGGGCAGATGGTTTCCACAGTGTGGGGGCCTGTCTGATGTGCAGGGGCAGATGGTTCCACAGTGTGGAGGCCTGTCTGATGTGCAGGGGCAGATGGTTCCACAGTGTGGGGGCCTGTCTGATGTGGCAGGGGCAGATGGTTCCACAGTGTGGGGGCCTGTCTGATGTGCAGGGGCAGATGGTTCCACAGTGTGGGAGGAGCCTGTCTGATGTGCAGGGGCAGATGGTTCCACAGTGTGGAGGCCTGTCTGATGTGCAGGGGCAGATGGTTCCACAGTGTGGGAGCCGCTACAGAGAAGCAACGGCCCCCTCTGAGCTTTAAGCTCTAAGGGAAAGGACCACGGATAAGAGGGACAGATGGATGGATAATATGATATAACATAATATAATAATTTAAAAAATCTTCAAGGGGTCAAATACTTATTTCTTCCACTGTATATATAAATTATATAATGAGTACCTGAAGAGGTCCAGC
>JAPTMU010000602.1:30955-39992 GCA_028583405.1 Pogonophryne albipinna
ATCAGAGTATCAAACATCAGAGTATCAAACATCAGCGTATTAAACATCAGAGTATCAAACATCAGCGTATTAAACATCAGAGTATTAAACATCAGAGTATTAAACATCAGAGTATCAAACATCAGCGTATTAAACATCAGAGTATCAAACATCAGCGTATTAAACATCAGAGTATTAAACATCAGAGTATTAAACATCAGCGTATTAAACATCAGCGTATTAAACATCAGCGTATTAAACATCAGCGTATCCGCTCAGAGTCCGGTGATTACCTGCTGACAGAAACTCTGCTGCACAATTATTATTGTTATTATTGAAACATGAGGGAAGTTTCAGATGGGTAAAATAAATTCTGTCCGGACAGAAAACACACAGTGTATATATATATACAGTGTATATATATATATACTGTGTATATATATATATATATATACACACTGTATATATATATACACTGTGTATATATATATATATACTGTGTTTATATATAAGTCCCACCTGCAGGACCAGGCCCATCAGCGGCAGGGTGAGGCTCAGCCCGGGAACGGGGGCAGGCCATTGGTCGATCTCGTTGCACACTGTGAGGAGGAGAGAGAGATGTCATGTGACCTGTCCGAGTGATGTCATAATACCTGCTGTTCTGATTGGTCCAGAGTCATGACATCATCACCTGTCTCCAGGCACGGCTCCAGTTTCTCAAAGAACTCCGGAGCCACGATCTGTAGAAGAGTCTGGAACAGGGGGGGGAAGGGCAGTCGAGATAACAGCACG
This sequence comes from Pogonophryne albipinna, assembly GCA_028583405.1. Taxonomy (NCBI): domain Eukaryota; kingdom Metazoa; phylum Chordata; class Actinopteri; order Perciformes; family Artedidraconidae; genus Pogonophryne; species Pogonophryne albipinna. The sequence goes on from JAPTMU010000602.1 coordinate 31,727, forward strand.
AGAGACTGCAATAAAGAGGACATCATGTATATCAATATATATGATAATATATTATTATATATAAATAAAATATATATAATAATATATATAAATAACATAAATAATAATATATAAATAATATATAATAAATGTATATAAATATATACATAATATTGATGCAATGACCTTCTGGAAGTACCCTCTCTTCACCGAGGCATCCTTCACCTGCCTGAAGTAAACAAAGCCGAAGAAATGGGAGACCTCCGTCTGAAACACACACACACACACACACACACACACACACACAGTTGAGTACAGAGTATCTGGAGGTGGTAATATATATATTATTATATATATTAGTATAGAGTCAGTGTTTCCGCCAGGGGGGCGTCTTGCCGTCATTTGACAGCTCGGGACGCCCTGAACTCGAGCCGAGGGCGTCCAAAAATATTAATAATTCGAGAGAAGATGGAGTTTTTATCACTTGAAATAACGAAAAGGAAAAAGGACAAGGCCATCCCTCTGTTGGAGGGGCAAAGGAGTCTGGTGGGATTATTTTCAGAGCATTGAAGATCGTTTCCCAGACATCGAAGGTGCCTGCTCCGGGACAACACGGAACGTGCGCGGTGCTAGTGGAGCACGCGCGTGAGCCGCGAGCACCAGAGCCTCGCAGCGGCGAAACTGAGGCTCCGTGGTAAACTGTGGTAACGTGAAGAGCCGTGAGAGAGCCGAGCCAAATGATCCGGCTCACTGACGTAAAGAGACAGTATCTATAAGGGACGGCTCAAGTCAAAATTCAAGCACCCCTTCCCCCCCCCCCGCTCTCGGGGTGGACGCCCTCTAAGCCCTGGTCTGGCTGAAACACTGTATAGAGTATATAGAGTAAGGTACCTTTAGGGTGGGGGGGGCGTCCCGGTTGTACACCTCCTCCTCGCGGCCCCCCCCCCTACGGCCCACAGACTGACGCAGCCTGAAGCTGAACTGAGTATCCCCAAGGCATCCTGGGAAATGGAGTCCACACTGTCACCTCTGACTACAAACATCACATAATAATAAATAAATACATATTAAAATAATATATAAAGAGCTAACCTGAGTACGAGTCGGGGAAGGACAGGTAGCAGATGCTGCTCCTCTGAAAACACACAGAAACACACACAAACAAAATATATATATATATATACACAGAGATACTAATACTATTAATGTACAGATATATACATACTATGATTATAAAGAGATATAAATCTGACCTCCTTCTCAGTGAGCTTCACATCCTGAGGATACACCAGCTGAAACACACACACACAGCATTTTATGAACCTGAACATGTTAAAACAAAATTAAATACATTAATGTATACATGTTGCGATGTGGATGTGTGTGTGTGTGTGTGTGTGTGTGTGTGTGTGTGTGTGTGTGTGTGTGTGTGTGTGTGTGTGTGTGTGTGTGTGTGTGTGTGTGTGTGTGTGTGTGTGTGTGTGTGTGTGTGTGTGTAAACAGAGATAAAAGGCTGATGCTAACGATGCTAAGCTAACAGCTACCTCCAGCGCCTGGCCCAGCTCCAGGTCGAAGGTCACCACACACACACACTCCAGCCAGCGGGAGAAGCGGCTCCACGGAGCTTCTTCTTCTTCTTCTGGAGACCCGGAGCCGGCACACAGCTCCATCAGCGGCCGTGAGGAGCTCCGGTACACGGCTCAGCTCTCCGGTTCATTCTCCCGTCCTCCATCATCACCGGAGAGAGGGAGAGAGAGAGACTCGGGGCCCCCTGGCGGCCGGGAGGCGACACTGCACCTGGAAACATCATAATATATCCTCCTGGGACCCAGCCATGGATGTATAATAAGAACTGGATACAGCGTGGGAGGCGGGGCCTCATTCATTCCTATGAGAGTTGCTCATTAGCTCATGATGATAAAATGGCCCAACCTTTGAGAGAGCGAAACGTCACAGATTACCCAGCATGCCTGAGAAGTACCCGTATGTGGACTCATAGAGCATGCGCAACTTTAACCAAAATGCTCGTTCACATCAAGCACGACAATTTGCGTACACGTAACAGCACCGCACGTTCATGACAGCATGGTAATGATTTGTTATTATGATGGTTTGATATTAATGAGGCGGCAGTTAGCAGCTAGCGGCTAGCTAGTCATTATGCTAATGTACACATAAATCGTTATGTACTTATATTACGCTGTAACAGGATCTAGTGATATCCAACAGAGCTTCATTTAGCATGAAAGAATTATTGCACTGTATATATATATATATAGGAGTCACATGGTGTAGAAGCAGGAGTCACATGGTCTAGAAGCAGGAGTCACATGGTGTTGAAGCAGGAGTCACATGTTCTAGAAGCAGGAGTCACATGGTATAGAAGCAGGAGTCACATGGTATAGAAGCAGGAGTCACATGGTATAGAAGCAGGAGTCACATGGTCTAGAAGCAGGAGTCACATGGTCTAGAAGCAGGAGTCACATGGTCTAGAAGCAGGAGTCACATGGTCTAGAAGCAGGAGTCACATGTTCTAGAAGCAGGAGTCACATGTTCTAGAAGCAGGAGTCACATGTTCTAGAAGCAGGAGTCACATGGTGTAGAAGCAGGAGTCACATGTTCTAGAAGCAAGAGTCACATGTTCTAGAAGCAGGAGTCACATGGTCTAGAAGCAGGAGTCACATGGTCTAGAAGCAGGAGTCACATGTTCTAGAAGCAGGAGTCACATGTTCTAGAAGCAAGAGTCACATGTTCTAGAAGCGGGAGTCACATGGTGTTGAAGCAGGAGTCACATGGTCTAGAAGCAGGAGTCACATGTTCTAGAAGCAGGAGTCACATGGTGTAGAAGCAGGAGTCACATGGTCTAGAAGCGGGAGTCACATGTTCTAGAAGCGGGAGTCACATGTTCTAGAAGCAGGAGTCACATGGTGTAGAAGCAGGAGTCACATGGTCTAGAAGCGGGAGTCACATGTTCTAGAAGCGGGAGTCACATGTTCTAGAAGCAGGAGTCACATGTTCTAGAAGCAGGAGTCACATGTTCTAGAAGCAGGAGTCACATGTTCTAGAAGCAGGAGTCACATGTTCTAGAAGCGGGAGTCACATGGTGTTGAAGCAGGAGTCACATGTTCTAGAAGCAGGAGTCACATGTTCTAGAAGCAGGAGTCACATGGTGTTGAAGCAGGAGTCACATGGTGTTGAAGCAGGAGTCACATGTTCTAGAAGCAGGAGTCACATGGTCTAGAAGCAGGAGTCACATGTTCTAGAAGCAGGAGTCACATGGTCTAGAAGCGGGAGTCACATGGTGTTGAAGCAGGAGTCACATGTTCTAGAAGCAGGAGTCACATGTTCTAGAAGCAGGAGTCACATGTTCTAGAAGCAGGAGTCAGATGTTCTAGAAGCAGGAGTCACATGGTCTAGAAGCAGGAGTCACATGTTCTAGAAGCAGGAGTCACATGGTCTAGAAGCAGGAGTCACATGGTCTAGAAGCAGGGGTCACATGTTATAGAAGCAGGAGTCACATGGTCTAGAAGCAGGAGTCACATGGTCTAGAAGCAGGAGTCACATGTTCTAGAAGCAGGAGTCACATGGTTTAGAAGCAGGAGTCACATGTTCTAGAAGCAGGAGTCACATGGTCTAGAAGCAGGAGTCACATGTTCTAGAAGCAGGAGTCACATGGTCTAGAAGTAGGAGTCACATGTTCTAGAAGCAGGAGTCACATGGTCTAGAAGCAGGAGTCACATGGTCTAGAAGCAGGAGTCACATGGTCTAGAAGCAGGAGTCACATGGTCTAGAAGCAGGAGTCACATGGTCTAGAATCAGGAGTCACATGGTCTAGAAGCAGGAGTCACATGTTCTAGAAGCAGGAGTCACATGGTCTAGAAGCAGGAGTCACATGGTCTAGAAGCAGGAGTCACATGTTATAGAAGCAGGAGTCACATGGTCTAGAAGCAGGAGTCACATGGTGTAGAAGCAGGAGTCACATGTTCTAGAAGCAGGAGTCACATGGTGTTGAAGCAGGAGTCACATGGTCTAGAAGCAGGAGTCACATGTTCTAGAAGCAGGAGTCACATGGTCTAGAAGCAGGAGTCACATGGTCTAGAAGCAGGAGTCACATGGTCTAGAAGCAGGAGTCACATGTTCTAGAAGCAGGAGTCACATGTTCTAGAAGCAGGAGTCACATGGTCTAGAAGCAGGAGTCACATGTTATAGAAGCAGGAGTCACATGGTCTAGAAGCAGGAGTCACATGGTCTAGAAGGAGGAGTCACATGGTCTACTCTAGAAGCAGGAGTCACATGGTCTTGAAGCAGGAGTCACATGTTCTAGAAGCAGGAGTCACATGGTCTAGAAGCAGGAGTCACATGGTCTAGAAGCAGGAGTCACATGTTCTAGAAGCAGGAGTCACATGGTCTAGAATCAGGAGTCACATGTTCTAGAAGCAGGAGTCACATGTTCTAGAAGCAGGAGTCACATGGTCTAGAAGCAGGAGTCACATGGTCTACTCTAGAAGCAGGAGTCACATGGTCTTGAAGCAGGAGTCACATGTTCTAGAAGCAGGAGTCACATGGTCTAGAAGCAGGAGTCACATGGTCTAGAAGCAGGAGTCACATGGTATAGAAGCAGGAGTCACATGGTGTAGAAGCAGGAGTCACATGTTCTAGAAGCAGGAGTCACATGGTATAGAAGCAGGAGTCACATGGTATAGAAGCAGGAGTCACATGGTCTAGAAGCAGGAGTCACATGGTCTAGAAGCAGGAGTCACATGTTCTAGAAGCAGGAGTCACATGTTCTAGAAGCAGGAGTCACATGGTCTAGAAGCAGGAGTCACATGGTCTAGAAGCAGGAGTCACATGGTCTAGAAGCAGGAGTCACATGGTCTAGAAGCAGGAGTCACATGGTCTACTCTAGAAGCAGGAGTCACATGGTCTAGAAGCAGGAGTCACATGGTCTACTCTAGAAGCAGGAGTCACATGTTCTAGAAGCAGGAGTCACATGTTCTAGAAGCAGGAGTCACATGGTCTAGAAGCAGGAGTCACATGGTCTAGAAGCAGGAGTCACATGGTCTACTCTAGAAGCAGGAGTCACATGTTCTAGAAGCAGGAGTCACATGTTCTAGAAGCAGGAGTCACATGTTCTAGAAGCAGGAGTCACATGGTCTAGAAGCAGGAGTCACATGTTCTAGAAGCAGGAGTCACATGGTCTAGAAGCAGGAGTCACATGTTCTAGAAGCAGGAGTCACATGGTCTAGAAGCAGGAGTCACATGGTCTAGAAGCAGGAGTCACATGTTCTAGAAGCAGGAGTCACATGGTATAGAAGCAGGAGTCACATGTTCTAGAAGCAGGAGTCACATGGTCTAGAAGCAGGAGTCACATGGTCTACTCTAGAAGCAGGAGTCACATGTTCTAGAAGCAGGAGTCACATGTTCTAGAAGCAGGAGTCACATGGTCTAGAAGCAGGAGTCACATGGTCTAGAAGCAGGAGTCACATGTTATAGAAGCAGGAGTCACATGGTCTAGAAGCAGGAGTCACATGGTCTAGAAGCAGGAGTCACATGTTCTAGAAGCAGGAGTCACATGTTCTAGAAGCAGGAGTCACATGTTCTAGAAGCAGGAGTCACATGTTCTAGAAGCAGGAGTCACATGTTCTAGAAGCAGGAGTCACATGTTCTAGAAGCAGGAGTCACATGGTGTTGAATAGTTGTAATTGTCACCATGAACGTCATACCTCTTCTTGTTTGTCACCATGTGAGGAACCATAGAATTAGTTCTGAAAGCAATTCAATAATTGAAGTTGTGAAATAACAGCCCTTTATAAATGTCCATCCTAGTGTGCGTCAGGACCGTCTTCATCCAATCCAATCCACTTTATTTATATAGCACAGTTTAAAAACAGAGGGTTTGCCAAAGTGCTTCACAATGAACATAACATTATAATAAAATATAATATTACACGAAAAGATAAAAAAAAGCACACATAAGAATAAATACAAGGCACATAAAGGCTATGGACAGACATGGACTTAATGACTCAATATCGCTGCAGGAGACGGAACTGAAGCAGACATTTCCTGTACCACAAAGTTCAGGGGGTTCATGAGCTCTCAGAGGACCAGCTCTCAGAGGACCAGCTCTCAGAGGACCAGCTCTCAGAGGACCAGCTCTCAGAGGATCAGCTCTCAGAGGACCAGCTCTCAGAGGACCAGCTCTCAGAGGACCAGCTCTCAGAGGACCAGCTCTCAGAGGATCAGCTCTCAGAGGACCAGCTCTCAGAGGATCAGCTCTCAGAGGACCAGCTCTCAGAGGACCAGCTCTCAGAGGACCAGCTCTCAGAGGACCAGCTCTCAGAGGATCAGCTCTCAGAGGATCAGCTCTCAGAGGATCAGCTCTCATAGGATCAGCTCTCAGAGGATCAGCTCTCAGAGGATCAGCTCTCAGAGGATCAGCTCTCAGCTCTCAGAGGATCAGCTCTCAGAGGATCAGCTCTCAGCTCTCAGCTCTCAGAGGATCAGCTCTCAGAGGACCAGCTCTCAGAGGATCAGCTCTCAGAGGATCAGCTCTCAGCTCTCAGAGGATCAGCTCTCAGAGGATCAGCTCTCAGAGGATCAGCTCTCAGAGGACCAGCTCTCAGCTCTCAGAGGACCAGCTCTCAGAGGACCAGCTCTCAGAGGATCAGCTCTCAGAGGATCAGCTCTCAGAGGATCAGCTCTCAGCTCTCAGAGGATCAGCTCTCAGAGGATCAGCTCTCAGAGGATCAGCTCTCAGAGGACCAGCTCTCAGAGGATTAGCTCTCAGAGGATCAGCTCTCAGAGGATCAGCTCTCAGAGGATCAGCTCTCAGCTCTCAGAGGACCAGCTCTCAGAGGATCAGCTCTCAGAGGACCAGCTCTCAGAGGATCAGCTCTCAGAGGACCAGCTCTCAGAGGATCAGCTCTCAGAGGATCAGCTCTCAGCTCTCAGCTCTCAGAGGATCAGCTCTCAGAGGATTAGCTCTCAGAGGATCAGCTCTCAGAGGATCAGCTCTCAGAGGATCAGCTCTCAGCTCTCAGAGGACCAGCTCTCAGAGGATCAGCTCTCAGAGGACCAGCTCTCAGAGGATCAGCTCTCAGAGGACCAGCTCTCAGAGGATCAGCTCTCAGAGGATCAGCTCTCAGCTCTCAGCTCTCAGAGGATCAGCTCTCAGAGGATCAGCTCTCAGAGGATCAGCTCTCAGAGGATCAGCTCTCAGAGGATCAGCTCTCAGCTCTCAGAGGATCTGCTCTCAGAGGATCAGCTCTCAGAGGATCAGCTCTCAGCTCTCAGAGGATCAGCTCTCAGAGGATCAGCTCTCAGAGGATTAGCTCTCAGCTCTCAGAGGATCAGCTCTCAGAGGATCAGCTCTCAGAGGATCAGCTCTCAGCTCTCAGAGGATCAGCTCTCAGCTCTCAGAGGATCAGCTCTCAGCTCTCAGCTCTCAGAGGATCAGCTCTCAGAGGATCAGCTCTCAGCTCTCAGAGGATCAGCTCTCAGCTCTCAGAGGATCAGCTCTCAGAGGATCAGCTCTCAGCTCTCAGAGGATCAGCTCTCAGCTCTCAGAGGATCAGCTCTCAGAGGATCAGCTCTCAGAGGATCAGCTCTCAGCTCTCAGAGGATCAGCTCTCAGCTCTCAGAGGATCAGCTCTCAGAGGATCAGCTCTCAGCTCTCAGAGGATCAGCTCTCAGATGATGAGAGAGATGAGGATTTCACACCTGGGATAGAAGAGGGTCAAGAAGAAGGGGGGAAAGATGCAGGAGGCTCCAGGAGCGCACAGACACATACAGAGAGACAGATAGGGACGAGCTGGAAGACATGGCCCTCTGTGGGCCAAGAGTAGCACGCATGTCTTATTGTTGTTTTCATTTGAAGTGGAGCCATGACACATGAGAGTTGCCTCAGGGATGCAGGCTTTCTTTCTGTGAGCAGGTCAAATGGAGACCACATCCATCAAACTAGTCAAGATGACCCTACAGCCCGTGCCGACTGGAGTACTTTCACTACATCGACTCCAAAGTCTTTGAAGATCTGGAAAGATTCACCAAAAACCAAGCTAGTTTTTTAGTGACCGAATAAACAGCAATGTTCAGATCAATGACTCATTCATGTTTTAAATAAAGGTGAATGTATTATTGTATTAATATCACTCTATAACCACAATACGTTACATAGTCTGTTAGTTTTGGCTGTCTTTTCAAACTGAGATGGTCCCGACGTCCTCTACAGTGGACATACTGTAACATTTAAAAATAAAATAAAAAAGGTCTAAATTGCAAGATG
>JAPTMU010000081.1:0-16700 GCA_028583405.1 Pogonophryne albipinna
CCTCGATCTGGGGCTCCACGCAAGATCTCACCCCGTGGGGTCAAAATGATCACAAGAACGGTGAGCAAAGATCCCAGAACCACACGGGGGGACCGAGTCAATGACCTGCAGAGAGCTGGGACCAAAGTAACAAAGGCTACCATCAGTAACACACTACGCCGCCAGGGACTCAAATCCTGCAGTGCCAGACGTGTCCCCCTGCTTTAGCCAGTACATGTCCAGGCCTGTCTGAAGTTTGATAGAGAGCATTTAGATGATCCAGAAGAGGATTGAGAGAATGTCATATGGTCAGATGGAACCAAAATAGAACTTTTTGGTAAAAACTCAACTAGACGTGTTTGGAGGAGAAAGAATGCTGAGTTCCAAAGAACACCAGACCTACTGTGAAACATGGGGGTGGAAACATCATGCTTTGGGGCTGTTTTTCTGCAAAGGGACCAGGACGACTGATCCGTGGAAAGGAAAGAATGAATGGGGCCATGTATTGTGAGATTTTGAGTGACAACCTCCTTCCATCAGCAAGGGCATTGAAGATGAAACGTGGCTGGGTCTTTCAACATGACAATGATCCCAAACACACCGCCCGGGCAACGAAGGAGTGGCTTCGTAAAAAGCATTTCAAGGTCCTGGAGTGGCCTAGCCAGTCTCCAGATCTCAACCCCATAGAAAATCTTTGGAGTGAGTTGAAAGTCCGTGTTGCCCAGCGACAGCCCCAAAACATCACTGCTCTAGAGGAGATCTGCATGGAGGAATGGGCCAAAATACCAGCAACAGTGAAAACCTGGTGAAGACTTACAGAAAACGTTTGACCTCTGTCATTGCCAAAATGTCAAATGTACACCACCCCAAATTGATCATGTTGTTGATAGTGCTACAGATGCGCTGTGAATAAAATTAGACTCTGTTGCTCCTTTGAAAAAGAAGAAAATAAAACAACATAGATTAGCTCCATGGCATAATGCCGAAACCCGCAAAATAAAGCAAAAGTCGAGACAACTTGAAAGGATATGGCGTTCCACTAAACTTGAAGAATCTCGTTTAATTTGGCATATTACTCTCAATGAATATAAGAAAGCACTGCGTAAAGCGAGAGCAGCCTACTACTCTTCATTAATAGATGAGAATAAGAATAATGCAAGATTTCTTTTCAGCACTGTAGCCAGGCTGACAGAGAGCCACAGCTCGATTGAGCCTTCTATTCCCATAGCACTCAGTAGTAATGATTTGATAGCTTATAGTTAGGGCTGATTAGATTCAGCCCCTAGTTTTGCTGATATAGGCTTAGTTTGTCGGGGGACATCTTACTTCTTCCTTCTCTCTGTCTATACCTGTGTACTCTCATGTTCCGATTAACCCAGCTTCCCCAAATGTCTTTCTTTTTGGTGTCTATATACGCTGGGATCCGGAGTCATGGATGATCCTGCGGTCCTGTGTCCTGGATCGCGAGCCCTGGATCTTGAGTCGTGGCTGTGGTCCTGGATCATAGGTCCTGGATGGATATCCTCGTGGATTCATCTTCCTATTATACACACATGCATTTCCAAACATTTGGACTACCTATGTTGTAAATGTATTATCTTTTCAATTTACACACGGCATCTATTGCACGTCTGTCCGTCCTGGGAGAGGGATCCCTCCTCTGTTGCTCTCCCTGAGGTTTCTCCCATGTTCCCTTTAAACTGTGGGTTTTCTTCGGAAGTTTTTCCTTGTACGATGTGAGGGTCTAAGGACAGAGGGTCTAAGGACAGAGGGTGTCGTATTGTCATACTGATATTTTGTACAAACTGTGAAGTCCACTGAGACAAATGTAACATTTGTGATATTGGGCTATATAAATAAACATTGATTGATTGATTGATCATTGATTGATTGATTGCCAACAAAGGGTATATAACAAAGTATTGAGATGAACTTTTGTTCTTGACCAAATACTTATTTTCCACCATAATGTGCAAATAAAGTTATTAAAAATCCTACAATGTGATTTCCTGGATTCTTTCCCCCCATTCTGTCTCTCATAGTTGAAGTGTACCTAGGATGAACATTACAGGCCTCTCTCATCTTTTTAAGTGGGAGAACTTGCACAATTGGTGGCTGACTAAATACTTTTTCCCCCACTGTATATACAATTTCAGAATCAAACAGAGCACTCTCATATTAACGTAACACTATCAGAGACTGGATATATCCCCCCCCCCTCTCTGGTCGCTACAATGAGGAAAATAAATGACGGACCAAAAGTTGTATTTACAAGTATTAAAAGTAAGCAGAGGACACCAAACCAACTGAGACCTGTCTGTCCGCTGCATCTACACACACACTGTACCACACACACCTACACACTGTACCACACACACCTACACACCAGGGTTTCCGCTAGGATTTTTTCTCGCCGGTCAAATGTCCGAACAGAATTTATTTTACCGGACACATTTGAAACTTACCGGTCATGTTTCAATAATAATAATAAGAATTGTGTAGCAGAGTTTCCGTTAGCAGGTAATTACCGGACTAGGACCGGATATGCTGATGTTTAAAACGCAGTTAATGGGAGTCATTTTTATATTGCTTCAGTTTATAATCGTAACAGATTGAAAAATTCAGATTCATTTTTCAATAAATGATTCCACAAACAACAAACAACATCATTATTACATTCAAAGAAACTACTTGTAGTAGATAACGTACATTATTCAAAAGTTTACATTAACTTTGAATAGTAACACGGGAGAAACGGATCCTCTCTTTTCCTCTCTCCCTCCCTCTCTCTCCCTCTCTCTCTCCCTCCCTCTCTCTCCCTCTCTCTCTCCTGACAGCCTGTCAGTTTCTCATGCAACGCGCTAAACAGTGGGCGGGGCTTCAGGTCAGACTCAGCAGCTGATCTGATCTCTCTCTCGCGTCCGGTTACCCTTCACTCGCGTTTATGTCCATATCGATCAGATCCAGCTCTCCTGATCGGCCTATAGAGAGCACAGATCAAGCTATTAAGAGTGAATATAGGTCGATAATGATTGGCGACCAATCGATCGGAGCATCGGACATTTTGACCGGCAGATTTTGAATTTACCGGTTTTTATTCAATTTGACCAGCTAACAACCGGTAAATACCGGCTAACGGAAACCCTGCTACACACTGTACCACACACGCACCTACAGCTAACAGCCTAACAGCCGTTGTGTATTTTATTTTGTGAAGCACTAAATGGTTTTAGAAACATATGGACTCTTTGTTTGTAGATATCTACTAAACTACAGCAAATAAAGAGAGTAGGCCTGTTATACTGAGTGATATATATTATACACACTGCTCTGCTTTCTGCACGGACCTCTCAGCTGTTCTCTCTGGAAACATCGCGTCACGATGAGAGCAGTTAATAAAATAATATCCAGGGGATGCATGCAGAGCTGTCATTGGCTGAGATCAGTCCGGCCGTGCGTCACGACTCTTTGAAACATCTCTGTTGCCGGAAATGCATCCACGAAGGAGCCGTGGAGGACCGTGGAGGACCCATCAGTGTATCCTCGGTTAGAGCTCCTCCAGAGAGCCTCCTCGATGCTCGATGTTCGGTCCTCGAAGTGCATTTAGAGAAATGAGATGTCCTTCAACATGGCGCGCTGAAATTCATTTCCGGGTCACTACCGGAGGACCGAGGAGTCGAGGAGTCGAGGAGGGGGATTTGATGAAATGAGAAAGGGCCACAGAAACACACAGACAGACAACAACAAACACTCAGCAGGACAACAAACACACAGACAGACAACAACAAACACTCAGCAGGACAACAACAAACACAGGACAACAACAAACACTCAGCAGGACAACAACAAACACTCAGCAGGACAACAACAAACACTCAGACAGACAACAACAAACACTCAGCAGGGCAACAAGCAGAGAGACGATATGCAACAAGCAGAGAGACGATATGCAACAAGCAGAGAGACGATATGCAACAAGCAGAGAGACGATATGCAACAAGCAGAGTAACGATATGCAACAAGCAGAGAGACGATATGCAACAAGCAGAGAGACGATATGCACATTAAAAAACCCTAAACCCAATAAAACAACTCAGAACTTTGGACACTCAAACGTCACCTGGGGGGTATACTACGAAGCAGGATTTTCGCTTAGCCGGCTAAATTCAGGGAAAACTCCGGCCCTTTCTCATTTCATCAAATCCCCCTCCTCGACTCCTCGACTCCTCGGTCCTCCGGTCGTGACCCGGGCCCGTTCTCATTTCAGCAAATCCCCCTCCTCGACTCCTCGACTCCTCGGTCCTCCGGTAGTGACCCGGAAATGAATTTCAGCGCGCCATGTTGAAGGACATCTCATTTCTCTAAATGCACTTCAAGGACCGAGCATCGAGCATCGAGGAGGCTCTCTGGAGGAGCTATAACCGAGGATACACTGATGGGTCCTCCACGGTCCTCCACGGCTCCTTCGTGGATGCATTTCCGGGAACAGAGATGTTTCAAAGAGTCGTGACCCACGGCCGGACTTATCTTAGCCAATCACAGCTCTGCATGCATCCCCTGGATATTATTTTAGTAACTGCTTTCATCGCGACGCGATGTTTCCAGAGAGAACAGCTGAGAGGTCCGTGCAGAAAGCAGAGCAGTGTGTATAATATATATCACTCAGTAGAACAGGCCTACTCTCTTTGCTGTAGTTTAGTAGATATCTACAAACAAAGAGTCCAGATGTTTCTAAGACCATTTAGTGCTTCACAATAAAATACACAACGGCTGTTAGGCTGTTAGCTGTAGGTGTGTGTGTGTGTGTGGTACAGTGTGTAGGTGTGTTTGGTACAGTGTGTGCGTAGATGCAGCGGACAGACAGGTCTCAGTTGGTTTGGTGTCCTCTGCTTACTTTTAATACTTGTAAATAAAACTTTTGGCCCGTAATTTATTTTCCTCTATGTAGCGACCAGAGAGGGGGGGGGGATATATCCAGTCTCTGATAGTGTTACGTTATTATGAGAGTGCTCTGTTTTGATTCTGAAATTGTATATATATGTATGTGTGTGTGTGTGTGTGTGTGTGTGTGTGTGTGTGTGTGTGTGTGTGTGTGTGTGTGTGTGTGTGTGTGTGTGTGTGTGTCCTCATCTGTAGCCTGTTATTGTCTCATTATTCCGCACTGTGAATGAATCAAAGTGGTCATGAACACATCTGTCCATCAGACAGAGGGCTGCTGTGCCTCCTGTCATCATTAATGGACGTCTCTTTAAAATGACCGCTCAGAGGAGAGGAGTTCTCATTTCTCTAACCGCCTGCTGCTTCCCCTCCTCTCTCCTCGGTTCCCCTCCTCGGCTCCTCGGCTCGCATCTCCTGTGGGCGGGACTAAGTCTCGAGGATAGGAGTCGAGGAGGGGAGTCGAGGAGGGGAGTTAGAGAAATGAGAAGGGGCCACAGGCTTTCCGGTCCTACGAAGCTGGTTCACTTTTTAGCGGGCTAGATCTCCATGGTGACTTATCCTGGAACCTAGTCTGTGCTCCGAAGTAGGATAGGTTCCAGGATAAGAGATCAACTCAGCGAAAGCACCGCCTGCTGACCAATCAGAGCTCAGTGTGCGGAGTTTAAAGCGATCAAGTCATATTACAGGAGAAAGGAAATACAGAAAAGCTGCCGTTGCAGGAAAGACGGCCGGCAACAATCACCGACTGTGTGAACGTGAACATGAATAGAATATCACCTCCATCTTCAGAGCAATCTGACTATTATAACATTAGCGTTAAGAAAGCTTACTGAAATATCTGCCACAACATCAGTAACCGGATCAGAGTAACATTAAGTACAGTCCGCGGCATATCACTTCATAATGTATCATATATCTCCTGATCTGAGTCAGCTGAGCCGTATCTGGCCAACACTCACAGAGTCACAGACTGGATGCAGAAGGATTATTTGAAGCAACACATTAAGTTGAGGAAACACTCGAGTCAAATGTAATGAAAGTCAGATGGTGTCTTAGACGGGCAGTGATATCATAAACCTGTTAACGCATTCAAACACTTGTTCTGTTCCCAGCTGTATTCACCTTGCAGGTGCAGCTCTGTGGCTTTGATCCTGGATCAAGTGTTTAAGTCATGTTTAAAGTTTAACTTCTTCATGTGTCTAATATTATAGTTCACTTTTCATTCAGGAAGTATGACGCTGCGCTGTCAGTATGCTTCTCCATGTCTGTGATTGGTCGAATGCTCCAGATACCACCCCTCTCATGTGAACACCTAACTAGATAGGACACGGCTGGCTTGAGCGATCCACTTGATAACCCGCGTCGTAGGACCGCTTAGTGAGAGCGCGTATGTTTTGGATTAGGCCAACCGGCTAACTCAAACATATCCAGGTTAGGTTGAACCAGCTTCGTAGTGCAGGCCCCTGCTCACCTGAAGTCCTCCAACTGATCTAACACACTTTAAAGAGTCAAAACTACAATAAAGAGACTCTTGCAGTATCCACTGTTAGCATGATCCGCTGTTAGCATGTTAGCTACACCAACATAATCCACTTTGTGACAGAAAGGATGATTTATAATCTATTTAGGACTCAGGAAATAATCAGATGTGTTTTTATATAAGTATATTTCATTTCAAATACATTTAAATTAAGACTATTTCTTTTTCTACTTCTGTTGAAATATTGCTATTTGTTTAAAGCAATTATTTGTTGCTTGAAAATGTTATTGTTTGTTCGTTTAAAAAAATGATAATAATAAAATGAATTATACAAATAAAACAATAAAGAATAATAATAATAAAAAAATAACATTAATAATGATTCACTATGAAATAATAATAATACAAATAAAATAAAAAATGTATTTTAAAAATGAATGTATTTGTAGCCCCTCCCTCTGTTGCTCCGCCATCATCTGCACATCAGGACCTCGTGACGCGGTTTGACGTCACCAGCTACACGCAAACACACACACGCACACACACTCACACAGATCGTCGCTGCAGAGTTCAGAGTGTTTTCGCAGCCGGACGGGAGGATGGTGTTCATGATTATGGGATGTCTCGTTCAAACGCTCCGAGTGTAAAAAGAGGAGCAGGAAACCATGGCAACCGGGAGGGGATCTTACCGTAGAGCTGATTGATCGACGCACGAGACAGATCTCCATTTCCTGCCCAGGTGAGAGTTCAGGTACACACACACACACACACACACACACACACACACACACACACACACGTAGACTGTACAAATAATAATAATTAGATCTGATTGATGTGTTACTGCTGCATGTTTTCACGCATTGGGTAGGAACAATGTAAAGATTAATAACTACAAATATACATAGCAACAGTATACAGATATATGTATATAACATATCTATTTAATATAAAGTACAAATAAAATAGAAGAGAAATATGACAAAATTGACACATTTTTATTTACCAAAAAAACGACAAAGTCCTCAAGAAATGATTTATCAGAAAGCCTGAGTTATGAGGTGTATTTGTTTGTGTAATTCATTTACATCCAATGGTTGTTGTTGATATATTTAAGATAGATAACAATATCACAAAACTGCCTCCAGAAAAGTGAGATGATTAAAAACAGGAAATAAACTGAAGAATAAAAGACGCACACGTAGAAAAATACATTTCTTTCTTCCTGCGCATCCATCCGTGATAATTCCTCTGCATGGACACACACACACACACACACACACACACACACACACACACACACACACACAGTAGGGTGGAAGACGCATGCTTCACTGAACGATTACACACACGGCCAACAAATGTCAATTCCAACCAGCGCGTGTGTGTGTGTGTGTGTGTGTGTGGTGTGCTAACATGTATCAACATAACGAGTTCCTACATGAAACAATATCATATAAACACACACACTTTTGCAGAAGATGTTATTAATGTTTTTATTCTACAGACTTCACTCTCATTAAATCTTTATCCGTGCAAAATCAATTATGCATCTCTCACACACACACACACACACACACACACACACACACACACACACACACACACACACACACACACACACACACACACACACACACACACACACACACACACACACACACACACACACACACACACACACACTCTGACCCAGTTTTTATTCTTGGGTGCTTTTATGATATTTTCATATCTTTCTGCCTCGCTCTGGTTTTGTCTTGCAGGTGCAGCTTCCTGCTGAAGAATGTCTTCCTCTTCCTCTTCCTCTTCCTCTTCTTCTTCTTCTTCTTCTTCTTGTCCCTCTTCCTCCTCGCTGCCCTACTTCTGTCCTCGCTGTGGAGACGGTTTTCGTTTCTCGTCCGTACCTGAGCTCCGTGTTCACCTGGTCAGCCGACACACCTACGAGACCCTGCTGGTGCTGTCACAGGTAACATCAACCATACTTTAAAGAGTCCTCTCCTGCTGATGTTCAGGTGTATATCAGTATGTAGTGTCTCTACTTTAAAGAGTCCTCTCCTGCTGATGTTCAGGTGTATATCAGTATGTAGTGTCTCTACTTTAAAGAGTCCTCTCCTGCTGATGTTCAGGTGTATATCAGTATGTAGTGTCTCTACTTTAAAGAGTCCTCTCCTGCTGATGTTCAGGTGTATATCAGTATGTAGTGTCTCTACTTTAAAGAGTCCTCTCCTGCTGATGTTCAGGTGTATATCAGTATGTAGTGTCTCTACTTTAAAGAGTCCTCTCCTGCTGATGTTCAGGTGTATATCAGTATGTAGTGTCTCTACTTTAAAGAGTCCTCTCCTGCTGATGTTCAGGTGTATATCAGTATGTAGTGTCTCTACTTTAAAGAGTCCTCTCCTGCTGATGTTCAGGTGTATATCAGTATGTAGTGTCTCTACTTTAAAGAGTCCTCTCCTGCTGATGTTCAGGTGTACATCAGTATGTAGTGTCTCTACTTTAAAGAGTCCTCTCCTGCTGATGTTCAGGTGTATATCAGTATGTAGTGTCTCTACTTTAAAGAGTCCTCTCCTGCTGATGTTCAGGTGTATATCAGTATGTAGTGTCTCTACTTTAAAGAGTCCTCTCCTACTGATGTTCAGGTGTATATCAGTATGTAGTGTCTCTACTTTAAAGAGTCCTCTCCTGCTGATGTTCAGGTGTATATCAGTGTGTAGTGTCTCTACTTTAAAGAGTCCTCTCCTGCTGATGTTCAGGTGTATATCAGTATGTAGTGTCTCTACTTTAAAGAGTCCTGTCCTGCTGATGTTCAGGTGTATATCAGTATGTAGTGTCTCTACTTTAAAGAGTCCTCTTCCTGCTGATGTTCAGGTGTATATCAGTATGTAGTGTCTCTACTTTAAAGAGTCCTCTCCTGCTGATGTTTCAGGTGTATATCAGTATGTAGTGTCTCTACTTTAAAGAGTCCTCTCCTGCTGATGTTCAGGTGTATATCAGTATGTAGTGTCTCTACTTTAAAGAGTCCTCTCCTACTGATGTTCAGGTGTATATCAGTATGTAGTGTCTCTACTTTAAAGAGTCCTCTCCTGCTGGTGTTCAGGTGTATATCAGTATGTAGTGTCTCTACTTTAAAGAGTCCTCTCCTGCTGATGTTCAGGTGTATATCAGTATGTAGTGTCTCTACTTTAAAGAGTCCTCTCTTGCTGATGTTCAGGTGTATATCAGTATGTAGTGTCTCTACTTTAAAGAGTCCTCTCCTGCTGATGTTCAGGTGTATATCAGTATGTAGTGTCTCTACTTTAAAGAGTCCTCTCCTGCTGATGTTCAGGTGTATATCAGTATGTAGTGTCTCTACTTTAAAGAGTCCTCTCCTACTGATGTTCAGGTGTATATCAGTATGTAGTGTCTCTACTTTAAAGAGTCCTCTCCTGCTGGTGTTCAGGTGTATATCAGTATGTAGTGTCTCTACTTTAAAGAGTCCTCTCCTGCTGATGTTCAGGTGTATATCAGTATGTAGTGTCTCTACTTTAAAGAGTCCTCTCCTGCTGATGTTCAGGTGTATATCAGTATGTAGTGTCTCTACTTTAAAGAGTCCTGTCCTGCTGATGTTCAGGTGTATATCAGTATGTAGTGTCTCTACTTTAAAGAGTCCTCTCCTGCTGATGTTCAGGTGTATATCAGTATGTAGTGTCTCTACTTTAAAGAGTCCTCTCCTGCTGATGTTCAGGTGTATATCAGTATGTAGTGTCTCTACTTTAAAGAGTCCTCTCCTGCTGATGTTCAGGTGTATATCAGTATGTAGTGTCTCTACTTTAAAGAGTCCTCTCCTGCTGATGTTCAGGTGTATATCAGTATGTAGTGTCTCTACTTTAAAGAGTCCTCTCCTGCTGATGTTCAGGTGTATATCAGTATGTAGTGTCTCTACTTTAAAGAGTCCTCTCCTGCTGATGTTCAGGTGTATATCAGTATGGAGTGTCTCTACTTTAAAGAGTCCTCTCCTGCTGATGTTCAGAGTGTATATCAGTATGTAGTGTCTCTACTTTAAAGAGTCCTCTCCTGCTGATGTTCAGGTGTATATCAGTATGTAGTGTCTCTACTTTAAAGAGTCCTCTCCTACTGATGTTCAGGTGTATATCAGTATGTAGTGTCTCTACTTTAAAGAGTCCTCTCCTGCTGGTGTTCAGGTGTATATCAGTATGTAGTGTCTCTACTTTAAAGAGTCCTCTCCTGCTGATGTTCAGGTGTATATCAGTATGTAGTGTCCTCTACTTTAAAGAGTCCTCTCTTGCTGATGTTCAGGTGTATATCAGTATGTAGTGTCTCTACTTTAAAGAGTCCTCTCCTGCTGATGTTCAGGTGTATATCAGTATGTAGTGTCTCTACTTTAAAGAGTCCTCTCCTGCTGGTGTTCAGGTGTATATCAGTATGTAGTGGTCTCTACTTTAAAGAGTCCTCTCCTGCTGATGTTCAGGTGTATATCAGTATGTAGTGTCTCTACTTTAAAGAGTCCTCTCCTGCTGGTGTTCAGGTGTATATCAGTGTGTAGTGTCTCTACTTTAAAGAGTCCTCTCCTGCTGGTGTTCAGGTGTATATCAGTATGTAGTGTATCTACTTTAAAGAGTCCTCTCCTCTCAGGGTCGTGTCCCGGAGCTCCAGCGTTCTGCTCCCCCTCCCTGGTCCCGTTTTACCCCAGAAACAGAGCTCCACTCTGGGCCTCTCCCTCCAGATGGACCTGGCCTCCTTCGGGGATCCTCCAGAGGACCTCTCCAAAGCTCTGGCTCTCCCCCCAGTCTGTGCAGCCTTTCCTGGATACGAAGCTACGTGAAGTGGGGGTCCTGAACCTGGAGGTCATTGACATCGGGCTGGAAGAGCGTCTGGGACTCGGAGTGGATCTTAAAATCGGACGGATGTTTGCGGAGGTCGAGGAGAGGGTGAACCGACGAGTGTTTCGACTGAAGGCGGAGCTTCGGAAGAGGGAGGTGGAGCTAGAGAAAGAGAGGCGGGGGCCGAGAGAGGCTGAAGAGCCAGAAACAGGAAGTGGAGGAGCGGGCGTCGTACCTGTTCCAGACAGGTGGGGCGCTGCTGGGGGATTACAGATTACTGGAGCTGAAATTAAAACGTGTTTTTTTTCAACAATATGCAGATTATTTGATCACTAAACAGTATAAATGTCAAAAAGGGTCCAGAAAGTATGTGCTAAACATTTTTAGGTGATTAATCTCTAAAGGGTATCTGAAAAATATTCATTTTAAATATCGGAAAAATATGTAAAAAATCCACAAAAATATATGAAATATCTGAAAAGTAGGTAAAACATACATTTAAAAAATATGTCCAAAACATATATGTAGAATGGATGGAAAATACACAATAATATATAAAAACTATGTCAAAAAAATAAGACAAGTAGTTGAAAAAATATGTGATATATATATATTAGGGGTGTAACGGTACACGTACCCGTACCGAAATTATTCGGTACGGGCCCTTCGGTTCGGTTCACGTGTGTACCGAAGTGTACCGAACGAATATAACGTTAAACGTAAACAATTGAGAACGTGAACAACTTCTTGGAAGTAATCTCAGGTGCTGCGTCGCAGCATTCAGAGTAATTTGCTCACATTCGGTTCAACGCGTCATAGAGCGAGCAAGTCATTTCATTGGACGAGAGGCATACTATGAGAGCTGGTCAGAGGGATGCGTTCAAATGTAGTCAGTAATTTGAGGAAATGACGAACGCAGATAAAATTGAGCTCGAAAATCCTCCAGCATCATTGAAGTCTCCGGTTTGCGAACATTTTGGTTTCGCAGTTACGTACAAAGACAGGTGGACCGAACCAAAGCTGTTTGTCGGCATTGTTCAACTACAATTGGTTACGTGGCTGGCAATACATCAAACGTGCACACTCATTTGAAAAGGCATCACCCGAACGTGAATATCACCGGTACCAAAAGGAAAAAGACTGAAGTGCAAACCCAACTCCCGCTAGCATTTAAGCCTCCACCACTCGCAACAAGTTCAGACCGAGCCAAAGCTATTACAAACGCCAAATATCCTTATGTTGCCATGTTAGCAAAGCGCTACCTGGCTGTATCTGCTACCTCTGTCCCTAGAGAGGGTGTTCTCCACAGCAGGAGACATTGTTAGTGCCAGCAGATCTGACCTTTCGGGCAAGCAATGTGGACAAGTTCATCTTTCTTTAGAACAACATGAAAATACAATGACAAGCAAGTCCTAATGTCAAACTGGCTGCTTAGTACGAGTACAGTACAGTTCAAATACAGATTATTTCAGTTCATCGAAAAGCTGCACCTTAATGTTTATTTTACTATATTTTGTATTTATTTGAGTGAATATTCACAGTTTAATAATAATTAAAAACCCAAAACTAATAGTTTATGTTTTGTGAGTACTAGTACAGTAAAGTTCAAATACAGATTATTTCAGTTCATCAAAATGCTGCACCTTAATGTTTATTTTATTATATTTTGTATTTATTTGAGTGAATATTCACGGTTTAATAATAATTTAAAAATATATATATATATTTTATGTTTTGTGATAATTTTTTCTGCTGTACCGAAAACGTACCGAACCGAACCGTGACCTAAAAACCGAGGTACGTACCGAACCGAAATGTTTGTGAACCGTTACACCCCTAATATATATATAATATATATGTACAAAATAAATATGAAACTGTTACTAAAAAAGTATGTTTTTAAAAGTGATTGATTTTGACTCTCCAGGTCTGTGCTGCGGTGGAGATGATGGAGCGCCTGAAGAAAGATCTGGAAGGAAAAGACAAAGAGCTGAACAAGCGACAACAGTCAGTACATGCCCACTTTCATTATTACATTTACACTTTGTAAAATAAAATAAAAATAATAAAAATCTCTTTCTTTATCTTTAACATGTTATTTTTAGCATTTAAACTTTGATCTAAAAATAATGAATACCAAAAATAATCTATCTCTAGCTTCTGTCTGTTTATAATGAGCTGAACAGAGAAACAGGACGTGATGCACAGACAGAGGACACGTCATGTTTAATCTGCACCACACACACACACACACACACACACACACACACACACACACACACACACACACACACACACACACACCACACACACACACACACACACACACACACACACACACACACACACACACACACACACACACACACACACACACACACACACACACACACACAATATAAGATGACAGTGCAGGCCTGAGGGGGTGTGTGTTGTGTGTGTGTGTGTGTGTTTTCAGGGAGATGGTGGACATTGAGTCTTTTCTGAGGGAAACTGCTGAGAAAGAGGCAGAGGCAAAATCCAGACTACAGGTGATCAAATATCTTCTATAGAGAACTGCAGGAACGAGTCAGCATTATGAGTCCTGAACCCTGAAACGAGTCAGCATTGAGTCCTGAACCCTGAAATGAGTCAGCATTGAGTCCTGAACCCTGAAACGAGTCAGCGTTATGAGTCCTGAACCCTGAAACGAGTCAGCATTGAGTCCTGAACCCTGAAACGAGTCAGCATTGAGTCCTGATCCCTGAAACGAGTCAGCATTGAGTCCTGAACCCTGAAACGAGTCAGCATTGAGTCCTGAACCCTGAAACGAGTCAGCATTATGAGTCCTGATCCCTAGAAACGAGTCAGCATTGAGTCCTGAACCCTGAAACGAGTCAGCATTGAGTCCTAACCCTGAAACGAGTCAGCATTGAGTCCTCAATCCCTGAAACGAGTCAGCATTATGAGTCCTGAAACCCTGAAACGAGTCAGCATTGAGTCCTGAAACCCTGAACGAGTCAGCATTATGAGTCCCTGAAACCTAGAAACGAGTCAGCATTGAGTCCTGAAACCCCTGAAACGAGTCAGGCATATGAGTCCTGAAACCCTGAAACGGAGTCAGCATTGAGGTCCTAAACCCTGAAACGAGTCAGCATTATGAGTCCTAAACCCTGAAACGAGTCCAGCATTGAGTCCTAAACCCTGAAACGAGTCAGCATTGATGAGTCCTGAAACCCTGAAACGAGTCAGCTTATGGAGTCCTAAACCCTGAAACGAGTCAGCATGAGTCCTGAAACCCTGAAACGAGTCAGCAGTTATGAGTCCTGAACTCCTGAAACTGAGTCAGCATTATGAGTCCTGCAACCCTGAAACGAGTCAGCATTATGAGTCCTGAACTCTGAAACTGAGTCAGCATTATGAGTCCTAAACCCTGAACGAGTCAGCAGTTATGAGTCCTCAACCCTGAAACGAGTCAGCATTGAGTCCTAAACCCTGAAACGAGTCAGCATTAGAGTCCTGAACCCAGAACGAGTCCGCATTGAGTCCTGAACCCTGAAACGAGTCAGCATTGAGTCCTGAACCCTGAAACGAGTCAGCATTGAGTCCTCAACCCTGAAACGAGTCAGCATTATGAGTCCTAAACCCTGAAACGAGTCAGCATTTGAGTCCTAAACCCTGAAACGCAGTCAGCATTATGAGTCCTAAACCCTGAAACGAGTCAGCATTTATGAGTCCTGAAACCTGAAACGAGTCAGCATTTGAGTCCTAAACCCTGAAACTGAGTCCAGCATTATGAGTCCTAAACCCTGAAACGAGTCAGCATTGAGTCCTGAAACCCTGAAACGAGTCAGCATTATGAGTCCTAAACCCCTGAACGAGTCAGCGTTATGAGTCCTCAACCCTGAAACGAGTCAGCATTGAGTCCTAAACCCTGAAACGAGTCAGCATTATGAGTCCTGAACCCTGAAACGAGCCAGCATTATGAGTCCTAAACCCTGAAACGAGTCAGCATATGAGTCCTGAACCCTGAAACGAGTTCAGCATTGAGTCCTAAACCCTGAACGAGTCAGGCATTGAGTCCTAAACCCTGAAACGAGTCAGCATTATGAGTCCTAAACCCTGAAACGAGTCAGGCATTATGAGTCCTGAACCTGAAACGAGTCAGCATTATGAGTCCTAAACCCTGAAACGAGCCAGCATTATGAGTCCTAAACCATGAAACGAGTCAGCGTTATGAGTCCTAAACCTGAAACGAGTCAGCATTGAGTCCTAAACCCTGAAACGAGTCAAGCATATGAGTCCTGAACCTGAAACGAGTCAGCATTATGAGTCCTAAACCCTGAAACGAGCCAGCATTATGAGTCCTAAAACCTGAAACGAGTCAGGGCATTATGAGTCCTGAACCCTGAAACGAGCAGCATTAGTGTTAATTTCGTCAGCTATTTTTTTATTAGTTTAGTCTTAGTCCCTGTGTTAAATTTCCTTTTTAGTTTTAGTCATATTTAGTCACCTTCATCCTGTTTTTATTTAGTCTAGTTTTAGTTGACTAAAAGTCTGAGCATTTTAGTCTTATTTTAGTCGACTAAAACAGTAAACATTTTAGTCAAGATTTAGTCGACTAAAAGTCTGAGCATTTTAGTCTTAATTTTAGTCAAAGAAAAACTAATTATTTCAGTCTACTTTTTGTCAATGAAAACTGTTGAGTCTTTTTTAGTCATCAGATTATATAGAACCATTCAGTCAAACTAGTCTAGCCAAAACCAATAATTTGTCATTTAGTATTATATAAATAAATAAGACTATAATCTTGTCCTTATTGATGAAAAACAACAGGTTGAATGATTAAGAAGCTTTGCAGAGAGTATCTGGTTTGTAGGTGTTTTTACATGTGTTATGGCCACATTGCTTCCCTTCTGATAAAACAATGCATTCGCTTTTTTTCTCCGCCCATTGGTAGCGAAAATGGGCCCAAATATCACATTGTTTCTTTCTCCCAAGCAGTGGGGCTTTAGACTTTTTCGTTGTCAGTCATTTTGACGGACAGGATTCGTAACAGTTCCGTCATAATCCATTATTATCCGTTGAGTGCACAATTTATTCAATCACTCGCGGCTGACTGGGGAGGTATTCGGTTTAACGCGAGTGCGACCACTGCTCCCAAGCCCTGTTGTGCCATTTTATTTTCTGTTAAATAGGGTTAGTTAGACCACGAGTTAGACCACGAGTTAGACCATAGAGTTAGACCATGAGTTAGACCATGAGTTAGACCCGAGTCGTCCTGACAGTTCACAGTGTGCAGCTGCCCGGTGTAATTCAAATGTACCGCTGCGCGCAGCACAGACACACAGTTGCTGCCCTGGCCGCAGCACCGGAAATGGAACTGCTGGGAGAAAAAACTGACTATCAGAGATGTAACGTTATCTTTGATAATATTTCGTCTCCCATTTTTCGTCAACGAAAGTAAAGAGATTTTGGCCATAGTTTTTATTTAGTGAACTACA
>JAPTMU010000081.1:17700-30200 GCA_028583405.1 Pogonophryne albipinna
GGCTATTGTCGAATATCTTTTTAACAGAAAAAATAACCTTTACTCACTTTATCTTGAGTTTTTTTTTACAAAGCATTTATTTTCCAAGTTCAATTGGTTTTCAGTTTAAATGCTACATGATTTTAAAAAGAACGTTTGTTTAAATGTAAACACTTTAAATGTTTTTTTGTCTCTAATCTTGAGATTTGGATATTTTCTCTGTTTGACATCATCTTAAAGTGGAACATTAAACACATCAGCTTGGACTCTGTAAGAGGGACGGACATTTTTCAAAAACTGCTCAGATTGACGTTGGTTCTCAGTTTTTAAGGGCACGTTGCGTTCAGGAACCCCTCGTCTCCTTGGTGGTGGCTCTTCATGTGCGTCTTCAGGCAGTGGCTCTGAGTGAAGGCTTTCGCGCAGACGGTGCATTGGTAGGGTCTCTCTCCGTTGTGCGTCCTCATGTGAACGGTCAGGTGTTCCTGCCGCGAACATGCCTTCCCGCAGACACTGCACACAAACAGCTTGATGCCCAGGTGGCCCCTCACGTGATTATTCAGATGCGTCTTGCGTTTAAAGAAGCGTCCGCACTCCTTACACTCGTACGGCGCCTCGTTCGTGTGAGTTCGCATGTGCGATTTTCTATAGCCGTTAGACATGAACCTTTTACCGCAGACGGAGCACGGAAACGGCCGCTCGCCTGAGTGCATATTCAGGTGCATCTTCAAACCGCCGTTGGTCACGAAAGTCTTACAGCAGATGTGGCAGAGGAATGTTTTCTCGCGCACCGTGTGGGTTTTCTTGTGAGATCTCAGAGTTCCCGGGAGTTTGAAACGCTTCCCGCAGATCTCACAGCCGTATCGACGCTCGCCAGAATGCGTGGATTTGTGTCTGGTTAACGATCTCATGTCTAATAACGATTTCCCACAAACGTTGCAGATGAAACGCTCTCTCTTGCCGTGAAGCCGTCTGTGAGCCTGAAACGACCCCTTTAATCCAAACGCCTTCGGACACACGTCGCATTTGTATGGTTTCTCTTCTCGATGCACCCATCTGTGGATGCTTAAATTGGAGGCGTGTGCAAAGGCTTTTCCGCAGACGTCGCATTTAAATGGCCGGTCGCCCGTATGCAGCGTGACGTGGCGCTTCAGCCCGGTGACGGTGAGGAAGGACTTCCTGCAGAACGAGCACTCGTGGGTCTTTTTGTATTTGTTTTTCAGATGAGACTTTAATTCCTCTGAGGTTTCGAAGAGGTCGCCACAGACGCCACAGACGCACGGCGCTTCTTCTTCGTCCACGTGACTCCAGGCGTGTTTGACGAGGCTTCCAAGGAGAATGTATGAAATGCTGCACACTTTACACAGATTTTTACCCCCAAACTTCACTCTCTTAGCGCCGCTTTGCCTTGTCTCAGCGTCGGGTTTCCAGTCTCCGTCCGACGCCTCGTTTGCCATTTCGTTATCGCTGGATTCTGCTACTTCCTGTGTCTCTACTTCCTGTGTCTCTACTTCCTGTGTCTCTACTTCCTGGGTCACTATTTCCTGGGTCTCTATTTCCTGGGTCTCTACTTCCTGTTCCTGGGATGTGTTGCTGCTGCACGGGTCTGCATGCTGGACACGACTGGAGAAGAAAAGTATAAAAAAAACTACTTTAGTTTGTTGGATGTCTGCATGCACAGGTGTAGATTGTCGTGTCAAATTATCCTAAAATCATTTAACCTGTTAAGCCCGAGAGACCCCGGTACCGGGGCCCTCCCGCAACATCTTGCAGGAAACAGTGTCTGAGGGCATGTTCATTTAATAAACTATGAATGTTTTATATCCATGTAACGGGGAGAAACTCATCCAACTGATTTTAAAAAAAAAAAAAAAATTTAAACCCACAATGCTAACGCTGAGCCTCTGAATTAGCAACGAGCGAAAAATGCTAACAGATTTACTGCACCGAAACTCACTCATAAAACCTTATTATTTATCCATTCTGCACATCCAACACATCGATCTGATCGTGAGATGACACAGAATCGAAGGGTACCCTCATTATCACTCAATGATACGAACTTGCGACTTTATAAACAAAAACAGACATCAAAACATATGGCGCTAGGTAGCTAAAAACGCTAACATGGCTCACCTGTGTTGTAGTCTGGTCAAAAGTGGTCTTCAATGGCATTAAAACGATAAAAACGCTGCTGAAGTTAATCCATAGGTTAATCCAATGTGTCTGTGTCCCTTTGAATGATTTCTGATAATCCATAAGCAATAAACCTGCTTTTCCGTTTCCAGATGTCAGAGCTAGAGATAGCTTCACTCTGAAGCAAAACTGTGCGCGCAAAACTGTGCGCGCAAAGCCCACACCTTTTTGTTTTACCGTGTGTGTGTGGGGAAATCCCCCTTCGATTCTATTGGCTCTGACGTCAGAAAGAGATGTCAATCACCAAAATCGACAAAGGGGGGCCAGAGATATGGAAAATCCACCCAAATGACCCCAGAAGTGTTTTTTTTTGCTAAATCTGTCTAAAAAGGTCAAATGTCACTTGTTTTGCATCAATCTTGATACAGGGTACTTATTATATGTTGTACTTTGGATTCCTAAAGCTTTTAGTCTACCTCACCATCATCCAAGGTTAGTTTTCACTATAAGTACAAAATATGTTTTGGACGGACACAATAATTTACATTTTTTTACCATGTTCAATCTGAATTTACTTTAAAATAAAAAACATCTATATTGATTCTGACTCTTCTACATCCAACTCACAGGTTTATCATTACTTTGAGAACAAAGATTATTAATTTAACCCTTTTAGAAGATATGGTCATTTGTTCTGGGAATGTCATTTTGGAGCCTGAGACCTGAAAAACAGTGTGTGCCTGTCAGTTAATGGTTTAATGATGAGATGTTTCGATGACGCCTCAGAGAATCGAAGGGTGGGACCAGTTGGATATTCTCTCAGTGTGCCTGTCAGCTGTGTCTCTCCTCTGATGAAGCTGCTCTGTTTGAGATCGACTTCACTTTTCGTTTTTCGAGTGATTGAATCGGCGAACAGACACTGGTGTTGGTGTTTTTTGAGTTGTAGATTAAACCGTTTTGAATTACCTTGAACTGAGCTCGGTTTCGTCAGGTTTCATCACCACATCATTTGAAAGGTGGCGCTCCTCTTCTTCCTCCTCCTCTTCTTCCTCCTCCTCCTCTTCCTCCTCCTCCTCCTCTTCCTCCGCTCCTTTCTGAAAGAATCGATGAAGAGGGGACACATGTTGATGTAGAAGAGACATGAAGAAGAGGGGACACATGTTGATGTAGAAGAGACATGAAGAAGAGGGGACACATGTTGATGTAGAAGAGACATGAAGAAGAGGGGACACATGTTGATGTAGGAGAGACATGGAGAAGAGGGGACACATGTTGATGTAGAAGAGACATGAAGAAGAGGGGACACATGTTGATGTAGAAGAGACATGAAGAAGAGGGGACACATGTTGATGTAGAAGAGACATGGAGAAGAGGGGACACATGTTGATGTAGAAGAGACATGAAGAAGAGGGGACACATGGTGATGTAGAAGAGACATGAAGAAGAGGGGACACATGTTGATGTAGAAGAGACATGAAGAAGAGGGGACACATGTTGATGTAGAAGAGACATGAAGAAGAGGGGACACATGTTGATGTAGAAGAGACATGAAGAAGAGGGGACACATGTTGATGTAGAAGAGACATGAAGAAGAGGGGACACATGTTGATGTCGAAGAGACATGAAGAAGAGGGGACACATGTTGATGTAGAAGAGACATGAAGAAGAGGGGACACATGTTGATGTAGAAGAGACATGAAGAAGAGGGGACACATGTTGATGTAGAAGAGACATGAGGAAGAGGGGACACATGTTGATGTAGAAGAGACATGGAGAAGAGGGGACACATGTTGATGTAGAAGAGACATGGAGAAGAGGGGACACATGTTGATGTAGAAGAGACATGAAGAAGAGGGGACACATGTTGATGTAGAAGAGACATGAAGAAGAGGGGACACATGTTGATGGAGAAGAGACATGAAGAAGAGGGGGACACATGTTGATGTAGGAGAGTACATGGAGAAGAGGGGACACATGTTGATGTAGAAGAGACATGAAGAAGAGGGGACACATGTTGATGTAGAAGAGACATGAAGAAGAGGGGACACATGTTGATGTAGAAGAGACATGGAAGAAGAGGGGACACATGTTGATGTAGAAGAGACATGAGAAGAGGGGACACATGTTGATGTAGAAGAGACATGAAGAAGAGGGGACACATGTTGATGTAGAAGAGACATGAGGAAGAGGGGACAGACATGTTGCTGTAGAAGAGACATGGAGAAGAGGGGACACATGTTGATGTAGAAGAGACATGGAGAAGAGGGGACACATGTTGATGAAGAAGAGACATGAAGAAGAGGGGACACATGTTGATGTCGAAGAGACATGAAGAAGAGGGGACACATGTTGATGTAGAAGAGACATGAAGAAGAGGGGACACATGTTGATGTAGAAGAGACATGAGGAAGAGGGGACACATGTTGATGTAGAAGAGACATGAAGAAGAGGGACACATGTTGATGTAGAAGAGACATGAGGAAGAGGGGACACATGTTGATGTAGAAGAGACATGGAGAAGAGGGGACACATGTTGATGAAGAAGAGACATGAAGGAAGAGGGGACACATGTTGATGTCGAAGAGACATGAAGAAGAGGGGACACATGTTGATGTAGAAGAGACATGAAGAAGAGGGGACACATGTTGATGTAGAAGAGACATGAGGAAGAGGGGACACATGTTGATGTAGAAGAGACATGAAGAAGAGGGGACACATGTTGATGTAGAAGAGACATGAGAAGAGGGGACACATGTTGATGTAGAAGAGACATGGAGAAGAGGGGACACATGTTGATGTAGAAGAGACATGGAGAGAGGGGACACATGTTGATGAAGAAGAGACATGAGAAGAGGGGACACATGTTGATGTAGAAGAGACATGAGAAGAGGGGACACATGTTGATGTAGAAGTGACATGAAGAAGAGGGGACACATGTTGATGTAGAAGAGACATGGAGAAGAGGGGACACATGTTGATGTAGAAGAGACATGGAGAAGAGGGGACACATGTTGATGTAAGAAGAGACATGAAGAAGAGGGGACACATGTTGATGAAGAAGGAGACATGAAGAAGAGGGGACACATGTTGATGTCGAAGAGACATGAAGAAGAGGGGACACATGTTGATGTAGAAGAGACATGAAGAAGAGGGACACATGTTGATGTAGAAGAGACATGAAGAAGAGGGGACACATGTTGATGTAGAAGAGACATGGAGAAGAGGGGACACATGTTGATGTAGAAGAGACATGGAGAAGAGGGGACACATGTGATGTAGAAGGAGACATGAAGAAGAGGGGACACATGTTGATGTAGAAGAAGACATGAAGAAGAGGGGACACATGTTGATGTAGAAGAGACATGAGGAAGAGGGACACATGTTGATGTAGAAGAGACATGGAGAAGAGGGGACACATGTTGATGTAGAAGAGACATGGAGAAGAGGGGGACACATGTTGATGTAGAAGAGACGTGAAGAAGAGGGGACACATGTTGATGTAGAAGAGACATGAAGAAGAGGGGACACATGTTTATGTAGAAGAGACATGGAGAAGAGGGACACATGTTGATGTAGAAGAGACATGGAGAAGAGGGGACACATGTTAGATGTAGAAGAGACATGAAGAAGAGGGGACACATGTTGATGTAGAAGAGACATGGAGAAGAGGGGACACATGTTGATGTAGAAGAGACATGAAGAAGAGGGGACACATGTTGATGTAGAAGAGACATGGAGAAGAGGGGACACATGTTGATGTAGAAGAGACATGGAGAAGAGGGGACACATGTTGATGTAGAAGAGACATGAAGAAGAGGGGACACATGTTGATGTAGAAGAGACATGAAGAAGAGGGGACACATGTTGATGTAGAAGAGACATGGAGAAGAGGGGACACATGTTGATGTAGAAGAGACATGGAGAAGAAGGGACACATGTTAATGTAGAAGAGATATGAAGAAGAGGGGACACATGTTGATGTAGAAGAGACATGAAGAAGAGGGGACACATGTTGATGTAGAAGAGATATGAAGAAGAGGGGACACATGTTGATGTAGAAGAGACATGAGAAGAGGGGACACATGTTGATGTAGAAGAGACATGAGGAAGAGGGGACACATGTTGATGTAGAAGAGACATGAGGAAGAGGGGACACATGTTGATGTAGAAGAGACATGAAGAAGAGGGGACACATGTTGATGTAGAAGAGACATGAAGAAGAGGGGACACATGTTGATGTAGAAGAGACATGAGGAAGAGGGGACACATGTTGATGTAGAAGAGACATGAAGAAGAGGGGACACATGTTGATGTAGAAGAGACATGAGGAAGAGGGGACACATGTTGATGTAGAAGAGACATGAAGAAGAGGGGACACATGTTGATGTAGAAGAGACATGAAGAAGAGGGGACACATGTTGATGTAGAAGAGACATGAGGAAGAGGGGACACATGTTGATGTAGAAGAGACATGGAGAAGAGGGGACACATGTTGATGTAGAAGAGACATGAGGAAGAGGGGACACATGTTGATGTAGAAGAGACATGAAGAAGAGGGGACACATGGTGATGTAGAAGAGACATGAAGAAGAGGGGACACATGTTGATGTAGAAGAGACATGAAGAAGAGGGGACACATGTTGATGTAGAAGAGACATGGAGAAGAGGGGACACATGTTGATGTAGAAGAGACATGAAGAAGAGGGGACACATGTTGATGTAGAAGAGACATGAAGAAGAGGGGACACATGTTGATGTAGAAGAGACATGAAGAAGAGGGGACACATGTTGATGTGGAAGAGACATGAAGAAGAGGGGACACATGTTGATGTAGAAGAGACATGAAGAAGAGGGGACACATGTTGATGTAGAAGAGACATGGAGAAGAGGGGACACATGTTGATGTAGAAGAGACATGAAGAAGAGGGGACACATGTTGATGTAGAAGAGACGTGAAGAACAGGGGACACATGTTGATGTCGAAGAGACATGAAGAAGAGGGGACACTAAGACTTGTACCCTGAGACGGAGGTAGAGCAGCGTCTTCTCCCCCCCGCTGCTCCTGGTTCTTAATATGTCCTCTGGAGTCAGTGTCTCCAGCTGGATCCTCTGCAGCCGGCGGCTCCGGTCCGTTCGGAGGAACTCGAGTCTGCTGCTGTCCGTCAGCCGAGGGAAAGAGGAGCGAAGGAGCAGCAGGAACCCTTCCTCCGAGAGGCCGGGGGGGAAGCACACCTCCTTCACCGGGTACTTCTTAAACACTGAGAGGAGGAGGAGGAGGAGGAGGAGGAGGAGGAGGATTACAATCCACTGCATTGACTCTTTTTAAACTACACACAAGTCAATCATCAAAAAACATCCACACAAACGTCACACACTCTAAAAATCTACATTTTAAACTTCAGGACTAAAGACTCATTCTTTCTACTTTTCGTAGCAACGGTTTCAAATCAGCGTCTCTTGGATTAAAAAGATCACAATTAAAACTAACAATCTTTAATGGCATATATTTCTTGTAAACATATTTTTGTTTAAAATCTGATAAGCTGCTTAGTTTTTGCAAAACCTTTACCGGTTTCTAGACGAGACACGAGTAAATGAAGTTTAAAAGAAATACGAGGTAACCATGACGTTGTTAAAATCTGTATGTTGACTTCAAAGGTGGGTAAGAATGGAGAAACCAGCTCGAGTGCGCTAGAATTAAAAATCTGCCCCTTCCTCACAGAGCCCCTCCTCCAACACACACCAACGCACACATGAGGGCACGAGATCAGTGTGTGCCCAGATGGAAGGCTGACAGGCAGGCAGGCCATCCAGTTACTTTAGCCGGCTCAGATGAGTGGTCGTGCTTTTTACAGCGCCACGGCTTCCACTGAAGACATTTTAAAATAGATTTATTAATTTTCCACTCTTTTTTTGGCTTTTCCTACCCCACCTTTAAGTACATGTTGCAGATTTGTCTGCAGCTTGTAGCTCCATGCAAGTAGAATGAAGACATTTAATCAAAAATGCTGCTTGATTGACCGTTGTTTTTTCTTTCTTCTAAAATCTAGGACCCATCTTTGTTAAATGGGAAAGTGACTCTGCACCAAGCAAGTTTGAATGTTTGCCGCCAGTTTGAACTTAAAGGTGGGGTATGTCATTTATTTCAGATACTTTTTGTAAATAACATCCAGTTATTCCATTCCATGGAATATAACAAAAAGTGTATCTCGAGCCGGTTTCTCAAACGTACCTACCCCACCTTTAAAGACCATAAGGATTGGTTCCAACTAAAAGTCACAGAAATACACCTTAAAACGAGGATATTGCTAATTAAAACACATTATAATGATATATTATTTATGTTTGTAATTAATTTTCCACTCTTTTTTTGGCTTTTCTTCACAAAAAAGCACTTCTTTTTGCCAATTTTAGGGAAAAGTTCTTCCGAGCTCAGGTGAGTCATCTGACGTCACAGCATACGTCAGAAGAGCAGGGATGTCCAAATATGGTGGGACATTTTTCCGGGGGGAAGTTGCCGCACCATATTTGGACATCCCTCCCAAAACACTCGCAGCTCTCATGCTTGTTTTCTCAGTTGAATGAGGAGAGAGGAGGAGCAGGGGAAGTTTTTCAGGAGTCGAAAAAGTGACTTTAAGACTTGGAAATCTGCAATCGAATCGACCAATCGGTTAGTTTTCTGCCTCGGGGGCATAACCAAGGAGCTTTGGAGCAGCTTTGACCCCTTTGAGGAGTGAAAAGACGCAGAAAGCAACGCACACAGGTGAGTTTCTCAGTTCCTGTTTACGTTTTCCTGTCCCGATCTAAACTTTCCGGACTTTAATTTAAAGTGTAAACACAACTTTAACGCTTAAAAATACACGCCGATTAATCTATTTGTCGATCTGTTAAAAATAAATTGTGTTTTTACCTAATTTAGTGAGAAAAACATCAAAATTAGAGACAATTTTTGTTTGTTTTCACTTAAAATGAATGTCTTTTGGTTCCTACAATAAATAATCCAACATTTAAACACAACATTAACGCATTCCATGGAATATAACAAGTGTTTCTGAAGGGAATGACCTCCCCCACCTTTAAAGGTCTGTGCAGTTTATCAGTGGATGTTTGTAGGAACTGTTGTAAGCGGCGTGTTTCCTGACCAACGCTGTGTATTTCCAGCAAACATCCTCTGATAAACTGCGAACAACTCCATGAGAACTTCATATGTTTTTAACTTAGGGTCGTACCTGTGTTTAGTCTAGAAAAAGGTAAATGTGTGCATTTTATTATAAAGTTGTGTATATGTACAGACTGTTGCAAAAACTAAGACGCTTATAAACACCAGGTTTAAAACTAAAAAAGGTTACACCCTCCACCTGACAGGAGGGAGCCTCGTTTAGCTGCGAGTTCAATCCATCGCTGAGGGAGAGTGTGTAGGGGGTGGTTTGGAATTGGGCCTCTAAATAAGTTTTGAATGTGATGATGTCACTTCCTGTTTACCTTTGTTTGACAGCACGTCTGAGCGGCAGGTTCCCAGCATGCAGACTCTCAGGAGGAGGTTGTTGGTGGTTTGCTTCTTCTCCAGGGGGGGTCTGCCTCTCCTGCGCCTGGCAGTCTGAACTCTGGGCGGCGATAACCTGCAGGAGGAGAGTCATGGAACATTATATCATACTCTCACATCCGAAAGGCCAACACTCTGCAACCCTTCAACAAATATCTCAAAGCTCACATATTCTCGCTAAAATCATATTTTGAAAAATTATTGATTCTAAAATAATATGATAGTGCTATTACGTCTGGGTCTCTGTGTTTCATTAAAGCTCGGCTCTGTGTGGAACGAGCCATTTTGTGCGAGAGAGAGAGAGAGAGAGAGAGAGAGAGAGAAAGAGAGAAAGAGAGAGAGAGAGAGAAAGAGAGAGAGAGAGAGAAAGAGAGAGAGAGAGAGAGAGAGAACCGGAGATCGTTGTTGTTAGCTTCTGGTGCTAGCGAGCTACGCTAACAGATATAAGGAGTTTTTTCAACAACAAGGTGGAGGAGAGTCCTCTCCTGTCAGACTGAGAGGCTCAGTGAGCTAAAGGACTCTCAGTGTTATCTCAGTGGGTCTCAAACGGTTTGGTCACCATTAATGTAAACAATTATTTCCGAGGCACACGTTTATATGATCATTATAGTTATAAAAAATAAGAGAATAAATGAAAAACAGGTATGAAATACTATATGACAGTAAAACAAGAATAACGTTTAAAAGGGTGATTTGTAAAATATCCATAAAGAAAAAGTAAATCTGTTTACAGTTCTGTGTTGAGAGGTGTATCCATAGATCTCTTCATTTTGCTCTCAAAGTGCACCAGATTGATGCTTTTAACTTCAATATTAAAAAATCTTCCCGTGGGAGCATGCCCCCGGACCCCCCTATGTGAGGTCCACACACTACCTATAAAAATAGCACTTGACCCCTGCTTACACCTATATGCCGTGAGCTGATTAATGAAATGTTTGAGCACCCTCTATGAAACGTCAAGCTACCCCACAGCACCCCCAAAATAAATCTCTGGCGCCGCCACTGAGCCTGACTTGTGTTGGGGGGGCCCGACTTTTTTTTCTCCAAAGGGGGGGCCTGACAGAAAAAGTTTGAGAACCACTGGCCTAATCCAAAACATACGCGCTCTCGCTAAACTGTACTACGACGCTGGTTCAACCTAACCTGGATATGTTTGAGTTAGCCGGTTGGCCTAATCCAAAACATACGCGCTCTCGCTAAGCGGTCCTACGACGCGGGTTATCAAGTGGATCGCTCAAGCCAGCCGTGTCCTATCTAGTTAGGTGCGCGTTCACATGAGAGGGGTGGTATCTGGAGCATTCGACCAATCACAGACATGGAGAAGCGCACTGACAGCGCAGCGTCATACTTCCTGAATGAAAAGTCAACTATAATATTAGACACATGAAGAAGTTAAACTTTAAACATGACTTAAACACTTGATCCAGGATCAAAGCCACAGAGCTGCACCTGCAAGGTGAATACAGCTGGTAACAGAACAAGTGTTTGAATGCGTACATTAACAGGTTTATGATATCACTGCCCGTCTAAGACACCATCTGACTTTCATTACATTTGACTCCAGTGTTTCCTCAACTTAATGTGTTGCTTCAAATAATCCTTCTGCATCCAGTCTGTGACACTGTGAGTGTTGCACGGCCAGATACGGCTCAGCTGACTCAGATCAGGAGATATATGAGACATTATGAAGTGATATGCCGCGGACTGTACTTAATGTTACTCTGATCCGGTTACTGATGTTGTGGCAGATATTTCAGTAAGCTTTCTTAACGCTAATGTTATAATAGTCAGATTGCTCTGAAGATGGAGGTGATATTCTATTCATGTTCACGTTCACACAGTCGGTGATTTTTGCCGGCCGTCTTTCCCGCAACGGCAGCTTTTCTGTATTTCCTTTCTCCTGTAATATGACTTGATCGCTTTAAACTCTGCACACTGAGCTCTGATTGGTCAGCAGGCGGTGCTTTCACTGAGTTGAGCTCTCAGCCTGCAACCTAACCTGCTCCGGAGCAGGTTAGCCGCTAAGCATCAGTTACCATGGAGACCTAGCCCGCTAAAAAGAGAACCAGCTTCGTAGGACCGGAAAGCCGGAGTTTTCCCTGAAGTTAGCCGCTAAGAGAACATCCGGCTTCGTAGTATACCCCCCAGGACCGGTGAACTCAGGCTTGATATTTCTTGTCGATGTAAAAGTTATTTATTTTTGGTTGTTTTGTACAAAGAAATTATTTGTTTAAAAGAATGAATCCAATATCACGGATGACCTAAATTTGTATTTTCATGAACAGTGTACGCTGGGGGGGGGGGGGGGGGGGGGGGCAGTACGCTGTCTGTCCAGCTGCAGAACTTATTTCGCTTCTCTCGGTTATAATTATTGATTTTTTTTTTCTAACATGTTCAATAAATTGACTAATAAAATAAAAATATAAATAGCTTTCAAACTCTGATCAACCACTTTACTCACAATTGGATGGACTACTGTTTATGTTTTTTTGTTTTCTTTGTACTGTTTCTGATTTTATGTAAAGCGTCTTTGAGCACTAGGAAAAGCGCTATAACAATCCAATGCATTATTAGTAGTATTATTATCAGACTGAGGGAGCATTTAAAGTTCACCATCTCGTCTTCTTTTACTACTTCTGACAACAGGTAGCAGCAATAACCTAAATGGCTGTGGTCCTGGATCATAGGTCCTGGATGGATATCCTCGTGGATTCATCTTCCTATTATACACACATGCATTTCCAAACATTTGGACTACCTATGTTGCAAATGTATTATCTTTTCAATTTACACACGGCATCTATTGCACGTCTGTCCGTCCTGGGAGAGGGATCCCTCCTCTGTT
>JAPTMU010000081.1:35200-145200 GCA_028583405.1 Pogonophryne albipinna
GAGGTTACAGAGAGAGCGAGAGAGAGGTTACAGAGAGAGCGAGAGAAACAGAGAGGTTACAGAGAGAGAGAGAGAGAGAGAGGTTACAGAGAGAGAGAGAGAGAGAGAGGTTGCAGAGAGAGAGAGAGAGAGAGAGAGAGGTTACAGAGAGAGAGAGAGAGGTTACAGAGAGAGAGGGAGAGAGGTTACAGAGAGAGAGAGAGAGGTTACAGAGAGAGAGAGAGGTTACAGAGAGAGAGAGAGAGGTTACAGAGAGAGAGAGAGGTTACAGAGAGAGAGGGAGAGAGGTTACAGAGAGAGAGAGAGAGAGAGGTTACAGAGAGAGAGAGAGGTTACAGAGAGAGAGAGGTTACAGAGAGAGAGAGAGGTTACAGAGAGAGAGAGAGAGAGAGGTTACAGAGAGAGAGAGAGAGGTTACAGAGAGAGAGGGAGAGAGAGAGAGCGAGAGAGAGAGAGTGTGTGTGTGTCAAACACTGCAGAAGAAATACAGTTGTATTTGTAATAGAAAGATATTATACTTGAATAATATCTTTGTGTGATTCTTATTTTCTAAGTTTATCTCTATCCACATTTGATGAATGTGTGTGTGTGTGTGTGTGTGTGTGTGTGTGTGTGTGTGTGTGTGTGTGTGTGTGTGTGTGTGTGTGTGTGTGTGACCCACCGGTGTTGGAGAGAACGAGGGTGCGGGAGTCCTCCAGGATGCAGACCCTGAGGATGACTTCTCTCTGAGGCCTGTCAGACGCTCGGGGGGGAACCAGCCTGCAGCAAACAGACATTAGCTCTGGGTCAATAACACTGACCCAGTGGCGCCACTGGGTCAGTGTTATTCAGACTCTCTGAATAACACTGACCCAGAGGCGCCGGTCAGTGTTATTCAGACTCTCTGAATAACACTGACCCAGAGGCGCCGGTCAGTGTTATTCAGAGAGTCTGAATAACACTGACCCAGTGGCGCCGGTTAACCCGCGAGCACCGGTTTTCTTTTACCTGGGTGTTATTTGAAAATCGGGGTCTTTGGGATCTGGTTTGGGCTGCTCTTCCTCTTCATCATCATCGTCGTACCACAGCATGCCGAGGCTGCCCGTCTCCTGCTCAGCTGCAAACAGATGCATTTCACTAACTAGTTACTCGGCAGATTACACTTTGAATACATACTTCTGAGTACACGTGATACACCTGTAATATGCAGAACACTCTTAGATTCACCTGGCTGCTCCTCTTCACTGGAAACCACCACATGGCCTTCAGCATCTGGAACCAGGGCTTTAACACAAAAACCAGTTAATCCCCTTATTAGCTGTTATAAGTATAGCAGGCACATTTAGTGGCACTTTTTATGCCGAATTGTCAATACTAGAATAAAAAAGGTGTGTTAGTGTTTATTTAATTCTCTCTGAAGTCGGTAGTTCCCTGATTCGTGATTTTTGAATCAGAATACCTTTATTCGTCCCACAGAGGGGACATTTGTTACAGCAGAGCCAAAGACAGCGTAACGTGAACTAAGATGCAAGATAACACACGATTTACAAAATACACATCCTGTAGGAGTTCTGAAGAATTAGCAGCCAGGAACATATACACACTTATTAACCGCATATATTGTGCATAGTTTGTATTTCTCAACAAGGGGTGTTATAGCACTGTGTGTGTGTGCGCGCGCGTGTGTATATAAGGAAGCGTTGTTACTGCATGTAATAATACTGTAATTTCCTCCAGGCTCCACCTCTCCTCTGCAGGTATATCATCGTTATTCTATCTGTAACTGTATTGATCTTGTGTGAACCTGTACTTTCACTCTTCCTGAATGCACAGGTTGTATTTAATATATCACACCCCCTAGTGATCACGTTTTAAA
Source organism: Pogonophryne albipinna (assembly GCA_028583405.1). Lineage (NCBI taxonomy): Eukaryota > Metazoa > Chordata > Actinopteri > Perciformes > Artedidraconidae > Pogonophryne > Pogonophryne albipinna. Next base: position 37,056 of record JAPTMU010000081.1, read on the forward strand.
TGGACTTCCTCTAATTAAAAGGAGCATTGATGATGATTCAACTGTATTGTGATTACATAGTACAGGTACTAGAAAGGAAAGTGTCTCTGCCTTTGACCCTTGCTAGTGTTAGGAGCAGTGATCACGTGTTAAATGGACTTCCTGAAAGGAGCTTTGTTACTGCATGCAAAGGTGGTATGTCATGTATAAGTTCCTCCATGCTCCACCTCTCCTCTGCAGATTGATCCGGGGCTTCAGGAGCTCCAGCTGGATGTTCTGCTGGCTGATCTCCCTCCTCAGGCCCGAGGCCTCCTCCTCGTACCCGGACACAGTTCTCTGTAACACCGCCAGGATCTCCTGCAGCGCGGTGCTCAGCTTCTCCGTCACGATGCCTGTCAGTATGTCGCATTTAGACATTTCCTCCACACTCTTGGAGCTGTCCTTCCAGTAAAACATGCTTTCATTTGTCTCCAAAGGGGCGATTCTACGCAGGAAAACTTCGCGCATCAAAACGTGGTGGTGTGCTTCCAGGTGGAGGAGCGGTGTGGCTACATAATGGGTCCGATGAGAAACAAAGCACAGACAAATTCCCTGTAGAAGTTTTTTTAATTTTTGTTGTCGTTAATACACAATTAGTTTTGATTGCCTTTTTAGTTTGTGTACATTCGTTTCAATCCTCTTTCTTTCTTAAACCAGTAAACGGAAGAGAGGCTGTAATGTTTATTTACCTTTTGTTTTTTTACCTTAAAAACGGCGGAGTTCCCGGAAGTCATTTCAAAATAAAAGCCCTCGGCTGCAGTGGAATTGTCCAAAAATCTTCTCCTATCGTCTATTCCTCTCCTCTGTGTGAAACGTCACGGGGTTAAGGGATAGTGGATAGGAGAATTCAAAAGGACTTAGGAGAAGAGACTGTGGTGCTTTAGAGAATCGACTGCACTTCACTATCCGACGTGTTTATGATGCGCCAGCGGACGTCCTGAATGTGCGTCTGCTGCTGTGAGGAAACTATGGAAACTACAGTTTTCTATACAGCGGACTACAAACATGGATGTTCAATAAGAAGGAGGGGCTACTGTAAACTCATCTAGAGACTCTGTGCTCTGATGCTGTTGCTTTAGGCTTTATGAACGTGGACAACAGAGAAACAGATTCTTCATGACCAAAGTTGGAATTGAAATAAAAAAGGAAAGTGAAACTTCTGCTCGTCGCCCTCTCCCTCCGGTCCACATTAATACAAATGATCCCAATACGTATGATTGATGAAAAGATAAATCAATACAGATGTATTATAAACGTTAGTCCTTAACATCTATCTCTGTGTATATCACCATTCAAACATCTTTTAAAAGTTGAACAAACTCCACACAGCTCAGTAAAGACAGTGAGATGTTGACTTTATTTGATCATTTCAGTAAAAACTAACGTTCATATTTCTCTCTTTGATTATAATACTGATGAACGTTCAGAACAAAGCACTTTGGAAACTTCCCACATACGTTTTAAAAAGCTTAATAAGCACCGTAACTTTCATGATATCATTTCTCCGTCATAATCGGTTGTTTCCGTGAACGGACGACTGTTGAGTGACGGCAAATGCTGCGGCTGCAATGCATTGTGGGGCAGCATTTTCTCCTCTCCTTTCGTAAAGGAAGTCCAGTGGTTCCTAAAGGAGGTTAGATGACAAGAAAGGAGCTTTGCAACTACCATTATAACCTCCTTTAGCTTAGGAAACACGTCCACGGAAACAACCGATTATGACCGAGGAATTATATCATGAACGTTACGGTGCTTATTCAGCTTTATAAAACATATGTGGTATGTTGCCAAAGTGCTTTGTTCTGATCGTTCATCAGTATTATAGTCAAAAGGAGATATACGAACAAAAGTCAACATTTCAGTGTTTACTGAGCTGCAGGGGCGTAGCGCAAAACTCAGGGCCCTATACACAAGCTGTCTCTGTGGGCCCCTTCCTCTCTTGATCCATGTCTCTCTTTTAAAATGTATTTACAAATGACCGAGCCAACCACTGTACACATGAATCTGAAGTGGTTATTAGGGAAGTCACTAATGAACTAAAGTAGAACTAAAATATGAATAGTAATAATATAAGTAATAATAATAATCTGTGCACATTTCAACGCTCTTTCCTCAACATCCTGTAGTTTACAATTACTTGACTTTGGATAAATGAGGTTTGCTTGGAGTATCATGCTTAAGAGAACAGTATTCATGTTTATTTACGTATTTATCATTCCCACGGTATAAGACAAAAAAAACACCATCTTAGTTTTCTAACCTCATTGAGAGTGCTTACTATACTGCATATTAACAGACAGCTGAACAAGACTTCACAAGTCATGATTATTTGCATAAACAATAACACACAAAACATCTGATACTTTGGACAAGTTGGTTGATGTTGCAGTTATTGAGCAAATATGAAGAATGTCTAACTTCAAACTCTAATGTATCTGATGGAGCTGATGGTGTTGGAGCTCATTCCCCAGTATGACACTGACGGGTCTTCTTGTTAGCAAAATCATTAGCTGACACTTCTTCAGGGGGGGGGGGGGGTCATCTTTCTGTCCAGCTGCAGGTGGAGAGGAGGAGGGGGGGGGGTCATCTTTCTGTCCAGGTGGAAAGGAGGGGGGGGTCATCTTTCTGTCCAGCTGCAGGTGGAGAGGAGGGGGGGGGGGGGGGTCATCTTTCTGTCCAGCTGCAGGTGGAGAGGAGGGGGGGGGGGGGTCATCTGTCTGTCCAGCTGCAGGTGGAGAGGACGGGGGAGTTCATCTGTCTGTCCAGCTGCAGGTGGAGAGGAGGGGGGGGGGGTCATCTTTCTGTCCAGCTGCAGGTGGAGAGGAGGGGGGGGGCATCTGTCTGCCCAGCTGCAGGTGGAGAGGAGGGGGGGGGTTATCTGTCTGTCCAGCTGCAGGTGGAGAGGAGGGGGGGGGGTTATCTTTCTGTCCAGCTGCAGGTGGAGAGGGGGGGGGGGGGGGGTTATCTGTCTGTCCAGCTTCAGGTGGAGAGGGGGGGGGGGGTTATCTTTCTGTCCAGCTGCAGGTGGAGAGGGGGGGGGGGGGGTCATCTTTCTGTCCAGCTGCAGGTGGAGAGGAGGGGGGGGGCATCTGTCTGCCCAGCTGCAGGTGGAGAGGAGGGGGGGGGTTATCTGTCTGTCCAGCTGCAGGTGGAGAGGAGGGGGGGGGGTTATCTTTCTGTCCAGCTGCAGGTGGAGAGGGGGGGGGGGGGGGTTATCTGTCTGTCCAGCTTCAGGTGGAGAGGGGGGGGGGGGGTTATCTTTCTGTCCAGCTGCAGGTGGAGAGGGGGGGGGGTTATCTTTCTGTCCAGCTGCAGGTGGAGAGGGGGGGGGGGGGGTTATCTGTCTGTCCAGCTTCAGGTGGAGAGGGGGGGGGGGGGGTTATCTTTCTGTCCAGCTGCAGGTGGAGAGGGGGGGGGGGGGGTTATCTTTCTGTCCAGCTGCAGGTGGAGAGGGGGGGGGGTTATCTTTCTGTCCAGCTGCAGGTGGAGAGGGGGGGGGGGTTATCTGTCTGTCCAGCTTCAGGTGGAGAGGGGGGGGGGGGGGGGTTATCTTTCTGTCCAGCTGCAGGTGGAGAGGGGGGGGGGGTTATCTTTCTGTCCAGCTGCCGGTGGAGAGGGGGGGGGGTTATCTTTCTGTCCAGCTGCAGGTGGAGAGGGGGGGGGGGTTATCTGTCTATCCAGCTGCAGGTGGAGAGGGGGGGGGGTCATCTGTCTGTCCAGCTGCAGGTGGAGAGGGGGGGGGGGTCATCTGTCTGTCCAGCTGCAGGTGGAGAGGGGGGGGGGTTATCTGTCTGTCCAGCTGCAGGTGGAGAGGGGGGGGGGTCATCTGTCTGTCCAGCTGCAGGTGGAGAGGGGGGGGGGTTATCTGTCTGTCCAGCTTCAGGTGGAGAGGGGGGGGGGGGTTATCTTTCTGTCCAGCTGCAGGTGGAGAAGTGGGGGGGGGGGTTATCTTTCTGTCCAGCTGCCGGTGGAGAGGGGGGGGGGGGGGTTATCTGTCTGTCCAGCTGCTGGTGGAGAGGGGGGGGGGGGGTTATCTGTCTGTCCAGCTGCAGGTGGAGAGGGGGGGGGGGTTATCTGTCTGTCCAGCTGCAGGTGGAGAGGGGGGGGGGGGGGGGGGAGTTCATCTGTCTGTCCAGCTGCAGGTGGAGAGGGGGGGGGGGGGGTTATCTTTCTGTCCAGCTGCAGGTGGAGAGGGGGGGGGTTATCTTTCTGTCCAGCTGCAGGTGGAGAGGGGGGGGGGTCATCTGTCTGTCCAGCTGCAGGTGGAGAGGGGGGGGGGGGGTTATCTGTCTGTCCAGCTGCAGGTGGAGAGGGGGGGGGGGTCATCTGTCTGTCCAGCTGCAGGTGGAGAGGGGGGGGGTCATCTGTCTGTCCAGCTGTAGGTGGAGGGGGTCATCTGTCTGTCCAGCTGCAGGTGGAGAGGGGGGGGGTCATCTGTCTGTCCAGCTGCAGGTGGAGAGGGGGGGGGGGGTCATCTGTCTGTCCAGCTGCAGGTGGAGAGGGCGTTTCACACAGAGGAGAGGAATAGACGATGGGACTATTCGACTGCAGCCGAAGTTCCAAAGCTCCTATCATCGAGAGAATCCGCTCTCATCATGGCTCGGTTAGGGTGACATATCACTGAGGAACTTCCGGGTCATTTCACTCCGTTAGGAAGGTTCCGGAGAGAAACTGACAATTTGAGCGGCAACAACAATTAATGATACAAAGAGATTATAAGATATGGTGTGACTCACAAGAGACAGTTTGAAATACCCTCCGAGTCTGAAAAGTAAAATATATAAGAAGAAAAAAAGTAAAATATGTTAATTATTTTAAGTTCATTTTTCTAAATGTTTTGTGTATTCTTTGTTTATATTTGTTAAAGTTGCACCATATGAGAAAATAAATGAATTGTTAAATATCAAAATAAAGACATTACTTATACAAAAACAGAAAAGGGGACACAGTCATCTTAATATCACATGTTAGACGCTTTTATCCAAAGCGACTCAACACTGAGGGCAATCCCACAGGAGCACTTTGGGGTGAAGGGTCTCAGGGACATGCTGACTGCAGTGGGGTTTGAACCTGTGACCCCTGATCCCCAGACGAACGCTCCATCCACTGCGCCACACGCCTCAATAATATTCTGTACAAACAAAACGCTTTCTAAGTTAGAGGATATTGCCTCCAAGACTCTTTCATTGGTCCAATTGAACAAAGAGACATTAATAATAATTCAAATTAAATAATATCTGCGTTTAGAAACACAGATTTCTACTGATCAACTTTTTAAAATAACACAAAACTCCCTCAGTCAAATATGGCAGCATTACACTGAGGTTAAAAATACTATTCATAATAATCACATCAGTTATCACGAGTGTATTTAAATCCACAAATAAATGAATAATAAAAAGAAGAAATCACATCATCTTTAAATGCTATTCTTAAATCTCATATAATAACATTGGTATTTTTAATTTGGTGTTGTTTCGTTTCTTTCCGTTAACCGTCGAGTGGGAAATACGTTTGTTTGTGTGTTTCTCTTTGTATCCTAACTGTTACGTTTGGCTGTGAAAAAAAAAGTATTATTATGAAGGGCAGACCATGGCCCTTTCTCATTGTGGGCGGGACTAAGTCTCGAGGATAGAGAAATGAGAAAGGGCCCATCTATTTGTATTTACTTTGTTTAGAAAGGGGCCGGTCACATAAGATGTTATTCTTCTCCCTGCTCCTTTTCGCTCAATGGTGTTTTGGTAGAATCATGTTTTCTTGGCAATTATTGTACATTTGGTTTTGCGTGCCATGAGCGGGACAAATAAAAATGAAATGAAAATGTTTAAACCCTCTTAATGAAACTAAAGTGTAAAAAATCAGAAATGAAAACCAGCTGAAACTCTCATTATAATATATATTATATTTACAACTTGAATCAGTGTTTGTCTTCAGGTGCTCCGACCATAAGCTGCTCCTCTGGGCAAATTCAATTAAGATAATTAATCAATACAAAAATCACATTATGAAATCTCCTTAATATATGAATAAAAATCCCTTAAATACAGCATTATGAACTACAAGCAGATAACAGGTATCAATCTCAATGCAGCATGTTGGTCCGGCAGGGGCTCAGTCAGTAGGGGCTCGGACTGGGAGCTGTAGGGTCGCCGGTTCAAGTCCCCGACCAGACCTAAAATATGGAGTGTGGACTGCTACTTGGAGAGGTCCCAGTTCACCTCCTGCCGTGGTGCCCTTGAGCAAGGCACCAGACACCCCCATGGCTTCCCGGGCGCTGTAAGTAGCTCCTGGTGCTAGGATGGGTTAAAGCAGAGCACACATGTCACTGTGTTCTCTGCAAGTGAGACCATTAAAGAGCGTTTCATGCCTCCGATTCTCTTCTATACCTTGTTTCACTTTATAATGTTAGCTTGAGAAAAAGAGAAAAATAATATAGATATATATATATGGAGTAAATACAAGATAAAAAGTGCAAAATAAGTATGTAGTTTTCAATGCACTTGATTTTTTAATTCATCAATTTGTATATATAATATTTTAAAATATATAATCTGCACGTTTCCAGGTTTTTTCTGATATTATATTAATTTATGAATTACATTTGAGTAAATAATACAACAAATATTCTCCGACAAGAACAAAAGTATATGCGTCCTCGCCGCCTCAGTTGTAACTCCAGGAGAGGAGGCAACCAGCGGGCGCGCGCATGTGAGTGTGATAAACTGCAGGAAGTGCTATCAAAGCATCATGCGAGTGCAGGGGCATTATGACCGGTGTGGTGTTGTTAGGAGACACACCACACCTAGCACAACAACTCTGATTAATGCTTTTTTCCAACAAGAGCACGCCGCGGTTCGTTCAAGGACCTCAGTGGAAAATCGGCCCTTTCTGTGTCGGCCCCCCGTGGGCCGAACTTCCTTTTATGGAGGCTTTGGCAGCTGAGTGGGCCACCAGAGAGTACCACTGCTTCTTAGCTGTGGCTCCACAGCTGATTGCATGTCCCCTAACGCAGTGTTACGTGGAAGCTCAGCTGTGTACTGACAGAGTGGATGACAGGACACTGAGACTGGGTTATTCACTCCAGTTTTGCAGCATCCCTCCTCCATTCAGAGGCATAAGAGAGGCACGTCTATCATCCCAAGAGGAGATAGGTTTCCTCTCGGCAGAGACTCAGGTCCTGTAGCTAAACAGGCGGTGTCTGTTGTGCACTCTCAGGACAGGGAGAAGTGGCACTATTCCATGTACTTCCTGGTTCCCAAGAAGACAGGAGAATTCAGGCCCATTCTGGAACTTCGCAGCCTGAATTTGCACATTGTCTGAAAGAAGTTTATATCCTATAAAACAGTAGTTTTTATAGTTAACATATATACTGTGGGCCTGCTAGTGCAGCCGGGCGATTGGTTCACAACCATCGACCTAGAGCTGCAGGCAGTGATGTTGGTCCTACAGCACTTCAAACCCTTAATACAGGGCAAACGTGCTAGTGAGGAGCAACAACCGCACCACAGTGGCGTACATCAACAGGCAGGGCGGGGTTCGCTTCGCAGCCTTGTTGACCGCAGCAGAGAACCTGTGGTTGTGGGCTTCACAGAAGGTGTTGTCTCAGGGCCCTGCACATCCCGGGAAGGGAGAACGGGACCTCATGTCGAGAAGCGGGCCCCTGCCAGACGAGTGGAGGCTTCACCCGGAGGTGGTGAAGCAGGTCTGGACTCAGTTCGGGAGAGCAGAGGTGGACCTGTTCGCCAATCGGCGCAACAGCCACTGTGCCCTGTGGTTCTCCCTGGCCCGGTGGGACAATCCGCCCGTGGGGGTGGACGCATTTGCACACGAGCCATGGCCAAGAAAGCTGCTTTACGCCTTTCCACCGCTGCACCTTATCCCCCCCTCCTGGAGAGGTTGAGGCAGTGACGTCTGTCAGTCATCCTACTGGCCCCAGGTCGCCGCCTGGCGTCGTGGTACGCAGAGGTGACACAGATGATGGTGGGCCAGCCCTGGACGATTCCTCAGGTCTGGGGGGCGCTGTCTCAGGAAGTAGGTGCAATAGCTTGGTTTCAGTCACGTGACTTCTACGACGCGCGAAATTCAAGTGGAGGTCAGGAAGTGAAAACGCAATCATTCATCAACGCAGGAATCATGGAGGACACAGACTATGTCAAACAATTAAATGAACCTGCACGCCGCAGATATCGTGAAAAAATCACAGCATACATCGGATACGATCCGTATCAGCTGAAAAAGAGCGACTTTTCTCGTGATTTATCAGATTTGCCCGCTGTCGAGGCGATGGATATCACCAGCTACCTCGTCCTTCATACCTCCTACTACACGGCTAGCCAAATGAAAGCGTATAAAAGCCTGGAAGCTTTCAACTACTTCGTGTGTGGATGGGTGAATGACCTCGGCACCAAAAAGGCATTAAACAAATGTCGCCTTGTTTTTGCCCGGGTGAGTGTTAACTACCTCTACCTTCTTACCTCTAAGTAGCATTATTAGGAGACATCTAGCTAGCTAACTTTAGCTACATGGACTCATGTAAGGCAGTGTTACGGCTGTCGCCTTGCCTTCAGCATTAACTGGCCTGTGAGTGTGCTGTGTGTGTATATATATATATGTGTATGTGTGTTATGATTACATGTAGGTACTATGGTTACCGCGTCGGCGACGTTGTTTCGCATAGACTGTATATATAATCGGTGGTAACCGAGGCTAACAGTGGGAGCCCAGTCTACCGACTCAACGTCACCCAAAGCGCTAGGGCACCCTAAAAAGTCCCAACAAAGTCCATATTAGACTACAGGTAACTTAAACATGATCAGTATTACTAAGTAAATAAGCATTTAACCACAACCCAATAATACATAAACAAAGCCACAAAAACCAAGTTAGCTAATACCTCTGATGAAGTGGTCGCTGCAGACACATGCATTAGACGACTCTGCTCCTCCCGACCGCAGATGTAGGTTTGAAAGCCATTTTTCCGGAGTTCTTCGGTTAGCTTCTTAAATTGCTCAGCTTTATGGACGACAACCTTCGGCACTCGGTAAAACCTCTTGTTTTTCTCTCGGCCAGATCGATTGGAACAACCGTAAACTACACAACACACCGGCATTTTCACAATGGTAACAGCAGCTAGATCCTCTGTAGAAAATTACTTCCTGACCTCCAATGGAATTTCGCGCCAAAGGAACGCAGCGGTGTGACGTCAAGTGAAACCAAGCTATAGGGGCGTTACCCACTCTTGTCCAGGCTTGGCTCCAGAGAGGGACAGGCTGAGACGGATGGGGCTGTCTGACAACGTTATTCAGACTATCCAGGCAACAAGACCAGGATCCACCACAGCCTGTTACAGGCCAAAGTGGGCGGGATTCCAGCGATGGTGTGAAGGAAGGAGTCTAGAGCCGCTATCGTGTACGTTGGGCTCTATTCTATCCTACTTACAGATACTGGTGGACAGGGGGCTGGCTCAATCCACAGTTAAAGTGTATGCAGCAGCCATTTCGTCCTGCCATGAGGGTTTTGGAAGCAGGTTAGCCTTCAGTCAGCCGCTTATGTCGCGTTTTTTTGCTGGGGGTCAGGAGGCAGCGCCCAGTAGTGCACGCCTCCGCCCCGCAATGGGACCTGCCGTTGGTGGTCGAGGCTCTGGTCACAGAACCATTTGAGCCTCTGGAGCTCTCCTCCCTGAAAGCACTGTCATGGAAGACAGCGTTGCTACTTGCCTTGACTTCGGCCAAAACAGTGTCCGAGCTGACCGCTCTGTCGGTGCACCCAAGCTGCCTTTTGATCCGGGGTGACGGTGTGGCTGGAAAAGCTCTCTCCACAAAGCGCCTGATAGGATGGCTCTGCGAGTGCATTATACATGCCTGTGGACGGGCAGGGAGAGCCCTCCCCACTGGGGTCCGTGCACATTCTACACGGGCTGTGGCTTTGTCAACAGCCTTATTCAGCGGCGTGAGTGTAGAAGATATATGCACGGCGGCGTCTTGGTCTACGCCAGGCCCCTTCATAAAGTGTTATCTCTTGGACATGTCTGGCTCCTTCTCGTTGTCTGTGCTTGCAGGGGCAACACATGACAGGTGAGAGGGGGGGGGGCTGTGGGTCAGTAGGTATCTGACCCCCCCCTGGACATAATGCATTTATGTTTTTCCCATGCTCCTTGGGGACCTGGGAAACATGGTGCGCAGTGAGCCCCAGGGGCAGTGTGATGGGTCGATGTTGTTGGACGACAGGGCGTTTATACATCGGGGCTCCACCCACTGTACCCATAGAGTCCAGTAGAGGGCGGAGCCTGTGTGATATATAACGGGGGGTTACGTATTGTAACCCTAGTTATATAAGCACAGGCGGAGCCCTCTACCTGGGGGCCCTGTCTTTCCTATGCCGCTCGCTGAAGAGGGTGTAGGATGACGGTCGTGAGGCGTAGCCGCCTTATATACTGTGGGCCTGCGCGCGCATTCAGGTAGGCTCGCCCCGATTGGCCGGCTACGTTTATGCAACTCAGTAGGTGAATGCATGCATAGCTTGATAGAGAATAGTACCCATAGAGTCCAGTAGAGAGCACCACCTGTGCTTATATAACTAGGGCTACAATACGTAACCCCCAGTTATGTTCTTAGATGTCTTTTAACCCTATTGTATAAAATAAATACTAATTATATTAATTATTTGTAGGGTTATTTATAATTTGGATTTGAAAGTTTTTGGCTTTATATAAATATCAATGATTCAACATGTCACGTGATTATTATTATTTAAAAAACGTATTCATGTATTATTTATTATATTAAATGAAAATAACAAAATATATATAATAAAAAGGTAATCAAGGTTTTTATTATACAATATGATCAATGTTGGAATCTAATTTTAGTTTTTTTTTTAAATACTTCTACTGTACTTGAGTATTCCCATTTCTTACCGATACATATTGTATATTATATTATTTATATCGCTGTGTTTACATTATTATACATTTCTTGCCAGAAACGTAATTTTACAAGATAAAACTTAAGACATTTTCACTGAAGAGAGCTTGAACGCATCGTATTGTAAGTCAACGAAACCTCAGGTAACTGTTAGCTATCTACAATGTTATTAGATTAATGAAATTCTACGTTTAAAAAGGGAATTTATCTGATAAATAAAACTCACAAAATGTCAACAAGCTTTTTTTAAATGTTTATTTTTCAACATTTTGGAAAAATAATTATTACAGTTTTTCAGGATGTTATTGCGTCCGCCGCCGTCTCTTCTTCTCGTCGGTGATTCTTCATGTGAGTTTTCAGACAGTGACTCTGCGTAAAGGCTTTCTCGCAAACGATGCATTTGTACGGTTTCTCCCCGTTGTGCAACCTCATGTGAACGGTCAGATGTTCCTTACGAGCGCACACTTTCCCGCAGATATTGCACACAAACGGTTTGACGCCAGAATGTGTTTTCATGTGTCCTCTGAGGATACTCAACGCATTAAAGGTGCGCCCGCACTCGGAGCATTTGTGCGGTTTCTCCCCTGTGTGAATCACCATGTGTCGACTCAAAGCGCCTTGAGACGACAACCCTTTTCCACATTCCTTACAAAGGATCTTATCCCCGCTGTGTGTCTTCAGGTGAACCTTCAGCTGAGGTAAGGTGTGGAAAGTCTTGCAGCAAACGTCGCAGAGGTGCGTTTTGTCTCGAGCCGCGTGGATTATCTCGTGCCCTTTAAGATTCTCGGGAAGTAAAAACCGCTTCCCGCACACCTGACAGACGTGGCGTTTCTCCCCGCTGTGAGTCACCTTGTGTCGCGACAAAGATTTTAGGTGGAAAAAGGATTTCCCGCAAACGTCGCAAGTGTACGGTTTCTCCCCCGTGTGACTGCTGCTGTGAATCGTCAGCAGGTGACTAAAAGCGAAAGACCGATTGCAGACTTGACACTTGTGTGGTTTCTCCTGCACGTGTTCCCACCTATGCGCCTTCAAACTGGATTTCAACGCGTACGCTTTGTGGCAGACGTCGCACTCGTACGGTTTCTCTCCCGTGTGCAACACGGCGTGTTTATCTCGACTCCCGGCGGTGAGGAAGGACTTTCCGCAGATGTCGCAACCCTCTAAAGTTTTCTGGTGAGTTTGCAGATGGTGTCTCAGATCCTCAACATTTTCTCCACACACTCCACACACACTTTCCTGTTCGTGCACGTGACCCCAGGAGTGTTTGATCAGCATGTTCAGGGATCCTCGAAGAGCTCCGCAAACTTTACAAGCTGAAGGAGCGCCGACGGTTTCCTTCCTCCTTTTTGTTTTCACTCCCAAAGCTTCCCCTCCTAACTCCTTCTCTCCATCGTCGCTCTCCTCTGGTTTCCACTCCATATCTCCAACATCATCTCCATCATCTTCCTCCCCTCATCTCATCTTCTCCATCATCTTCCTCCCCCTCATCATCATCTTCTCCATCGCCACCTTCCTCTGCTTCTGATCTTCCAGGTTTTTCTCCGTCTTCATCTGTTTCTTGTTGCTGTGTCGGATTGTCAGCTTCGTCGCTCTGCTGCATGTTTTCAGCAGGACTGTAGTGGGAACTAAAAAGGCAGAAGAAAAGGAGTTTTAATTTTGAAATGCTGCTTTATCTTTGGTTGTTACACAGCGTGCTTATTACTAAGGATACTTTAAATATGAGAACATATGGCCACATCTATCTTGTAGATAAAAGTGGGCTTAACGTTTCAGCTTTTTTTTTTCAATAGGCAAAAATACACACGTTTTTAATTTTGACAAAAAACTGAAGTTGACCTCTCGTAATACATTTTATAATCTGATTCTAAAATTGTCCAAAACTGATCATAATTTTTTTTAAAGAACGTAACTATTTATTTCACAGGTAAAAAGTACAAATAAAATATAGTTTTACCATTTCCCTTCCACCATTGTCCCAGAAATATTGGTTGCGATAACATCCATTGAATTAAAGAACCATAAAATAATTAAATATCAACGATTTTTGTTAAATTACAGTGCATCCGGAAAGTATTCATACCCCTTCACTTTTTCCACATTTTGTTATGTTCCAGCCATATTTCAAAATTGTTTAAATGTATTTATTTTCTCAACATTCTAGACACATTACCCCATAATGACAAAGTGATTTGAAAGAAACACTTTTTGCAAATGAATAAAACAAACCCCCTCAAATATCACATTCATATTCACACCCTTTACTCAATACGTTGTTGAAGCACCTTTGGCAGTAATTACAGCCTCAAGTCTTCTTGAGTATGATGCTACACGCTTGGCACACCTATCTTTGGGCAGTTTCTCCCATTCTTCTTTGCAGATCGTCTCAAGCTCCATCAGCTTGGATGGGGAGCGTCGGTGCACAGCCATTTTCAGATCTCTCCAGAGTAGGGATGCATACCGGTATCCGGTATTACCGAAATATACGGTATACCGTACCGAAATCAGATCCGGTTTCGATTTCAATTAATTTTAAAAGTGAGTCCGTGGCCCGTGATGTTATAAATTAGATTGCATAATCGTTTTTCTTCATATTTTATGTATTTTTCATTGTTTGTTCAATACTAGAAAGGTAAAAGTCCCATAAAAAGGACTGTGATGGGATTTGTTTTCTCTCACCAGTGAAGGTAAATGTTGATTTTAAAGATGAGATTTGTTTGTTTGTGCAATGCCGAGATCTCATGACCTTTATTCTATTGTGCTATAACGGTCTGTTTGCATTGACAAGATGTGCTATTCACGCGGCACACCTGATGGCGGGTGTTATAAAAGATATTCCATAATCGGTTTTCTTCATATTTATGTATTTTTCATTGTTTGTTCAGTACTAAAAAGGTACAAGAAGTCCCACAATTGAATTGAATATTCATTTGACATGTTAACTATATCGTAAAGCGCTTTATGGGAGTAATTGTGGGATGATACATTTTCAAAGTATCACGATATGTATCGGTTGAGTATCGGTATCGTTCAGTGGTATCGGTATCGTAAAAAAAGTCAACGATATGCATTCCTACTCCAGAGACGTTCAATCGGGGTAAAGTCTGGACTCTGGCTGGGCCACTCAAGGACATTCACAGACTTGTCCCGAAGCCACTCCTTTGTTATCTTGGCTGTGTGCTTAGGGTCGTTGTCCTGTTGAAAGGTGGACCTTCGCCCCAGTCTGAGGTCCAGAGCGCTCTGGAGCCGGTTTTCATCAAGGATCTCCCTGTACATTGTTGCACTCATCTTTCCCTTGATCCTGACTAGTCTCCCAGTTCCTGCCGCTGAAAAACCTCCCCACCATGCCTCACTGTAGGGATGGTGTTGACCAGGGGCCTCATTTATAAAGGGATATACGCTAAAAAAAAATGGCGTACACCAGTTTCTACGCAATGTTTGCGATTTATAAAAATACTAACTTGACGGGAAAACGTGCGGTCCTCCACGCAAACTCTAACCCATGCGTACGCACTAAGCACAAAAACGGGAGAGACGAGAAACTGCGACACCGTTGGCAGAAGAAAGAATGGAGAGAAATATGTGGGAATAATACCATAAATAAAATGTTACCTCTCATTTATCATATGAAGAATTCATTTTCAAACATTGATTAAAGCTGATCTTAAAATGATTAAACAAACGCCTGTTTGAGACTCCTCAGTGCACACAAACACATAACTTGGAGAAATAAATAAATACGGATATGTTATTTAAAACCACCTCGAATATGTTGTGTTAATGTTATGAAATGTTTTCTCATAAATGATGCGGTAAGCAGGAGGACAGAATTACGTCTAAACTGACGCCGTTTTGCATTTCTATAGGTTGTAGATACGAGCATGGTTTTATATGCTATCACGTTTAATCGTGTTTTATGCCGTTTGCTAAGACTTGATAAGTCGCTCGTAAAACACAGGAGGTCTGGAAGCTAAGAACACCATGTGGTAAACTGTACAGCTAATATAACACAACACATTAGTTGTATTTCCTTTAACTGGTGGATATAGAGTTGCTGCAGTGGAGACGCTGCGCACAGCTGATCGACAGCTGGGACACAAACCACCAAATACAAACACATAATTCAGATCCAGTCGTCATGACTCCACTCCGGAGGGATTCCCCGATCATTTCTTACAGTCTCTCATCAAGGGGGGGGGGGGGGGTCTCCTGTCCTCGGCACAAACACACTGCCTGAGGAAGGCTATGTGTATTGTTTTTGTCATGAACCTTTTTCGGACCACTTATTTGTTTTGGTGACGATCCGACCTCCATGCTGCTACTCTGGTTCAAACGGCATCCACCAAACAATACGATTTATCTCGACCTCCCCAAAATAACCAAAATCTGACACGTGTGAGACGTCTTTTTTAGCTGTTCTGTCCTCATTTCCTGCTATCTTCTTCATAAAGTCAGTCAGAATGAATGAATGGGCGTTTCTTTGACTATTTATAGGCAAATATGGGCGTTACGGGAAGCCCGCAAAAGCTGCACCGCATTTCGAGTCAATTGTGATTTATAAAGGGAAACCGGCGTAGGAAGTGCCGTACGCACTTTCCTCGCCGGTACGCAATGTTTGGTGAATCGGAAAATGTATCGACCTATTTTTCGGATTTCTACTACGTAAGCAACCTTCCCACGTGAGTCCTACGCACGGCGTTATACATGAGGCCCCAGGTGATGAGCGGTGCCTGGTTTCCTCCAGTCATGAGCATTCATTTTTCTGTACCCTTCCCCAGATCTGTGCCTTGATACAATCCTGTCTCTGAGGTGTACAGACAATTCCTTAGACCTCATGACTTGGTTTGTGCTCTAATGTGCACTGTCAACTGTGGGACCTTATATAGACAGGTGTGTTCCTTTCCAAGTCATGTCAAATCTATTTAATTGACCACAGATGGACTCCAGTCAAGTTATAGAAACATCTCAAGGATGATCAGTGGAAACGGGATGCACTCGAGCTCAATTTTCAGTTTCATAGCAAAGGGTGTGAATAATTATGTACATGTGATATTTCATTTGATTATTTTTTAACATGTTTGCAAAACAATTTTTAAAAACGTTTTCACTTTGTCATTATGGGGTGTGTGGAATATTGAGAAACAAAATGAATGTGATCCATTTTGAAATAAGGCTGTAACATAACAAAATGTGAACAAGTTTATGGTTAACTTAAATGTTGTCTTAAATTACTTAATAACCTGTTAAGCTTGGAGCCTGTTTTTCAGGTCAAGACATTCCCAGAACAAAGGACCATATCTTCTAAAAGGGTTAAATTAATAATCTTTTTTCTCAAAGTAATGATAAACCTGTGAGTTGGATGTAGAAAAGTCAGAATCAATATAGATGTTTTTATTTTAAAGTAAATTCAGATTGAACACAGTAAAAAACTGTAAATTATAGTGTCCGTCCAAAAAAAAAAAATTGCTTATAATGAAAACCACCCTTGAATGATGGGATGGTAGACTAAAAGCTTTAGGAATCAAAACTACGACATATAATAAGTACCTTGTATCAAGATTGATGCAAAACAAGTGACATTTGACCTTTTTAGAGAGATTTAGCAACAAAAAAACACTTCTGGGGCCATTTGGGTGGATTTTCCATATCTCTGGAACCCATTGGTCGATTTGGGTGATTGACACCTCTTTTTAACCGTTAGAGCCAATAGAATCGAGGGGAAGTTCCTAAATCCACCTACACTTTACCATTGAGAAGTGAGATTGATGCACATGCAGCTTGCTCAAACCGAAAGCTATGTTACGCTCTGAAAACTGAAAATTAGGCTTATTGCCATAAATATGATGATGGATTATCAGTAATCATTTCAAATTGACACAGAAACATTGGATTAACCTTCAGCAGCGTTTTTATCTTTTTAATGCCATTAAACACAACTTTTCATCAGAAAAACAGCAAAGGTAAGACGTTTTTGCCGTTTTGGCTCCGTAAAGCTACGTTGTGTGTTGTCTGGGTTTGCCTGAACTGCCGCGAGTTTTGATCGCACAGTGATCATACTTATACCTCTAGAATCTGTGGAATCTCAGCTTAAATCTGATATCTTGTTTGTGCAGATCCGATGAAGTATAAAAGATCGCTAACGTAAGTTCTGTGCTAAGTGCGTTAGCATTTTTTCGCTTAGTGCTAATTCAGAGTCTCGGCGTTACACTTGTGTTTTGTTTCGGTAAATTTTTTTCGTATCGTCAGTTAGCGGAGTTTCTTCCCGTTAAGTGGGTATGACACATTCATAGTTAGTTAAATGTTAAGAAGCCCTGAGACACAGTTTCGTCGAAAAAAAGCTGGGCTTAACAGGTTAAGTAGTCTTATGCTAAAATGCAAAGTTGAATTTACACCCATGTTTGAATGATATATGATATTAACGATTAGAAGATACAACAGAAGGTTGAATTAAATAATTACCTTGTATTCGGCCTGTTTTCATCACTTCCTGTTTCATGTGTTACGTCGTCTTTCCTCCCCGGAACAGGAAGTTGCTCCGAGTCCTGAGAGTTATCTGCAGACTGGAAACAAAAACAATCACTTTTAAATCATGATTTGTGCTTGAATACCTGATATATGCATTTTACAAGTGGAGAATCAATTAATAAAAAAATGTATTTGCAGAATTTGGCAGTTTCTTTAATATGATAATTGTTTATTGTTAATGTTTAATTCTAAGAGACAAAGCTGCTCATAAAATGAAATGAAAACATGGAGAATATCCTCAGACTTTCTCTGAATAAAATGTAAAAATGAAATATAATAATAAAGTATTCAAATAAGGAAGACATTTAAATAAAAACAATAAAATAAAAAATGAAAATAAATGCAGTCAAAATAATATATATAATCAAATAAATGAAATAAAGTAAATACAAAATAAATATAAAAGTGTCTTTTAATTTCAAGAAAAGCGCTCTATAAAAATGTTAGTGTTGTTGCCTAGCAACCACATCGCACTATGTTTTGTGCAGAAGTCAACGGAGGGACTATTTTATTTTGAACATCATTATTTACTAATAAAAACTATTTACATTAGAGTGTGTATTTTTCTTTCATATTGCCACACGTGGTAACTGTTTGATAAAAGCAATAGCTCACTTCAGGCCGTGATATATGCTCAGTATATCACAGCTAGGGGGCGTGGTTGAACCCCCCTAGCTGTGATATACTGAGCATATATCACGGCCTGTCGTGAGCTATTGCTTAATTATATAAAAATAAAACATAAAAAATAAATATTGTTACCCTCCTCTCTCTCAGGTAGAGCGCTGACCTCCCCCTCCCCACCGCCCCGACGCTCCTCTGGATTTCTTCGGGCGTCAGACTCTTCAGCTCCAGTGTCTGCAGACGTCGAGACGGGTCAGCCGTCATGGCGTCCACCGGGAGGCGTAACCGTGGAAACGAGGAACGGAGAAGAAGCAGGAAGTCGTCCTCCGACAGACCGGGGGGGCAACGCAACTCCCGCACCCCCGACTTCAACACTGAGGCGGTGGGAAAATAAACACAAATAAAATCCATGAATTTAGATTCACACTGAAATTTATTATTTAATACTTTTTCTGAATTTTTTCTTATAATTTTGACTTTTTTCAGAATTTAATTGTTTTCAGAATTATGATTTTTGTTTTTAAATCAGAAAGTACTTTTTCACAGAATTGTATTTATTATCAGATTTTTTTCCTTTTTTCTCAGAATTTTATTTTGAGAAAAAAATTCAGTTTTTTTTCTGAGAATTTTGGGGAAAAAAAAATCACGAAATGTAAATGTTCTAGATTGTAATATGTATATTCAGGGGTGCACATAACTTTTTGAGTGAGTTACTCAGATGAGCACCAGGAGACAGCGTTTGGTCCTCACCCCACACGAAGCGTGGTCCTCCTCAGTGTCTCCTTCACTGTCCTCTATTCACACTTCTTGCATGCTAGATGATGAAGATGATGAAGAGGATGAACCTCCCTGTCTCTTTTTAAGCCTCCGATTTGCTTTCTCCAAAACTTGTTGCTAAAACTGTGAAGTCTTTCATTTCCTGAGGCCAAGTGGAGGATCAAATACTAAGGAATGATCACATGACTTGAAGTCATCTCTGATTTCAGATGTGGGAAGTTACTAAGTACACTTATTCAAGTACTCTACTTAAGTACAATTTTAAGATATTTGTACTCTACTTGACTTTTATCTAATTTGTAACATTAGCTGCACCTTCACCAGCTACCCTGCAGTCTACAAAGTCATTCAGACTAGCTGCACCTTCACCAGCTACCCTGCAGTCTACAAAGCCATTCAGACTAGCTGCACCTTCACCAGCTACCCTGCAGTCTACAAAGCCATTCAGACTAGCTGCACCTTCACCAGCTACCCTGCAGTCTACAAAGCCATTCAGACTAGCTGCACCTTCACCAGCTACCCTGCAGTCTACAAAGTCATTCAGACTAGCTGCACCTTCACCAGCTACCCTGCAGTCTACAAAGTCATTCAGACTAGCTGCACCTTCACCAGCTACCCTGCAGTCTACAAAGCCATTCAGACTAGCTGCACCTTCACCAGCTACCCTGCAGTCTACAAAGTCATTCAGACTAGCTGCACCTTCACCAGCTACCCTGCAGTCTACAAAGTCATTCAGACTAGCTGCACCTTCACCAGCTACCCTGCAGTCTACAAAGCCATTCAAACTAGCTGCACCTTCACCAGCTTTGAGAACACTTTCATGATCAATCATTATAAAACATATCATATATATTATTCTGAAATGGACCAATCTGCATAACGACTACTTTCACTGTCTTTCACTATATTTTGATGAGAATACTTTTCTACTTTCACTTGAGGAACATTTTGAGTGCAGGACTTTTACTGTAACAGAGTATTCCTACACTCTGGTACTTCTACTATTACTCAAGTACAAGGTCTGAGTACTTCTTCTTTTACTCAAGTACCAGATCTGAGTACTTCTACTTTGACTCAAGTACAAGATCTGAGTACTTCTACTTTGACTCAAGTACAAGATCTGAGTACTTCTACTTTGACTCAAGTACAAGATCTGAGTACTTCTACTTTGACTCAAGTACAAGATCTGAGTACTTCTACTTTGACTCAAGTACAAGATCTGAGTACTTCTTCCACCTCTGTCTGATTTCAAACTCTTCCACCCTGAGTAAGTTTGTTGTAAATCAAACTGCAGCAGCTTGACCACAGAGCGTGCACGTTGTGATCAGCTGATGTTGCGCAGTGCTCCAGTGTGTGCACGGGGCACAGAGTGTGCTCAGGGGAGTCTCCCGCTGCAGCCAGTTGGCGGAGTTTTGGCCCCATTTCTGTTGTTCATACCGACGTTAACCCCGTCTGTGCACACGGCACCAACTCTGTCGTCCGGTGATCTGAGCCTCTGCCTCCTGTCAGCTTCACAGGTCCGTCGGTCATGTCCTGCGCGGCTCGGCCGGCTCCAGTTCAGTCACAGAAAGTCAGAAGAGCTTTTGCAGGGAGCGAAACGGCAACGTAGCTGCGTAATGTCTTTGTTTTTTGTTACATGTCTCGTTGTTTACTCCATTGACTGTTGACAAGAAACACGTGTAGACGAAATATATGTTTTGTTTTGATGTTTTGAGGTACGCAAAGGCGCGTAGTGACACAAGGGACGTTACGCAATTCAGGTTTGTGCCGCGCATGCGTACCAGTTATGTGCACCCCGGTGTATATAACGTTTTTTTAACATTTCTATTGTTTAGATTTATTTTAATCAATTGTCTTTAATTACTTTTAAATTAATTAAATAACACAAACAATTAAATAACTTCAAATCATTTATTTTAATTTTTAGAATTGATTCATTTTCAAACCTATGGAGGTTTTTGGCAAAAGATAGTTGATTTAAACACTGAATTCATCAATCAATCAATCAGTGTTTATTTAGAGCCCAATATCACAAAGTTACATTTGTCTCAGTGGACTTCACCGTTTGTACAGAATATCAGTATGACAATACGACACCCTCTGTCCTCAGACCCTCTGTCCTCAGACCCTCTGTCCTCAGACCCTCTGTCCTCAGACCCTCTGTCCTTAGACCCTCTGTCCTCAGACCCTCTGTCATCAGACCCTCTGTCCTCAGACCCTCTGTCCTCAGACCCTCTGTCCTCAGACCCTCTGACCTTAGACCCTCTGTCCTCAGACCCTCTGTCCTTAGACCCTCTGTCCTCAGACCCTCTGACCTTAGACCCTCTGTCCTTAGACCCTCTGTCCTTAGACCCTCTGTCCTCAGACCCTCTGTCCTCAGACCCTCTGTCCTCAGACCCTCTGTCCTTAGACCCTCTGTCCTTAGACCCTCTGTCCTCAGACCCTCTGTCCTCAGACCCTCTGTCCTCAGACCCTCTGTCCTTAGACCCTCTGTCCTCAGACCCTCTGTCCTTAGACCCTCTGTCCTTAGACCTTCTGACCTCAGACCCTCTGTCCTTAGACCCTCTGTCCTCAGACCCTCTGTCCTCAGACCCTCTGTCCTCAGACCCTCTAACCTTAGACCCTCACATCGTACAAGGAAAAACTTCCGGAGAAAACCCACAGTTTAAAGGATCAGGACATTAAATGGAGTTATATGTAAAAATGCAATTAACATTAATTGAAAGTTAAATGGATTTGAATTATTAAAGGTCCCATGTCATGCTTTTCCAGTTCTTACTGTTATGAAGGTTCTTCTGCATGTGAACGGTCTGCAGAGTCACAAACCCTCAAAGTGCACCCTGTAGCGAGTAAAACTCTAACACAGAGAAGACCTGTCTGCCCCAGAACGCCTCCTTGGAGATTTCTCATTTACTTCCTGGGTATCGCTCCGTGGGGATACCTAGAGGCCGCACCCTCTGCCAGCCTTTCAATAAAAAAGCTTCCCAAACCTTTCAGCATGCATGCCGGAAATGCTCAGCGTAGGGCACTGAAGAACCATGCTGTTCCTACTTTGTTTGGACCAGCGGGAGATTCGGGTACACGACTGTTTGAATGGGTAAACGTTTTTCGGGCTGCTACGTTGGGATGGCGGAGAAATGCTCTCAGACCCGTTCTCACAGCGTTAGAAACCTTTTTCTTCCTCAATATCAAGCCACACGTATTGTTTTCACTTCGGCTGTGAGTGTTTGTGAGCTCAGGATGAGTTTCGCCGACACAGAAGGCTTGTCTGCTCCTGCAGCTGCTTGACCAATCAGAGCACAGTGGGCTCACAGGGGGGGGGGGGCAGGAGCTCCAACAAGGCGTGTAGGACAGAGAGTGAATACACAGACTACACAGAGGTGAGTTTGGAACATTGAACAATGTGAATCTATTCTAGTCGACCTCAACGATGGAACTATGATCAGTGGAAACGGCCGTGACACGGGACCTTTAAGTTCAAAGTAATGGAGTTTTTTAGAAAACGCATTATTTTGCATATTTAAGGTGTGACTCACAGCCTTTCCCGAGCGTGTCGGTGTCAGCGTTCTGCAGGAAACACACTCGCAGCCTCACAAAATCACTCCTCTTCCTCCCCGCCTTCCTCCTCTTCCTCACTGAGTCGCTGTAAAGATGTACAATTAAGAATCCTCAGATGCAAGTTTTTCCCTTTCAAGACTTTTAAAGTGTTATAAATTAAATCATATGTTAACCTGTGTTCTGGTGTCTGAGGGTCCCCCTGATGCAGGACTGGCTCCTCTTCATCTTGTGTATCCTCGTCTTCCTCAAAGGGATGCGAGTCCTCCACGTCTAAAAACAAAAGAAAATTCAACATTATTTTACATGCAAATAAAAAAATAACTAATAAAAACTATCTCCAATACATTTTCTACCTGAACACTTTTTAATTAAAATGTGATTTAACATTGTTTTTGTATATATTATAAATTAATATAATTTAGTTATTCACATTCAGGTACAAAACTAAAGCGTATTTCAAAGGAGCGAGTGGATGCTCTACATGGTGACACCTGCCACTCGTGCAGCAAAGGCTAAAGTGGGTCAACACTAGAAGGAGTCTTCAACCCAATGACATCGTGGTCATCGTGATGCAACAGCACCAAGGAACTCACGGCCCCTCGGCCGAGGGGTTAAAACCCCGCCTGGACCCAAAGGTCTGGTCAGAAGTGTGTTGGTTCAGACTAACGGCCCGTCCACACGGTGGCGTGCGTTGAAGCTTCAACGCTTCTGCTCATTCACTTTGAATGGGGTGACGTCACGCTTTGCCGAACTGCATTGTGGGAGCGTTGCTTCGCTTTGCTCGCTTCAAAAGTTGAGCAATGTTCAACTTTTGAAGCTTCGGCGGAAGCGTCAGCCAATCAAATCATCTGCCAGTACAAGCTCTAGCCAATCAAACCGCGTGCTTGTGTGTCCGGGGTGGGAGATTCATGTGATTGGTTGTTGGTCGAGTTTCAGACACGCCTACCGGCAAGCTTCAACACACGCCGCCGTGTGGACGCTGCGTAAGACTAACATCCTGCAAAGGCCCAAGCTCTGTCTACTCCTGGAAGCCAACTGAGCTCAAAGAGCCAATGCCCTACCCCTTATCCCCTGCTCACACACACACACACACACACACACACACACACCATCTTTCTCACATCTTTCCATACACAAACCTCTATTTCAAACTGCACTGATACCCTTCTGACTTCTGCCTCCTGCCTCAGGGACAGTGAGTGGTGATACCACGAGAGACACTGATGCAGCATGAACTCTGGGGGGGATCTAACCCCCAGTTTCCACCGGGTGCGTCTGCGCCGCGGTTTTGGCCCGACCTCCTCTAGCGCCATAACCCACCGGACGCGTCCCAGAAGCGTTTCAGAAGCGTAGCGTCGTGCGTGCAGGCTCACAGTTTTGTTATTGATTCGGGCATCCTGGACATTTGTACTTCTACAAGAAAGTAAGTAGGCTACGTAGTTAAATGTTTTATTTTTGTGTCTGTTTAAATGGTGTTTATTGAATGGCTCTGCACTGTACCTACAAGTATTAATTAACTTTAAAACATTAATATGTAGTTGTTACCTTCCACTCCACAAACTGCAGCGACTAAAAACCAGGCCTTGTCCTTTCTGATGTTGTCCTTGTAGTAAGCATTGGTTACATCATATCAAATAGTGTGTTTTTCCACTTCCATGATGAAAACCTCGTCGTCCATTGTGCGTATCGTAGTGGAGGTGTTGTGATGAAGGAGGGGGGTCTGCTAAATTAGTATATGTGGGGGATGGGCCTGGCCCGGATGCTCACCATTCGTCTTCCTGCGAGGGGGGGGGGGCTGCCTGCCCGACCTTACGTTACGGCTACGCCGCGGCAAAAATAGGATTCATCCTAATTTTAGAGAAGCGCTGCGCCGAGCCGCTTCTGGGACGCGTCTGAGCCGTAACGCGGCGCGTCTGGTGGAATAGCACCCATTGACTAGAGTGGATCCTTACGACCGCCGCGGCGCAGCCGTAACGCGGCGCAGACGGACCCGGTGGAAACTGGGGGTGAGTGGGGGCTAATTGAAATGACTTGATGAAATATGCAGATTAGTAGATTTTGTATGATGAACAGAAATGTGATTTTATGACAATTAATTAATTTTTAGGAAACATTTTCCTGAATATCAATATTTAAAGTTTAATCATTAAAATGTGATGTTATATTAAGAATAAATAAATACAGACAAGGATTTATATATAAACTAAATTACATTTATGGGTTAAAAAACATTGAATAACAACGTTTTAAAAAGATATGTATATAGAGAGTACCGGTCTGCTCCTCTTCCTTGGGGGCTTCGCCTCCTCCGGCCTCCGCACGAACCGCCTCCTCTGAAACCAAGACAATACTATTAATATATTTAAATAGCACGTGTTGTGTGATCACCTCTTTGGAAAACATCATTAAAATAAATACATGATGATAATAGTTGTTTTTTAATCACATAAATAAATCATGTGTAAATAATGAATATAATACAAAGAAAATATCTAAATATAATAAAAACAATTTAATACAAACATTAAAGTTATGTTATCGGGCACCTGTTTTAATAAAGTTCAAATAAACCAAGTAAACAATAATAATAACAGATTGCATGATCCTGCAGAGACTCTTCTTGCACTCTTCCCATTTTATTTGCACTAACTTGCTCAAACCTCTGTTGTATCTGTTCTGTCCTATATATTCATGTTGCTCTGTTGGAGGAGCACTTCAGGTTGTCATCTCCATATCTAGGCTGCATCTCAGGTCGATTAAATGGATTCCTTGCGTCCCTCACTTGCGTCGTTTCCCTGCCTCTAGTCCCTCCCACCAGGGAAGCAAGGAGAGAGGAAACCACGAGAAGCAGGGACATGAGTTTCAAGAGCAATGGGACGTCCTTTCCTCCGGAGCGTCACGTGAAGCGACGCCCGTTTGTGATGACGCTGCACAGCTGATCGTCTGACAGCAGGGCTGCGTTCCAATAGTCCATTTAGCTTAGGAACCTTCCTAACGGAGTGAAATGACCCGGAAGACCCTCAGTGGCAGCCATGATAAGTGCTGGTTCTCTAGATGAAAGGAAAGGAGGTTTCAAACTTCCTTTATAACCTCCTTTAGGAACCACTGGACCTCCCTAACCGAGAGGAGAGGAGAAAATGCTGCCCCACAATGCCTTGCAGCCGCAGCATTTGCCGTCACTCAACAGTCGGCCGTTCACGGAAACAACCGATTATGACGGAGAAATGATATCATGAAAGTTACGGTGCTTATTAAGCTTTTTAAAACGTATGTGGGAAGTTGCCAAAGTGCTTTGTTCTGAACGTTCATCAGTATTATAATCAAAGAGAGAAATATGAACGTTAGTTTTTACTGAAATGATCAAATAAAGTCAACATCTCACAGTCTTTACTGAGCTGTGTGGAGTTTGTTCAACTTTTAAAAGATGTTTGAATGGTGATATACACAGTGATAGATGTTAAGGACTAACGTTTATAATACATCTGTATTGATTGATCTTTTCATCAATCATACGTATTGGGATCATTTGTATTAATGTGGACCGGAGGGAGAGGGGGTCGAGCATAAGTTTCACTTTCCTTTTTTATTTCAATTCCAACTTTGGTCCTGAAGAATCTGTTTCTCTGTTGTCCACGTTCATAAAGCCTAAAGCAACAGCATCAGAGCCCAGAGTCTCTAGATGAGTTTACAGGAGCCCCTCCTTCTTATTGAACATCCATGTTTGTAGTCCGCTGTATAGAAAACTGTAGTTTCCATAGTTTCCCCACAGCAGCAGACGCACATTCAGGACGTCCGCTGGCGCATCATAAACACGTCGGATAGTGAAGTGCAGTCGATTCTCTAAAGCACCGCAGTCTCTTCTCCTAAGTCCTTTTGAATTCTCCTATCCACTATCCCTTAACCCCGTGACGTTTCACTCAGAGGTCAAGGGATAGGAGATAGGGTTAGAATTTAGGAGCTGATTTTTAAACTATCCGACCGCAACCCAGCTCTGTCCCCGTTATTTCCACAAACACCCCCCCCCCTCTGTTAGCACACATTTACTGACACTAACATGTGTATCATCTGTTGTAGACCCAAATACATTAAATAAAATAAGAACTCATTCTCAAAAAAGATAAACGCCATTCTTAAAATGTATAAACGAAAAAAGCGATCATGAAAATGTTTCCAATAATTGAATAAAATGATTTTTGACCACTTTGTTGTTCAGATATATCACATATTTGTAACTAAATGAAACATTAATTCTCTCGTGAGTTTCATGTGTTTTCTTCACTCCGCTGGGAAACTGCTCTCATGTCAAGAAGCATCAGATCAGTGCATGCGCTGCCTCGTCCAATCAGTGAGCGATACACAGTAAGGGGGCGGGGCGAGTGTCTGAGGATTTCACTGGAGGATGGTCTGGTGGTTCCTCGCTCCTCGGGCAGAAATGGATGGTCTGGTGGTTCCTCGCTCCTCGGGCAGAAATTGATGGTCTGGTGGTTCCTCGCTCCTCGGGCAGAAATGAATGGTCTGGTGGTTCCTCGCTCCTCGGGCAGAAATGGATGGTCTGGTGGTTCCTCGCTCCTCGGGCAGAAATGGATGGTCTGGTGGTTCCTCGCTCCTCGGGCAGAAATAAGAGCCATGGGACGCTACTCAAGATGCCGCAGACAAATCAACTTCCGGTGATACCGAGGAAATGAAAATAGTCGACCTGAGACGCAGCCCTACACTGCAGCCGCTGAGCGCATGATGATGACTTGAAACTTGAAACATGGAAACCAAGTAAACAATAACAGATTGCATGTGAACATAAAGCCTATGAATCCATAACATAAGAAGATAACAAACAATGAGAGAAGAAGCAGAACCCCTTGGTGTTAAATCATCAGATGTTAGCGGGACTTTGGTGCACTTTACCCGGCCTGCAGAGAGTGATTCTCGGCTGCAGGAGCTCCAGCTGGTGCCTCTGCCGGCTGATCTCGCTCCTCAAGGCCGAAATCTCGTCCTCAAACCCGGCCACAGTCCGCTGCACCACCACTAAAATCTCCTGCGACGCGGAGGTCAGTTTATCCGCGACTACCGCCCTCAACATCTCAGATTTAGACAGATTATAATCCACCGAAGGAACCAACATGATGTTCACGGCCATTTTACCGAGTCTCACATCTAATGTGGTCCGAGTGGAAAGCAAGGTAAACAAAGGTTCCGCTTCTGCCATCTTGTGGTGAGCCATAGAAAAGTATTTATAAACAAAGGAACATGTAATGCTTTTAATTAATTTAAAGTTTTTATTTAAATAGATAAATGGGGAGTTAACTTGAAAATGGCTGTTCATGTGAGGATTTCCTAATAAATAATTCAAAAAAGAAAACATATAAAATAGGATAAATAAAATAAACAAATAGACGGATACTTTATTGATCCTAAATTGGGAAATTATTTAGTCACGGCAGCATTTGACGAGAATTACAAAAATAATCAAATGTTTTAATAATACAAATAAAGATAAACAATAAAAATGATGAAACAATATATTTATTTTTTCTGTACAAAAAAATATGTACTGAGAAAAAAAAAAAAAATTGAAGAAAAGTCAGAATTCTAAACAAAAAAAGGCAAAAAACATTTTTTTTAAAAAGCCGAAATTTGACAATATGTATTTCTTATTTTTAACAAACAATGATGATACATATATCCAAAGCGATTAAAGTTTTTAATAATCTGATGATTTTCCAGATTTTTTTATTTCCGGATTAAAAAAATACTTCATATTTGTTTAATTTAAATTACAACGAATCAAACTTAAACAAAATGAAACCTAAATAAAGGTTATTCATTCTGTGAAGCTGACCGTTGAGCGGCCCGACCAAGCAAGGAGGCAGAGGCAGAACGTCCAAAATACAACCCGGTGCGGTCTGCTGAGTCACACGTCACAGCCTCCTGGTGCTGCTCCTCTCAGAGCTGCTGAGTCACACGTCACAGCCTCCTGGTGCTGCTCCTCTCAGAGCTGCTGAGTCACACGTCAAGGCCTCCTGGTGCTGCTCCTCTCAGAGCTGCTGAGTCACACGTCATGGCCTCCTGGTGCTGCTCCTCTCAGAGCTGCTGAGTCACACGTCACGGCCTCCTGGTGCTGCTCCTCTCAGAGCTGCTGAGTCACACGTCACGGCCTCCTGGTGCTGCTCCTCTCAGAGCTGCTGAGTCACACGTCACGGCCTCCTGGTGCTGCTCCTCTCAGAGCTGCTGAGTCACACGTCACGGCCTCCTGGTGCTGCTCCTCTCAGAGCTGCTGAGTCACACGTCAAGGCCTCCTGGTGCTGCTCCTCTCAGAGCTGCTGAGTCACACGTCAAGGCCTCCTGGTGCTGCTCCTCTCAGAGCTGCTGAGTCACACGTCACGTGCAGGGCCACCCCTGGCCAACTTGAGGCCCCAAGCGAGATTGTGTGATGGGCCCCCCCCCCCCCAAAAAAATGTTTGGGACACCAAGTAGTTTGGATTAAAAAAAATGTTGGGAGACTAAGTAGTTTTCACATTTTTTTTTATCATTAACAACACAGTAACATATTTATACAGTCAGGTCAATGTGCATGTATGTCTTTCAGTATGCATTTACAAGTGAACACGTCTGTATTTCCTGGATGCAAAGTCATAAACAAGGTCATCGTATGACAGCTGCTGTGCCAACTGTGCGTTGAGGCTTATGATAGCCAGGCCACCTAAGCGTTCTTGTGCCATTGACGACCGGAGGTATGTCTTCATAAGCTTGAGTTTTGAAAAGCTTCTCTCAGCAGACGCAACTGTAACAGGAAGAGTTACTGCAATGCGGAGGGCAATCCAAAGATTTGGGTACAGTTCCTGTAACTCTTTTTCATGGAGAAATGACAACATCTCCAGAGCAGATTTTGGTAGTGGCAGCTTTGGGAGGTTGATGATCTCCTGGACCATCTCTGCACCATCAATATCAGACTCTCCTGCTGCAGTCAGTGTCTTCTCTACCTTGCTGCAGTGTTTCTGCAAGTCACCCCTGGGCATTCCTTGAAGCTGGCTGAAATTAAGCAGCACTCCAAATTTCTCCTTGACCTGACTAATGGCGCGTTTCCACTGCAGCGGGTAGCTCGCTTTAAGCGTGCCGAGCCGTGCGGGGCCCGTTTTTGGTTGCGTTTCCACTTGGCCTAGTTTTGGCCTGGGGCTACTTTTTCACCTTTTTTCTGGCCCGACTAAATCGTGGTTCTATGGCCAGGAACAACCAGGCTGAGTCGGGCTGAGTATGCTAAACTAGAGAGAGAATCGCTAGCAAGGGGGCTACAACTACAACAAGATGAACATATTTGACCGTGATTTAATTGTTTTACACGTTTCAAAATGATGCCGAAGTAACAACATACTGATACCGGTTAGTAAAAACCATGAATTAATGCTTTGACAAGTCTGCAGACAGACGGCAGGCGAAAAACCCTTTTAAAATGCGTGTTTTCTAAACGGAGCTTGGCTAAGCTAACGTTATATATGCTCCGACCGTCCACACTCACAACAACGGCCTATACAGACATAAATAAACCAGCGACTGTATTCTCCATGACACAGGCAGTCTGTGGTTTGTACTTGTTTAACTTTTGTCTAGTTTCTGAACAGATATGAAGAGCTGTGAGCTCTGAGTGCTAAGAGCTAACGGCTGTGTTGTTGTTTGGGGCGCTCATTGAAGATGACGTCACGGCTCCGCCTACACTGCGTTACTATAGTAACTACCCCAGTTCCTAAACTGTAATGGAAGCGCAGCATAAAAGTGAGCCGGGCCTAATAAGGCCTAACCAAACCGAGCGAGGCCGAGCGAGGCCGAGCGAGGCC
This sequence comes from Pogonophryne albipinna, assembly GCA_028583405.1. Classification (NCBI taxonomy): domain Eukaryota; kingdom Metazoa; phylum Chordata; class Actinopteri; order Perciformes; family Artedidraconidae; genus Pogonophryne; species Pogonophryne albipinna. The sequence continues at coordinate 67,300 of JAPTMU010000081.1, forward strand.
TGCAGTGGAAACGCGCCATAAGTGTCTCAAATCTCTCTTGCAGTGATTTGAGAGCAGAGTCAACAACAGTGTTAAAAAATGTCACCTCAAGCTTCTTCAGAGCATCACTGAAGGGCTCATCTGCAGTTTCATACCCAAACTGCCTTTTTGTACTCCTTAGCCTCTTCACCTTGAGTTCTGGCTCTATGTTGAGGATCTCACAGATTTCCTTGGCAGTTGACTGAGCATCAGTAAACCCGGACTGTCTGTATGCTGCAAGAGAGGATTTTGCAGTTTCAATGAGTCTGACAGCAATGTCAAGTTGCATTGAACTGGACTGCAGCAGCTTATTCACCTGGTTTATGGTGGTGAGAATGTCAAACAATACAACTGTGCATATCAAAAACCTGTATGAAGCCACTTCTTCTGCAAGAGCCTGAGCTTCTACTTTGGCAATTGGGTCATTCACAGTTTGCCTTGCCTCAAGGAGAGCTTCTCTGATTTATTTTGTCTGATGTCTGACAGCGGCAATACTCTGAAGTCTGCTCTCCCATCTCACATCACTCCAGGACTTCAGTGTCACATTGACATGTTTGGTCAAGATGCTCCATCGCTGTGTTGCTCCTGAAAAGAAACTGAACAGCTTCTGCACATATCCAAAATAGCCTACAGCATCTTTAGATGATTTGTCTGAATCTGCTATTACAAGATTCATGGTATGGGCTCCACAAGGTACAAACAGGGCTCTTGGGTTTTTGTTGAGCAGTCTTGCTTGTACACCTTGGTTCTTCCCTTTCATGTTTGCCGCATTGTCGTAGGCCTGTCCCCTGGAATTGTCAAATGGAATCTGCAGCTCTACAAGTTTGTCCAGTATCACATTTGACAGGTTCAGACCAGTAGTTTCCTCCACAACCACAAATCCAAGGAAGTACTCCTTAACGTCTGGCTTGGGTTCGAGTTCCACAATGCGCAGTACAATGGACGTCTGTTCCTTGTGACTCACATCTGGGGTGCAGTCGAGGATAATAGAATAATATTTGGCCTCTTGCACACAGGAGACAATAGTTTCCTGGACTCTGTCACCAATTATCTGAATCAGTTCGTTTTGTATTCTCTGTCCAAGATAGTGAGTGCGGGTGTTCTCATCTTTTATTTTTGCAAGGTGATTTTCCATGACAGGATCAAACCTAGCCAGCAGCTCAACTTCCTTCAAAAAGTTGCCGTTATCTAGCTCGTAAAGCTGTTGTGAAGAGCCCCTGAAAGCCAGATTTCTGGAGGCAAGTGACAGTGTGATGCCAATGAGACGTGTGAGGACGTTTCGCCATCTTCTCCTCTCTCTCTAGCAGAGTCAGCTCCTGCTGGTCAATTGTCTTGCTCTTTCTGAGACGTGTCTCAAGTTCCCTCCATTTTAGCATTGACTTTGTGTGATGTGGGTTGTTGTCATGACTCTTGAGAGCAGAGCTAATATTTGACCAATCACCAAAGCCCTCTGTCGTCAGCTTTACGTCTTTGCCACTAAAAAGCTTGCAAGCAAAACAAAACACAGAGTTGTTCTGCTTTGAATAAACAAGCCAACTTCTTGTCACCTTCTCTCCATTGGCAAGTGAACGATAGGACAGACCATGGTGAAAGCCTCTTCCATCGTTTTTAGGGTAAATGAAATTTGACCCAACTTTAAAAGGCCCACGGCGCACAAATTCTATCCGTTCAGTATCTGAGAAGTGTGCTGGCCAAAGAGCAGGATCAACTGGTTGTGCACTAGTGACGGTGCTTGATACCTCACTGATTGATGGATCTTGTAATGTGCTGGGTGCTGCTGCGTCTGCAACTGTTGAGCCGCTGGTTGACGGGCCTGGCAGAGTATTGGTGGGTGCTACTGGGTCTGTACCTGAGCCGCTGGTTGACGGGCCTGGCGGAGTATTGGTGGGTGCTACTGGGTCTGTACCTGAGCCGCTGGTTGACGGGCCTGGCAGAGTATTGGTGGGTGCTACTGGGTCTGTACCTGAGCCGCTGGTTGACGGGCCTGGCGGAGTGTTGGTTGCTGCTGGGTCTGAGGTGATGCTGGTTGATGGTGGGGTACTGGGTGCTTCCTTTGCGCCTCCCTTTTTCATAAATTTCAGCAATGACCCTGGAAATGCAGACAATAAATCCATCAATCAAGCAGACTTAAGATATGTTTTGATCTTAATAGTGCACTACAGAATGAATATAGTGAAAATACTAGCCTCAAAAAGATTAAAATATAATTAATGCAAATAAACTACTTCTACTACTAATAATAATAATCATAATCCTAATCAATTCAATAATGTAAATACTATATTATTATAATATCGTTTTAATATAGTCAAGACAAAACATGCTTATTACATGCTCAAAAACTGATATTTCTTAAATCTGTATTCAAATGAAGCAATGTATCAACAACTACACAGCTACAAACACATTTCTATCAGTATTTATCTGTGTTGTGGTTGACATGATGATGACAGTTAGGAGTTAAGGGGAGGGGCTGAGCGTCACCATGAAATGTGCAAATTGACATTAAAATAAAAGGGGAAAAAATGCTCCATGTTTTTTAGGCTGTAAACTTTAACTGTTATGTAAGCCAAGTAGACAGTGTATCTCTCTTCCTCCTGTACATTAGCAGATAAAAGGCATCACATACTTGAATGAATGGTAAATAAAGAATGCTGGAAATAACTGCATCTCCATTAGCCTGCTATGCAGAGACTGCCTTCATCACGTCGTGAATTGCAGCTGATGTGTTTAATATGGCAAAAGTTTGAAATTTGACTCATAATACAACATTAGCAAGTTTTGAAATAACCCACCTTCGAGTGATGCTCTAGTTTCTTCATGTTTAGTTTTTTTTTTCCTCTTGTTTGCGCCGGAATCATACTGTGTTTTTGCCGACATCTCTTCACCTGCTGCAATGATGATGATGGCGATTAAACGGTGTCGGGTTACAGACAGGCTCCCCTGTCACCCGCGTGTTCGCGCGTCAGCTGGAGTGGTGCGCGCAGTTGCCGACTTGCTCCCATTTTCACCTTGTGTGTCGGGGGGAGAAGGCGGTCTTCTCGGCCTGCCCTTGGCTCTGGGGTCCCTCCTTAAACAAATAAATAAAAACCTTTTAAATAAAACATTCATCTTAACTGATAAGATTTGATCATTTATTTTAAACGTCAGGCCTACAGCATGGCCACAGCCCCATCTAAAAACAGAGGCTCTGTCCTAATTACATACACCTGGGTTACTTGGCTCAACCCAATAACTTTATATAAGTTTACTTTAAACCACACTTAAAATAATATAATTATACATAGGCCTAGATTTCCGTATTCTGAGCCCCTGCTCTCCCATAACTGACGGCAACAAAAGTCCTACATTATTCAATTAAAACAAAGAAGTAAAAACAATAAGTATGGCTTGATATTGAGTAAGAAAAAAGTTGATAAACGCTGTGAGAATGGATCTGCGGAGAGCATTCGCTCGCGATCTCAACTCGTCTACAACATACGTTTACATTACATTGCATTACATTACATTGCATTTAGCTGACGCTTTTATCCAAAGCGACTTACAATAAGTGCGTTCGACCAACAAAATAGAAACTTGAAGAAAACAGAATCATAAAGTACATCAGGTTTCATAGAGCAACAACATTTCAAGTGCTACTCAACTGGCTTTAGATAAGCCAGTCCTTTATTAGTATATAAGTGCTTTGTTAATAGTTCTATTGCTCGAAGTGGAGTCGAAAGAGATGAGTTTTCAGTCTGGAAGGTGTGTAAGCTTTCTGCTGTCCTGATGTCAATGGGAGCTCATTCCACCATCTTGGAGCCAGGATAGCAAACCCACGTGTTTCTGCTGATGGGAACTTGGGTCCCCTTCGCAGCGAGGGTGCAGCGAGCTGTTTGGTTGATGCAGAGCGTAGTGCACGTGCTGGGGTGTACGGTTTAACCATGTCCTGGATGTAGGAAGGGCCAGACCCATTCGCAGCATGGTACGCAAGTACCATTGTCTTAAAGTGGATTCTAGCAGTTACTGGAAGCCAGTGAAGGGAGCGGAGGAGCGGAGTGGTGTGGGAGAATTTAGGAAGGTTGAAGACCAGACGAGCCGCTGCATTCTGGATGAGCTGCAGAGGTCGGATGGCACATGCAGGTAGACCAGCCAGGAGGGAGTTGCAGTAGTCTAGGCGTGAGATGACGAGAGCCTGGACCAGAACCTGCGTCGCTTTCTGGGTCAGCTGGGGACGCATCCTCCTGATGTTGTAAAGCGTGTATCTGCAGCAGCGGGTTGTAGCAGCGATGTTTGCAGTGAAGGACCGGTTGTTATCTAGGGTCACATCCAGATTCCTTGCAGTCTGAGTCGGGGAAACAACAGAGGTGCCAATGTTGATTGTTAGGTCAAGAGTGGGACAATCTTTTCCCGGAAGGAAAAGGAGTTCAGTCTTGTCAAGGTTGAGCTTGAGGTGATGATCAGACATCCACTGAGAGATGTCAGCTAGACAAGCAGAGATGCGTGCGACGACCTGGGTCTCTGAGCGGGGTAAGGACAGAATTAATTGGGTGTCGTCAGCGTAGCAGTGGTATGAAAAACCATGCGGGCTAATGACTGATCCGAGCGAGTTTGTGTACAAGGAGAAGAGGAGGGGACCAAGAACAGAGCCCTGAGGGACCCCTGTAGTTAATTGACAAGGGTCGGACTCGGACCCTCTCCAAGTAACCCTGTTGGTGCGGTCTTTGAGGTATGAGGTGAGGAGGGAAAGTGCAGAGCCTGAAACTCCAAGTTCTTGGAGAGTGCGAAGGAGGATCTGATGATTCACCGTGTCGAATGCAGCAGACAGGTCCAAATGCAGCAGACAGGTCCAAGGGAGGGGTTTAGGGAGCTCTATAGAAGCCTATGGACATCCCGGAAAGTTGAAAATGTACGCTAAGGGCCGCCCCCTTGCGTTGGAAAAAGCCGACACGGGGGACTTGACATAACGTTAACATAGGCCGACCTGAGAGTGAGGATGTGTTGACTCCGCATAGTTTAACGTAGAACAAAGATTACAAGTTGAAACGGTTCTGGAGACTATGGACTTTATTAGACTAATGACCTCCAAACGGCTGGAATGTAATGTTGAATTGCATTGCTCTTTCACGTTAAAATACACAGAGCACAGCTGATGTACAGAATAGATTAGGGCTGCAGCGTTAGTTTCACTGCAATTAGAAAATATAATCGCTGAAATAATTACAGAAAACACTCTCTAACCTTTTTGTTCTACTTTTATGTATGCGCCTTTACGTCAAGTCAGATTCCTTGTACGTGTCAACCAGTGGCGGTGCCAGAGATTTTCTTTTGGGGGTGCTGTAGGGTAGCTTGACGTTTCATAGAGGTTGCTCAAACATTTAGGGTTTCCCATTAACCTCTTCTACACCGCACCCCCGATACCGGGGGAAAAATGCGTCATCTGCAGGAAACAGTGTCTGAGGGCATCTTAATATTCAATAAACTATGAATGTTTTATATCCATGTAACGGGAAGAAACTCAGCTAACTGATCATTTTTATTTTTAAAAAAAAACCACAAAGCTAGCGCTGAGCCTATGAATTAGCCACGAGCGAAAAATGCTAACGGGGTGTTGCACAGAAACTCACTCATAACCAGTGTTGGGCAAGTTACTTTTAAAAAGTAACTAGTAATAGTTATAGTTACTGCTCTCAAAAAAGTAACTAGTAACTTTATTAGTTACTAAATTATAAAAGTAACAAGTTACTTTACTTTACTTTAAAAATAATAACAATACAAGTGTTTGTGTTGTTCTGTGGCACCGTAAGAGAAAAGACAACTCCCCATCATTGTAGCAATTATCATTATGAAATGTAGTGGAACAATAAAACACAAAAGATATGTTTAGACATTTTGACAGGCATCTTTATTGTAGCCTCAACAATCAAGTTCTAAGTAGTGCACTCGACCAACAACTCGCAACTCGACCGTTGCGATGGGCAGCATGTCCTCAACAACATACCTGGCAATCAATCTGTTTAGTTGACTCTGGGTGACATGTGGCGATTTAAAAAGATCGTTTTTTGGCTGTTTAGATGGTGTTGCTCCATCTGGGTCACTGCCGGTGGGGTCTTTGGCGACTAGTTCTATAGCCCCATGTACATTAGTTAGGTGCTTCAGGAGATTGGCATTGCTGTTATTCGATGTGGACAATGCTTTCTGTCCTGCACACAGTTTACATTTTACCGTAATATGTTTTGCGTCCTTTATCCCCACAAATTGAAAATAGTGGTTATATCTCCAAGTTGTAAATGCGCTGCTGCTCTCGCTGATACTTGCATCTGCCATTGTGTGTGTGTGTGTGTGTGTGTGTGTGTGTGTGTGTGTGCTGGTGGTGGGCGTTGCCGTGTATGTGTGTGTGTTAGCAAGTGTTTGTGTGTCTGTGTATTTTCCCCATAAGGCAAGACCCGACCAACTCCGTCTCTGATTGGCTTACCCTGAAATGTTACCCGCGTTAACCAATCATCACTCCTCTCTGGTCACTTTCACTTTTCCATGGTGCTGTGAGAGGACATCGCTGTATTCGCCTGTAAGTTACATCCACAGGGAGATTCGGTTCAGTTGGATCACATAATGTAATGCAGTAACACACCCATTTAAATCACAGTAACTATAACGGCGTTACTGAATGGGAATAGGTAACTAGTAACGTTATTAGTTACCGCAAAAGGTAGTTGCGTTACAGTAACGCGTTAGTTTGTAAGGCGTTAGTCCCAACACTGGTCATAACACCCTTATTACTTATCGTAGCTGCACTTCCAACCCATCAATCTGATCGTGAGATGACACATAATCGATGGGTACATACATCATCACTCCATGATAAGAACTTGCGAAGGTATTAACAAGAACATACATCAAAACATGTGGTGCTAGGTAGCTAAAAACGGCAACATGGCCTACCTTGGTCGTTGTCTGGTCAAAAGTTGTCTTCAATGGCATTAAAACGATAAAAACGCTGCTGAAGTTAATCCATAGGTTAATCCAATGTGTCTGTGTCCCTTTGAAATTATTTCTGATAATCCATAAACAATAAACCTGCTTTTCCGTTTCCAGATGTCAGAGCGAGAGATAGGTTCACTCTGATGCAAACCTGCATGCGCAAAGCCCACACCTTTTTGTTTTACCGTGTGTGTGGAAATTCCCCTTCGATTCTATTGGCTCTAATGGTCAAAAAGAGATGTCAATCACCAAAATCGACCAATGGGTTCCAGAGAAACGGTAAAAACTGCCATTTCCACCCAAATCACCTCAGAGGTGGAGTTTTTTTTGCTAAATCTCTCTAAAAAGGTCAAATGTCACTTGTTTTGCATCAATCTTGATACAGGGTACTTATTATACTTTGGATTCCTAAAGCTTTTAGTCTACCTTACCATCATCCAAGGTTAGTTTTCACTATAAGTAAAAAAGAATTTTTGGACGGACACTATAATTTACAGTTTTTTACTGTGTTCAATCTGAATTTTCTTTAAAATAAAAAACATCTATATTGATTCTGACTTTTCTACATCCAACTCACAGGTTTATCATTACTTTGAGAAAAAAGATGATTAATTTAACCATTTTAGAAGATATGGTCATTTGTTCTGGGAATGTCATTTTCGAGCCTGAGACCCAGTGGCGTTTTTATATGTACAAAAGTGGTGGGGCACAAAAAACTTAGATATATACAGTGGGGCAAAAAAGTATTTAGTCAGCCACCAATTGTGCAAGTTCTCCCACTTAAAAAGATGAGAGGCCTGTAATTTTCATCCTAGGTACACTTCAACTATGAGAGACAGAATGGGGGGGAAAGAATCCAGGAAATCACATTGTCTGATTTTTAAAGAATTTATTTGCAAATTATGGTGGAAAATAAGTATTTGGTCAATAACAAAAGTTCATCTCAATACTTTGTTATATACCCTTTGTTGGCAATGACAGAGGTCAAACGTTTTCTGTAAGTCTTCACAAGGTTTTCACTGTTGCTGGTATTTGGGCCCATTCCTCCATGCAGATCTCCTCTAGAGCAGTGATGTTTTGGGGCTGTCGCTGGGCAACACAGACTTTCAACTCCCTCCAAAGATTTTCTATGGGGTTGAGATCTGGAGACTGGCTAGGCCACTCCAGGACCTTGAAATGCTTCTTACGAAGCCACTCCTTCGTTGCCCGGGCGGTGTGTTTGGGATAATTGTCATGCTGAAAGACCCAGCCACGTTTCATCTTCGATGCCCTTGCTGATGGAAGGAGGTTGTCACTCAAAATCTCACGATACATGGCCCCATTCATTCTTTCCTTTACACGGATCAGTCGTCCTGGTCCCTTTGCAGAGAAACAGCCCCAAAGCATGATGTTTCCACCCCCATGTTTCACAGTAGGTATGGTGTTCTTTGGATGCAACTCAGCATTCTTTCTCCTCCAAACACGTCTAGTTGAGTTTTTACCAAAAAGTTGTATTTTGGTTTCATCTGACCATATGACATTCTCCCAATTCTCTTCTGGATCATCTAAATGCTCTCTAGCAAACTTCAGACGGGCCTGGACATGTACTGGCTTAAGCAGGGGACACGTCTGGCACTGCAGGATGTGAGTCCCTGGCGGCGTAGTGTGTTACTGATGGTAGCCTTTGTTACTTTGGTCCCAGCTCTCTGCAGGTCATTGACTAGGCCCCCCCGTGTGGTTCTGGGATCTTTGCTCACCGTTCTTGTGATCATTTTGACCCCACGGGGTGAGATCTTGCGTGGAGCCCCAGATCGAGGGAGATTATCAGTGGTCTTGTATGTCTTCCATTTTCTAATAATTGCTCCCACAGTTGATTTCTTCACACCAAGCTGCTTACCTATTGCAGATTCAGTCTTCCCAGCCTGGTGCAGGTCTACCATTTAGTTTCTGGTGTCCTTTGACAGCTCTTTGGTCTTGGCCATAGTGGAGTTTGGAGTGTGACTGTTTGAGGTTGTGGACAGGTGTCTTTTATACTGATAACGAGTTCAAACAGGTGCCATTAATACAGTTAACAAGTGGAGGACAGAGGAGGCTCTTAAAGAAGAAGTTACAGGTCTGTGAGAGCCAGAAATCTTGTTTGTTTGTAGGTGACCAAATACTTATTTTACCGAGGAATTTACCAATTCATTCATTAAAAATCCTACAATGTGATTTCCTGGATTCTTTCCCCCCATCCTGTCTCTCATAGTTGAAGTGTACCTAGGATGAACATTACAGGTCTCTCATCTTTTTAAGTGGGAGAACTTGCACAATTGGTGGCTGACTAAATACTTTTTTGCCCCACTGTATATATCTATGATCGAATCAAAACATAAATAAATAAACAAAAAACATACAATAAATAAAACAAAATAAAAATATATGATCTTACCTGACCTAATGTTACATTCTTTTTCCTACCCCAGTTTCACTCAGAAAGGTAAACAGTGCCTTATTGGTAGCTCTTTCTCCTTCTGTTCCCAGAATACCAACCACACTCCATTCCCTCTCTGCTTCTATAACTTCATCCTCTAGTTTTTCTCTTTCAGCTTTATAGATGTCACAATGTAACAAGATATGCTCTACATTTTCTTTAACTCCACAGTTCCTACACTTGGGGGATAGTGGTGGTCTAATGCAGTGGTTCCCAACCTTTTTTCCCAAGAGCCCCCCCAAATGACTCCTGTTGGAACTTGCGCCCCCCCCCCCCCCCCACACACACACACACACACACAAGAGGGGGGGGGGGGGCAACAGCGGTAATTAAAGTTTAAAAGTCTCAAAAATGCTACAACTACTGTCACAAACTGGATGAATGTGAAGTATTTTGTTAAAGGAGGATGAAAGCGTAATTAAGGAGCACTATTGAAGTGACTTTGATGGTTATTGGACTCAGGATTAATTCATTTGGATTCCCGCTGTATGAAGAAATTAAAGGACGGCGGAAGTGGAAACAATTCACAAAGGGATTAAACTGTTTAAAACACATGCTCAAAGTAAGTCGGATGTTGCCGATGTGTTTATGTGGATTCAAAAGTCGTAAATAATCTACAAAATGGAGGAGACCGATCTGATCGGAGCAACTGACAAATAATCCATCTGAAACCGGCATGGACAATGACTATGTTTTAAACATGCGCTGATCCAGAAAAGCCTGGTTTGGACACTTTACGCGCAGAAGAAACATTTATATTAAAGAAAGAATTATACATTTCTGTCTTTTTATGCTTTTAATACTAACTTGAATTTTTATTAAAATGAATTAATCAATTATTTTTTATATTTTATTGTAATGTAGAGACAAGGCTTTTAGTGACAATCATGTATTGCCTTACAATTATATGAAAAAAAAAAAGTCTAAATATGATATTTGACCTCAAATCATCTGAGGCCTGGCGCCCCCCCTGGGATCTTTGGCGCGCCCCCCAGGTTGGGAACCACTGGTCTAATGGATAGTGAGGTAGGCTGAAGATTGGAAGGTTGTGAGTTCAAATCCCACCAGGAACACCACCACTAGTGTGCCCTTGAGTAAGGCACTTAGCCCTTAGTTACTTCAGGGAGAATGTCCCTGTAATTGTAAGTCGCTTTGGATAAAAGCGTCGGCTAAATGTAATGTAATAACTTGTCACTGTCTCTTTCCCCCATGATATACAGAGTACCATTCAATGCTGTGTGATCCAGTCTGAGTCTAGCTATCATGATTTCCTCCCTTCTGTTTCTTTCTTTATAAATATTAATTCTTTTTAGAAGATTTGAAAGACCCTCTACACTCCAAGTGATGATGTCACACACTCTAGCTCTGAAGAAGCCCTCCCATAGACACCCATTAAAACATTTAAAATAGCCTGAACATGTACCACAACTTCAACTGTGATGAGTCAAACACTGTAAAATATATCAGAAATCTGAATACAAGTTTAATAGCTGAATGTCTTGTGATCATTTTAGGTGGAATACTCAGATCTGGTAATTGAGTATAAGTATAAGTACTCAAGTCTTGTACTTGAGTATAAGTACTCAGATCTGGGACTTGAGAATAAGTATAAGTACTCAGAGAGAAGGAAATTACATTTGTAATGGTGAATAAATCACACGGGGAACATTTTGAGACCCCTTAAATGATGACTGATCAATACCTCCATGATCTTCAGTGTGGTTAGCTATGAATCTTCCAACACTTTTAAATACCTTGTCCTGGACATAGTTTCTACAGTAAACTGTGCAACAGTACAGTAGGCACACACAAACTGCAGAACACCGGTTCTTTGGGAACACTCAAATGATTGAATTCCCCAAATCAGGAGACTAAATACGAACATTATATGCAGACACAGACGTGGTTCAGAAACACAGAAATATTAGAACACAGACCATTAAGGCAAAAATATCTAGTTTGATGGATGCTGTCAAAACTCAACTATATACAATAAAATGTGTGTGTGTTTATTTATCACGGGCACATAGTATCTGTCCCCGGCTGTTTGAAGAGCAAGCATGGGAAACAAAAGACAGCGTTTACCTGTTTGCATCCAGCTAGTCGCACACACAGTTACAATCACACTCCCTGTAACTGACATAATTAACTAGATAGTTTAGCTTCTCACCATCATTTGCTAGTGGCCCACTGATGTTAACGATCGTAACTGAAAGGCTGCCTGTCAAACGTAAACATTCAGCCACGTGACTCGCAAACTCTCGCGAGAGATTTACACAAGACGGATCCTTTCTAGCCATAACCCTGCACCGGGCGCTGACATTGGCGCCCGGTGATCACCAGATTTGACGACGCTGATTGGCTGAAATTATGTTTCAGAGGCATAGTTTACAGATAGCAACAGTCAGTTGCTAGTGGATGCTGCTGCACTGGTTGAGGGCTCTTCTCTTAGCGCCCAGACGAGAGAGGGTAATGATACACGGGCCAGGCAGGACACATGTGACTTATCAGTAACTTTAGACATCGTAACACAATTTTAAACGAGATTTTATTGTAGATTATACATTTGACTGATACCAATTATATAATATTTACGTTGTTCATTAAAAAAAATTAAATAAAAAATATTTTTTTAAATATATATATTTTTTTAATGTGGGAAGAGGTGGGTCGGCGCCCCTAGCGCCCCTAGCGCCCCTATGGGTCGGCCGCCACTGGCTGTAAAACATAACCAATATGCAGGAATGTGAGTCTGTTTTTTAAGGCCTTCTTTCCTTTTGTACAGTCCGATAATATAAACAAACAGAATCAAACTGAAAACGCAGAAAAAAAATACAATTAATTATTAAAACATGAAACAGTTTCTAATGATGAATCAAAGAGCCTCTTTGTGTCGACAACTTTAATGAGAAACTAGAAAACAAGTTTTAAGTGGACAGCTCAGGGGCCTAATTTATAACGCTGTGCGTAGGATTCACGTGGGAAGGTTGCTTACCGTAGTAGAATTAAAAAAAATAGGTACAGACATTTTCTGACATTTTCCGATTCACAAAACATTGCGTACCGGCGACGAAAGTGCGTACGGCACTTCCTACGCCGGTTTCCCTTTATAAATCACAATCGACTCGAAATGCGGTGCAGCTTTTGCGGGCTTCACGTAACGCCCAGATTTGCCTATAAATAGTCAAAGAAACGCCCATTCATTCATTTTGACTGACTGCATGGAGGAGATCGCAGGAAATGACGACAGAACAGCTAAAAAAGACGTCTCACACCGTGTCAGATTTAGGTTATTTTGGGGAGGTGGAGATAAATCACATTGTTTGGTGGATGCAGTTTGAACCAGAGTAGCAGCATGGAGGTCGGATCGTCACCAAAGTAAATAAATAAGTGGTCCGTAAAAGGTTAATGACAAAATAAATACACATAGCCTTCGTCAGGCAGTGTGTTTGTACCGGGGACAGGAAAGGAAATACAACTAATGTGTTGTGTTATATTAGCTGTACAATTTACCACATATGGTGTTCTTAGTTTCCATACCTCCTGTGTTTTACGACCGACTTATCAAGTAGGCGGAGAACGGCATAAAACACTGATTAAACATGATAGTATATAAAACCATGCTCGTATCTACAACCTATAGAAATGCAACACGGCGTCAGTTTAGACGTAATTCTGTCCTCCTGCTCACCGCATCATTTATGAGAAAACATTTCATAACATTAACACAACATATTCGAGGTGGTTTTAAATAACATATCTGTATTTATTTATTTCTCCAGGTGATGTGTGTGTGTGCACTGAGGAGTCTCAAACAGGCGTTTGTTTAATCATTTTAAGATCAGCTTTAATCAATGTTTGAAAATGAATTCTTCCTATCTGATAAATGAGAGGTAACATTTTATTTATGTTATTATTTCCACATATTTCTCTCCATTCTTCCTTCTGCCAACGGTTTCGCAGTTTCTCGTCTCTCCCGTTTTTGTGCTTAGTGCGTACGCATGGGTCAGAGTTTGCGTGGAGGACCGCACGTTTTCCCGTCAAGTTAGTATTTTATAAATCTCAAACATTGCGTAGAAACTGGCGTACGCCATTTTTTTTGCATATATCCCTTTATAAATGAGGCCCCTGATTATTACAGCAGCAAGAATCACATTTACTGAGAACACAGAAAACTAACGGCCGTCAAAATGAAGTCAAAGAATGAACATGAGATAATATTATATCACAATTTCAGCAATGTTTGTTCAGACAAAACAAGAATGTCACAAATGTTCTTTAGCACTTCTCAAAAAGAGCAGAAAACAGACATTTAGAAATGTAAATGTGCAGTAGTTGCTCAGAGACGACTCCTCTCAGACTTGGAACAAAAGGATGGAGGAGTGAACACATTACCCTTCATCCCTCCCCTAAATCCCTCCCTTGATACCCCCTCCTCTCCAAAGATGACTCCAGGCTAGTCTACTTCAAGTACTTTAGCTTCAAATGGGCCATTTCAATTCTGCATTCAGAAAGGAGATTATTCAAGAATAAAAGTAACGATGCAGCACAAGATTTAAATATTTATTCAACGACCCTCATTCACCGCAATTCAATGGAAGATGGACTTTCATATTTAAAACATTTAACTAAACACCTTTCTCCAGAAATAGTGACTCAGTGAGTTTCAGTTCTAACGTGGATAACTGCGACTGAATCTCACATTACAAGTATCTTTAGTGTCTCTCTTCTCATACCCAACGTGTCTTAGTGTTTTGAAGATCACTTAAGAAAGGACAAAAAAAGCCAACTCAAACATTTCAATTGAACATAAATGTGAAATAAAAATATTCAGTGAATGTTGGGCAACTAAACATAGCAAGAACCTTTCTGAACTCGATGCTCACTAAAATTGCAACTGCACACATAACAGATGATGGATTAAGAAGTATTATACATACAGACTATATTAAGAACTGTATGTAAAAGATCCAGAGATGCTTCTATTTACAGATGTTCCCTTAACGTCTCATTCACAGGCTGCTGGTAGACAGATCATTGTTACCTTCAGCATCGCAGCAACAGCACAAGGTTGCTTTATCCAAATCAAAACACATTTGATCAACCAGAGCACTCACATATAGAGCTAAGTGTGTGAGGACAGCAGGGTTTTGGGAGGTCTGAATGTAGTCCATAAAAAACCTGTTTTTAGAACGTAAAGTCACTGTTGGTCAGCTTTACATTTGGAGAAAAGCAGGAGGAATGCTAGCTTGACTCAGAAAATGATCAGATGGAGGCAGAGTGAGTGCGCTGGTGGACTTTAAGATTACTACCACGAGAAAAGGTTTTCCCACACTCTTCACAGCTGTGTAGTTTCTCTCTTGTGTGAATGCGATAATGGCTCTGATCTCTTCTTCATTTAGTAAAATCTTTTCCACATTGGTCCCCGCTGAAAAGTTTGGGTTCTTTTCTTCTTCTCTGTTTCTAAAAAAGACAGACGGATAAAGAGTCAGTGAGAGGCTGTGATGCAGATGTATCTAAAAATAAGAGTCTGTAAAATAAACCCCACAATGTTCACACAGTAGGAAAATGTAATGCCGATGTATTTGTAATAACTATTTCTGAACTTGAGACTCACTTACTCTCTTTTTGGAGTTTTTCAAATCTCACAGCCTTCTTTACTCACACAGAGAATACAATAAATAAACTGGTTACATGATAAAACACTTTAAAATATCCCTCGGTTAAAACATGTAAAACCTTTTGTTCCCCTTATTTTTTAAACATTATTGGCATTAAAAGTACATGTACTAAATTAATAATAATCATAATAATACTTTTTTAGTCTCATTCTATTATTTGTTCTTAGTTAATCAAGGCCAAGCTTAAAAATATAATGCAAAGTGATTGGAAGTAATGATAAGGTATTAAACAGTATTGTAATGATGAGTAAAAGAGTCTCTTTGTGTCGACAAATTTAATGGGAAAAATAGAAAACAAGTTTTCGATCAGATTTACTGACAAAATAGAGAAAAAAGCAGGCGTCACATTTTAGCCTAATTAACAAATCATAATCACTGTGCACAATCACAACAGTAGATTAAACATATTCAGTAAAATAAAATAAAAAGAGTCTCTATCAATCGGAAATGAAGATTATTCTATAAAAAATACGGTCAGTGAGCAATGACATTTGAGTCTACCTCACAGTGATTATAGGGAAGTACAAACATAACACTACAACAGGAAATGCATCTCAACAGGACGTGTTTGGACATTTTCACTTGCGCACTTCTGCAAATGTGAGTATTATTCACAGAATTAACGTGTAGCATATATACAGATATGCTCACAAAACTAAAATACCTGAGAAGCACTAAAGCAATCAATATGTTTCCATCACCATCAGAGCGTGAGCTATGCTCTGAGAAAAGGTTAACGGTGTGCAGCGTGTGTGCGTTGGTGGACTTTGAGATTACTACGCCGAGAAAAGTTTTTCCCACAATGTTCACAGCTGTGTGGTTTCAGTCCCGTGTGAACCAGTAGGTGGACGGCAAGGTGATCCTGCCGGGAAAACGTTTTCTCACAGTGGTCACAGCTGTATGGTTTCTCTCCGGTGTGAATACGCCGGTGTGTTTTTAATTGAACCCTCTCTCTAAATGTGGAGCTGCACTGGTCACAGCTGTATGGTTTCTTTCCAGTGTGAATGCTCTTGTGGCTTCTCAAGCCGGAGGTCTGTGCAAAGACTGCTCCACATTCCTCACAGCTGTACGGTTTCTCTCCGGTGTGAACTCGCTGATGCATTTTGAGCTGAGAACTCTGATTGAAAGTTTTCCCACATTGGTCACACCAGAATACTTTCTCTTTAGTGTGAACAACCCGATGAAGTCTTAGGTAAGTTGTACTTTTAAAAGTTTTCCCACACTCGTTGCAGATGTGCGGTCTCTCTTCTTGGTGAATTACTTTATGATTTGAAAGCTCACTGTGAGTGCGGAAGGCTTTGTCACATGTGTCGCAGATTTGCGGTTTCTCTCCTGTATGAAGCAGTTTATGGATCACCATGGCTCCTTGAAGAGAGAACCTTTTCCCACATTGGTCACAGCCGTAGGGTTTCTCTCCAGTGTGAACGCGTTGGTGGAGTTTTAGCCGATTCCGGTAGAGGAAAGTCGCCCCGCATTGGTCACAGTGGTGAAGACGTTTTCCGGTGTGAATCCTCTGGTGCACATTTAAATACTCAACAGTTGTGAAGGATTTGTCACAGTGCTGACAGCTGTGGTTTTTGGGTCCATGTTTTCTCCTCGGTTTCTATTCAAGACAAACAGAAAGTTGATCAGACAAAAATAAGACATTTCTTGAAAACCTTGAACAATTTTAAGAGCTTCATTCATTTTTTTATACTGTTTTTCTTGATAATATAGAAAAATGAATCTTTGTTTTTGACATTTTTCTATTTTTCGGGACAAAATATACTTTTTCAAGTTACTGTGGTGCACACATTTTTTATTTTTGTTTGAATTCCTTTAACTGCAGTTACCCTTGGCTTCTTCTTGAGATTGGACACAGTTATTTTCGGGTTGCTACCATCCTCCTTCCTCGCCTCTTCCTCCCTCCTCTGTTCCTCCGTCCTCACCTCCTTGCTCCTCAGATTTTCCTCCAGGCAGAATAACGTCCTCTCACACATATTCTGCAGCTGAGTTATCTGCAGGTATAGGGACAGGTAAGCTTTGTTATTTCTGAAAAGTCTGGCATTTTTCAACAACAAAAAAGACATCATTGTCACAGAGTGAGAGAATCAGGACAGAATGAAGAGGAGGCAAGTTGAAACAGAAAAGCAAGTTTAGAGTTATATAAAGCTGATACCAGACCAAGGAAAGCAAAACATTGAAGATAAAGAACAAACGATCAAGAACAGAACAGAGGACACGAGCAGGGAAACCAGACAGTAAAATAGACAAAGGAATACAGGCCGATATACACACACAAACAAACTAATTCATTTGTATTCATTACACATAATGTTCAACCAATGGTAATCAATGTTTTTCTTTCATTCTGACTAAACCTAGAGTAATATACACATAACTACCAGTAGGGAAAAGTGTCAAATGATACATTTTTCATGTTTCATGTTACTTTTAACTTAAAAAATCACAACAAAAAATGTACAAAATGTAATACATGTTATGATTGCAGAATTTGATGAGGCAAAGAAACTGTAGATTGTAAGCCTTTTGCTAGTCTCATGTTTTACTGTAATTAAATTGAATATAAATGAAATACATGTATTTCCATGAGTAAAAGTGTCTGCAAACTGACCTGAGAGGAGGATCCTGCTGCTGCGTTTCTCTCCATGCTTCTTCTCCGGATGTTTCTCTGAAGTAAACTCTAACTTGCACTAACCCTAAATATAACCCACTTTCACACCTCTCCCCACTTCCTGCAGACCCTCCTCCCCCAAATTTAAATTTGCAGCAATTGTTCAGCGACCACTCCTCTTGGATTTGACTTGAAACCTTCCCAGACAACAGGAGGAAGGTGTGAACCCAACCTTTAATCCGACCTTTGATGTCCTGTCCTTCTCCTGAGACGACCCCCCCGCCCTCAGCCACAACACCTCTGCTAACTGAGCCTGATCCAAGACTCTGGTTGGGAGAGTTACTTTAAAATTGGGTTTTATGTAAGACAACAGAACAATGTGAACTTAGAAAATAAGAAACCAAGATATTTATGATCAAACATTATTTAATTTATAGAAAAACCTGCCAAAAAAAAAACGAGGGGCGTGTAGCTGTTGATCTGTCTGAGAATGAGGGAAGTCACCTTAAAATCCACCAGCCAATCACACTGGAGAAAACCCATACTGTTGAGAAACATGTGGGAAACATATGTCTCTTTGTGGTTCCCTTAAAGCCCCACACCAGTATGGTTTCTCTCCCGTGTGAATAGGATGATGTCAAACTGTAAAAATAAGCAGTGCTGATCAAACATTAATCAAGATTCTGTTACTGTTATGTGTATTTCTGCCCTCAAAAGTTTGCAGAAATGTATTTTAGTGCACTATTTAGCTTTAATTTGAGATCATTTTTATAACAGACAGACGTCATTTTGTGCCTAACTTCAAGCAGAATATTTCGAAGCTCGGATCACACTGTACAAATACTTCTGTAGTCATGTTGCCTTCAGGGACTTTAGGTATCCAGAGGAATATTGCACTTTTTTAGCACAAAACTTGAATTCTCAAATATATATTTATTTTTTCAAAATAAATTTATTGTGAACACAGAAAAGAAACGGCTGTCACAATGAAGTTAAATGATGAACATGAGATGAATCAGATTATATCAGAGTTTCACAAATAAGGGTGTCTCTTCTCAAACCCTACATGTACTAGGAAAGCAGAAAAAAGACATTTAGAAATGTAAATGTGCAGTAGTTGCTCAGAGATGACTCCTCTCAGACTTGATGTGAAACCTCCCGGAACAAAAGGATGGAGGAGTGAACACAATACCCTTCATCCCTCCCCTAAATCCCACCCTTGATACTCCCTCCTCTCCAAAGATAACTCCAGGCTAGTCTACTTCAAGTACTTTAGCTTCAAATGGGCCATTTAAATTCTGCATTCAGAAAGGAGATTATTCAAGAATAAAAGTAACGATGCAGCACAAGATGTAAATATTTATTCAACGACCCTCATTCACCGCAATTCAATGGAAGATGGACTTTCATATTTAAAACATTTAACTAAACACCTTTCTCCAGAAATAGTGACTCAGTGAGTTTCAGTTCTAACCTGGATAACTGCGACTGAATCTCACATTACAAGTATCTTTAGTGTCTCTCTTCTCATACCCAACGTGTCTTAGTGTTTTGAAGATCACTTAAGAAAGGACAAAAAAAGCCAACTCAAACATTTCAATTGAACATAAATGTGAAATAAAAATATTCAGTGAATGTTGGGCAACTAAACATAGCAAGAACCTTTCTGAACTCGATGCTCACTAAAATTGCAACTGCACACATAACAGATGATGGATTAAGAAGTATTATACATACAGACTATATTAAGAACTGTATGTAAAAGATCCAGAGATGCTTCTATTTAAAGATCTTCCGTTAACGTCTCATTCACAGGCTGCTGGTAGACAGATCATTGTTACCTTCAGCATCGCAGCAACAGCACAAGGTTGCTTTATCCAAATCAAAACACATTTGATCAACCAGAGCACTCACATATAGAGCTAAGTGTGTGAGGACAGCAGGGTTTTGGGAGGTCTGAATGTAGTCCATAAAAAACCTGTTTTTAGAACGTAAAGTCACTGTTGGTCAGCTTTACATTTGGAGAAAAGCAGGAGGAACTCTAGCTTGACTCAGAAAATGATCAGATGGAGGCAGAGTGAGTGCGCTGGTGGACTTTAAGATTACTAACACGAGAAAAGGTTTTCCCACACTCTTCACAGCTGTGTAGTTTCTCTCTTGTGTGAATGCGATGATGGCTCTGATCTCTTCTTCATTTAGTAAAATCTTTCCCACATTGGTTACCGCTGAAAAGTTTGGGTTCCTTTCTTCTTCTCTGTTTCTAAAAAAGACAGACGGATAAAGAGTCAGTGAGAGGCTGTGATGCAGATGTATCTAAAAATAAGAGTCCGTAAAATAAACCCCACAATGTTCACACAGTAGGAAAATGTAATGCCGATGTATTTGTAATAACTATTTCTGAACTTGAGACTCACTTACTCTCTTTTTGGAGTTTTTCAAATCTCACAGCCTTCTTTACTCACACAGAGAATACAATAAATAAACTGGTTACATGATAAAACACTTTAAAATATCCCTCGTTTAAAACAGGTAAAACTTTGTATTCCCTTATTTTTTAAACATTAATGGCATTAAAAGTACATGTACTAAATTAATAATAATAATAATAATCATAATAATACTTTTTTAGTCTCATTCTATTATTTGTTCTTAGTTAATCAAGGCCAAGCTTAAAAATATAATGCAAAGTGATTGGAAGTAATGATAAGGTATTAAACAGTATTGTAATGATGAGTAAAAGAGTCTCTTTGTGTCGACAAATTTAATGGGAAAAATAGAAAACAAGTTTTCGATCAGATTTACTGACAAAATAGAGAAAAAAGCAGGCGTCACATTTTAGCCTAATTAACAAATCATAATCACTATGCACAATCACAACAGTAGATTAAACATATCCAGTAAAATAAAAATAAAAAGAGGCTCTATCAATCGGAAATGAAGATTATTCTATAAAAAATACAGTCAGTGAGCAATGGCGTTTGAGTTTACCTCACAGTGATTATAGGGAAGTACAAACATAACACTACAACAGGAAATGCATCTCAACAGGACGTGTTTTGACATTTTCAGGTGTGCACTCCTGCAAATTTGAGTATTATTCACAGAATTAACATGTAGCATATATACAGATATGCTCACAAAACTAAAATACCTGAGAAGCACTAAAGCAATCAATATTTTCCCATCACCATCAGAGCGTAAGCTATGCTCTGAGAAAAGGTTAACGGTGTGCAGCGTGTGTGCGTTGGTGGACTTTGAGATTACTACGCCGAGAAAAGTTTTTCCCACAATGTTCACAGCTGTGTGGTTTCAGACCCGTGTGAACCAGTAGGTGGACGGCAAGGTAATCCGTCCGAGAAAACGTTTTCTCACAGTGGTCACAGCTGTATGGTTTCTCTCCGGTGTGGATACGCTGGTGTATTTTTAAGAGATTCCTCTCTCTAAATGTGGAGCTGCACTTGTCGCAGCTGTATGGTTTCTTTCCAGTGTGAACGCTCATGTGACTTCTTAAGCCGGAGCTCTGTGCAAAGACTGCTCCACATTCCTCACAGCTGTACGGTTTCTCTCCGGTGTGAACTCGCTGATGCATTTTAAGCTGAGAACTCTGATTGAAGGTTTTCCCACATTGGTCACACCAGAATACTTTCTCTTTAGTGTGAACAACCCGATGAAGTCTTAGGTAAGTTGTACTTTTAAAAGTTTTCCCACACTCGTTGCAGATGTGCGGTCTCTCTTCTTGGTGAATTACTTTATGATTTGAAAGCTCACTGTGAGTGCGGAAGGCTTTGTCACATGTGTCGCAGATTTGCGGTTTCTCTCCTGTA
The DNA here is from genome assembly GCA_028583405.1 of Pogonophryne albipinna. NCBI lineage: Eukaryota > Metazoa > Chordata > Actinopteri > Perciformes > Artedidraconidae > Pogonophryne > Pogonophryne albipinna. The sequence goes on from JAPTMU010000081.1 coordinate 88,849, forward strand.
TGAAGCAGTTTATGGATCACCATGGCTCCTTGAAGAGAGAACATTTTCCCACATTGGTCACAGTCGTAGGGTTTCTCTCCAGTGTGAACGCGTTGGTGGAGTTTTAGCCGATTCCGGTAGAGGAAAGTCGCCCCGCATTGGTCACAGTGGTGAAGACGTTTTCCGGTGTGAATCCTCTGGTGCACATTTAAATACTCAACAGTTGTGAAGGATTTGTCACAGTGCTGACAGCTGTGGTTTTTGGGTCCATGTTTTCTCCTCGGTTTCTATTCAAGACAAACAGAAAGTTGATCAGACAAAAATAAGACATTTCTTGAAAACCTTGAACAATTTTAAGAGCTTCATTCATTTTTTTTATACTGTTTTTCTTGATAATATAGAAAAATGAATCTTTGTTTTTGACATTTTTCTATTTTTCGGGACAAAATATACTTTTTCAAGTTACTGTGGTGCACACATTTTTTATTTTTGTTTGAATTCCTTTAACTGCAGTTACCCTTGGCTTCTTCTTGAGATTGGACACAGTTATTTTCGGGTTGCTACCATCCTCCTTCCTCGCCTCTTCCTCCCTCCTCTGTTCCTCCGTCCTCACCTCCTTGCTCCTCAGATTTTCCTCCAGGCAGAATAACGTCCTCTCACACATATTCTGCAGCTGAGTTATCTGCAGGTATAGGGACAGGTAAGCTTTGTTATTTCTGAAAAGTCTGGCATTTTTCAACAAAAAAGACATCATTGTCACAGAGTGAGAGAATCAGGACAGAATGAAGAGGAGGCAAGTGGAAACAGAAAAGCAAGTTTAGAGTTATATAAAGCTGATTCAAGACCAAGGAAAGCAAAACAACGAAGATAAAGAACAAACGATCAAGAACAGAACAGAGGACACGAGCAGGGAAACCAGACAGTAAAATAGACAAAGGAATACAGGCCGATATACACACACAAACAAACTAATTCATTTGTATTCATTACACATAATGTTCAACCAATGGTAATCAATGTTTTTCTTTCATTCTGACTAAACCTAGAGTAATATACACATAACTACCAGTAGGGAAAAGTGTCAAATGATAAATTTTTCATGTTTCATGTTACTTTTAACTTAAAAAATCACAACAAAAAATGTACAAAATGTAATACATGTTATGATTGCAGAATTTGATGAGGCAAAGAAACTGTAGATTGTAAGCCTTTTGCTAGTCTCATGTTTTACTGTAATTAAATTGAATATAAATGAAATACATGTATTTCCATGAGTAAAAGTGTCTGCAAACTGACCTGAGAGGAGGATCCTGCTGCTGCGTTTCTCTCCATGCTTCTTCTCCGGATGTTTCTCTGAAGTAAACTCTAACTTGCACTAACCCTAAATATAACCCACTTTCACACCTCTCCCCACTTCCTGCAGACCCTCCTCCCCCAAATTTAAATTTGCAGCAATTGTTCAGCGACCACTCCTCTTGGATTTGACTTGAAACCTTCCCAGACAACAGGAGGAAGGTGTGAACCCAACCTTTAATCCGACCTTTGATGTCCTGTCCTTCTCCTGAGACGACCCCCCCGCCCTCAGCCACAACACCTCTGCTAACTGAGCCTGATCCAAGACTCTGGTTGGGAGAGTTACTTTAAAATTGGGTTTTATGTAAGACAACAGAACAATGTGAACTTAGAAAATAAGAAACCAAGATATTTATGATCAAACATTATTTAATTTATAGAAAAACCTGCCAAAAAAAAAACGAGGGGCGTGTAGCTGTTGATCTGTCTGAGAATGAGGGAAGTCACCTTAAAATCCACCAGCCAATCACACTGGAGAAAACCCATACTGTTGAGAAACATGTGGGAAACATATGTCTCTTTGTGGTTCCCTTAAAGCCCCACACCAGTATGGTTTCTCTCCCGTGTGAATAGGATGATGTCAAACTGTAAAAATAAGCAGTGCTGATCAAACATTAATCAAGATTCTGTTACTGTTATGTGTATTTCTGCCCTCAAAAGTTTGCAGAAATGTATTTTAGTGCACTATTTAGCTTTAATTTGAGATCGTTTTTATAACAGACAGACGCCATTTTGTGCCTAACTTCAAGCAGAATCTTTCGAAGCTCGGATCACACTGTACAAATACTTCTGTAGTCATGTTGCCTTCAGGGACTTTAGGTATCCAGAGGAATATTGCACTTTTTTAGCACAAAACTTGAATTCTCAAATATATATTTATTTTTTCAAAATAAATTTATTGTGAACACAGAAAAGAAACGGCTGTCACAATGAAGTTAAATGATGAACATGAGATGAATCAGATTATATCAGAGTTTCACAAATAAGGGTGTCTCTTCTCAAACCCTACATGTACTAGGAAAGCAGAAAAAAGACATTTAGAAATGTAAATGTGCAGTAGTTGCTCAGAGATGACTCCTCTCAGACTTGATGTGAAACCTCCCGGAACAAAAGGATGGAGGAGTGAACACAATACCCTTCATCCCTCCCCTAAATCCCACCCTTGATACTCCCTCCTCTCCAAAGATAACTCCAGGCTAGTCTACTTCAAGTACTTTAGCTTCAAATGGGCCATTTCAATTCTGCATTCAGAAAGGAGATTATTCAAGAATAAAAGTAACGATGCAGCACAAGATGTAAATATTTATTCAACGACCCTCATTCACCGCAATTCAATGGAAGATGGACTTTCATATTTAAAACATTTAACTAAACACCTTTCTCCAGAAATAGTGACTCAGTGAGTTTCAGTTCTAACCTGGATAACTGCGACTGAATCTCACATTACAAGTATCTTTAGTGTCTCTCTTCTCATACCCAACGTGTCTTAGTGTTTTGAAGATCACTTAAGAAAGGACAAAAAAAGCCAACTCAAACATTTCAATTGAACATAAATGTGAAATAAAAATATTCAGTGAATGTTGGGCAACTAAACATAGCAAGAACCTTTCTGAACTCGATGCTCACTAAAATTGCAACTGCACACATAACAGATGATGGATTAAGAAGTATTATACATACAGACTATATTAAGAACTGTATGTAAAAGATCCAGAGATGCTTCTATTTACAGATGTTCCCTTAACGTCTCATTCACAGGCTGCTGGTAGACAGATCATTGTTACCTTCAGCATCGCAGCAACAGCACAAGGTTGCTTTATCCAAATCAAAACACATTTGATCAACCAGAGCACTCACATATAGAGCTAAGTGTGTGAGGACAGCAGGGTTTTGGGAGGTCTGAATGTAGTCCATAAAAAACCTGTTTTTAGAACGTAAAGTCACTGTTGGTCAGCTTTACATTTGGAGAAAAGCAGGAGGAATGCTAGCTTGACTCAGAAAATGATCAGATGGAGGCAGAGTGAGTGCGCTGGTGGACTTTAAGATTACTAACACGAGAAAAGGTTTTCCCACACTCTTCACAGCTGTGTAGTTTCTCTCTTGTGTGAATGCGATAATGGCTCTGATCTCTTCTTCATTTAGTAAAATCTTTCCCACATTGGTTACCGCTGAAAAGTTTGGGTTCCTTTCTTCTTCTCTGTTTCTAAAAAAGACAGATGGATAAAGAGTCAGTGAGAGGCTGTGATGCAGATGTATCTAAAAATAAGAGTCCGTAAAATAAACCCCACAATGTTCACACAGTAGGAAAATGTAATGCAGATGTATTTGTAATAACTATTTCTGAACTTGAGACTCACTTACTCTCTTTTTGGAGTTTTTCAAATCTCACAGCCTTCTTTACTCACACAGAGAATACAATAAATAAACTGGTTACATGATAAAACACTTTAAAATATCCCTCGTTTAAAACAGGTAAAACTTTGTATTCCCTTATTTTTTAAACATTAATGGCATTAAAAGTACATGTACTAAATTAATAATAATAATAATAATCATAATAATACTTTTTTAGTCTCATTCTATTATTTGTTCTTAGTTAATCAAGGCCAAGCTTAAAAATATAATGCAAAGTGATTGGAAGTAATGATAAGGTATTAAACAGTATTGTAATGATGAGTAAAATAGTCTCTTTGTGTCGACAAGTTTAATGGGAAAAATAGAAAACAAGTTTTCGATCAGATTTACTGACAAAATAGAGAAAAAAGCAGGCGTCACATTTTAGCCTAATTAACAAATCATAATCACTATGCACAATCACAACAGTAGATTAAACATATCCAGTAAAATAAAAATAAAAAGAGGCTCTATCAATCGGAAATGAAGATTATTCTATAAAAAATACAGTCAGTGAGCAATGGCGTTTGAGTTTACCTCACAGTGATTATAGGGAAGTACAAACATAACACTACAACAGGAAATGCATCTCAACAGGACGTGTTTTGACATTTTCAGGTGTGCACTCCTGCAAATTTGAGTATTATTCACAGAATTAACATGTAGCATATATACAGATATGCTCACAAAACTAAAATACCTGAGAAGCACTAAAGCAATCAATATTTTCCCATCACCATCAGAGCGTAAGCTATGCTCTGAGAAAAGGTTAACGGTGTGCAGCGTGTGTGCGTTGGTGGACTTTGAGATTACTACGCCGAGAAAAGTTTTTCCCACAATGTTCACAGCTGTGTGGTTTCAGACCCGTGTGAACCAGTAGGTGGACGGCAAGGTAATCCGTCCGAGAAAACGTTTTCTCACAGTGGTCACAGCTGTATGGTTTCTCTCCGGTGTGGATACGCTGGTGTATTTTTAAGAGATTCCTCTCTCTAAATGTGGAGCTGCACTTGTCGCAGCTGTATGGTTTCTTTCCAGTGTGAACGCTCATGTGACTTCTTAAGCCGGAGCTCTGTGCAAAGACTGCTCCACATTCCTCACAGCTGTACGGTTTCTCTCCGGTGTGAACTCGCTGATGCATTTTAAGCTGAGAACTCTGATTGAAGGTTTTCCCACATTGATCACACCAGAATACTTTCTCTTTAGTGTGAACAACCCGATGAAGTCTTAGGTAAGTTGTACTTTTAAAAGTTTTCCCACACTCGTTGCAGATGTGCGGTCTCTCTTCTTGGTGAATTACTTTATGATTTGAAAGCTCACTGTGAGTGCGGAAGGCTTTGTCACATGTGTCGCAGATTTGCGGTTTCTCTCCTGTATGAAGCAGTTTATGGATCACCATGGCTCCTTGAAGAGAGAACATTTTCCCACATTGGTCACAGTCGTAGGGTTTCTCTCCAGTGTGAACGCGTTGGTGGAGTTTTAGCCGATTCCGGTAGAGGAAAGTCGCCCCGCATTGGTCACAGTGGTGAAGACGTTTTCCGGTGTGAATCCTCTGGTGCACATTTAAATACTCAACAGTTGTGAAGGATTTGTCACAGTGCTGACAGCTGTGGTTTTTGGGTCCATGTTTTCTCCTCGGTTTCTATTCAAGACAAACAGAAAGTTGATCAGACAAAAATAAGACATTTCTTGAAAACCTTGAACAATTTTAAGAGCTTCATTAATTTTTTTTATACTGTTTTTCTTGATAATATAGAAAAATGAATCTTTGTTTTTGACATTTTTCTATTTTTCGGGACAAAATATACTTTTTCAAGTTACTGTGGTGCACACATTTTTTATTTTTGTTTGAATTCCTTTAACTGCAGTTACCCTTGGCTTCTTCTTGAGATTGGACACAGTTATTTTCGGGTTGCTACCATCCTCCTTCCTCGCCTCTTCCTCCCTCCTCTGTTCCTCCGTCCTCACCTCCTTGCTCCTCAGATTTTCCTCCAGGCAGAATAACGTCCTCTCACGCATATTCTGCAGCTGAGTTATCTGCAGGTATAGGGACAGGTAAGCTTTGTTATTTCTGAAAAGTCTGGCATTTTTCAACAACAAAAAAGACATCATTGTCACAGAGTGAGAGAATCAGGACAGAATGAAGACGAGGCAAGTTGAAACAGAAAAGCAAGTTTAGAGTTATATAAAGCTGATACCAGACCAAGGAAAGCAAAACATTGAAGATAAAGAACAAACGATCAAGAACAGAACAGAGGACACGAGCAGGGAAACCAGACAGTAAAATAGACAAAGGAATACAGGCCGATATACACACACAAACAAACTAATTCATTTGTATTCATTACACATAATGTTCAACCAATGGTAATCAATGTTTTTCTTTCATTCTGACTAAACCTAGAGTAATATACACATAACTACCAGTAGGGAAAAGTGTCAAATGATACATTTTTCATGTTTCATGTTACTTTTAACTTAAAAAATCACAACAAAAAATGTACAAAATGTAATACATGTTATGATTGCAGAATTTGATGAGGCAAAGAAACTGTAGATTGTAAGCCTTTTGCTAGTCTCATGTTTTACTGTAATTAAATTGAATATAAATGAAATACATGTATTTCCATGAGTAAAAGTGTCTGCAAACTGACCTGAGAGGAGGATCCTGCTGCTGCGTTTATCTCCATGCTTCTTCTCCGGATGTTTCTCTGAAGTAAACTCTAACTTGCACTAACCCTAAATATAACCCACTTTCACACCTCTCCCCACTTCCTGCAGACCCTCCTCCCCCAAATTTAAATTTGCAGCAATTGTTCAGCGACCACTCCTCTTGGATTTGACTTGAAACCTTCCCAGACAACAGGAGGAAGGTGTGAACCCAACCTTTAATCCGACCTTTGATGTCCTGTCCTTCTCCTGAGATGACCCCCCCCCTCAGCCACAACACCTCTGCTAACTGAGCCTGATCCAAGACTCTGGTTGGGAGAGTTACTTTAAAATTGGGTTTTATGTAAGACAACAGAACAATGTGAACTTAGAAAATAAGAAACCAAGATATTTATGATCAAACATTATTTAATTTATAGAAAAACCTGCCAAAAAAAAAACGAGGGGCGTGTAGCTGTTGATCTGTCTGAGAATGAGGGAAGTCACCTTAAAATCCACCAGCCAATCACACTGGAGAAAACCCATACTGTTGAGAAACATGTGGGAAACATATGTCTCTTTGTGGTTCCCTTAAAGCCCCACACCAGTATGGTTTCTCTCCCGTGTGAATAGGATGATGTCAAACTGTAAAAATAAGCAGTGCTGATCAAACATTAATCAAGATTCTGTTACTGTTATGTGTATTTCTGCCCTCAAAAGTTTGCAGAAATGTATTTTAGTGCACGATTTAGCTGTAATTTGAGATCGTTTTTATAACAGACAGACGCCATTTTGTTCCTAACTTCAAGCAGAATCTTTCGAAGCTCGGATCACACTGTACAAATACTTCTGTAGTCATGTTGCCTTCAGGGACTTTAGGTATCCAGAGGAATATTGCACTTTTTTAGCACAAAACTTGTATTCTCAAATATATATTTATTTTTTCAAAATAAATTTACTGTGAACACAGAAAAGAAACGGCTGTCACAATGAAGTTAAATGATGAACATGAGATGAATCAGATTATATCAGAGTTTCACAAATAAGGGTCTCTCTTCTCAAACCTAACATGTACTAGGAAAGCAGAAAAAAGACATTTAGAAATGTAAATGTGCAGTAGTTGCTCAGAGACAACTCCTCTCAGACTTGATGTGAAACCTCCAGGAACAAAAGGATGGAGGAGTGAACACATTACCCTTCATCCCTCCCCTAAATCCCACCCTTGATACCCCCTCCTCTCCAAAGATAACTCCAGGCTAGTCTACTTCAAGTACTTTAGCTCCAAATGGTCCATTTAAATTCTGCATTCAGAAAGGAGATTATTCAAGAATAAAAGTAACGATGCAGCACAAGATGTAAACATTTATTCAACGACCGTCCTTCACCGCAAATCAATGGAAGATGGACTTTCGTATTTAAAACCTTTAACTAAACACCTTTCTCCAGAAATATTGACTCTCAGTGAGTTTCAGTTCTAACCTGGATAACTGCGACTGAATCTCACATTACAAGTATCTTTAGTGTCTCTCTTCTCATAGCCAACGTGTCTTAGTGTTTTGATGATCACTTAAAGGGGACCTATCATGCAAAATGCACCTTTGTACGTCTTTTATACATGAATATGTGTCCCCGGTGTTCCAGGGAACTCACCAAGTGTCAGAAAACACAACCCTCTCTATTTTCCTCCTTAGCCAAATCTCTAAAAAAGGGGCTGCAACGGATCTTAAAAAAATGGATCCAGATTTCAACACTTCTCTACGTCACAAAGACGTGCTCCGCTTATTGGTCAACTCTCCACCTATCAGGGGAATGAGCCACGGCCACGTGCATTGCCAAACCTCTCATTCGCATATAGGCTATCGGCAGGCTAAATCAACCCCAGTCACATCTGTGTTTTTGCCTGCTCTTGCCAGGATGTCTACGCCAGTTAAACGTTGTGCTGTTGTTGGCTGCAAGACTCGGGACAGGGGACTGCATGCAATGCCATCAGTGGAAAAAGAAAAATAATCTGTGGCTAGACTTCATTTTCAAGGGACATGTACCAGAAGACCCCGGCAGATTTCTGTTTGTGTGTTCCAAACATTTTACCACGGACATGTTTATGAACTTGTCTCAAGTCCAACACGGATATGCCTCCAAACTAATGCTAAACCCGGGATCAATACCAACCATCCGGGACCAGGCCAGTGAGGACACATCCAATTTTGAAGCTGTAAGTTTTTATTTAGTGGTGTTTTTCCTGATAAAGCTATCTCTAGCTTGTATATGTAGCATGTAGCTTCGCCGTATCAATGTCACCTCAAACCCAAATACTAATCGGTTAGGTGTTTATATGTTTTTGTAACATTTTATTTTGTTCGCTCCGCAGTCTTTGCTTTGTCTTTTATTTTAATTATCAGGCATTTGCGAACATGTTCAGACAGACTGCCGTAATGGCGATCTGTGTGAAGGCTGTAAAGCCACGCCCTGGCCGATAACACAAGTATTTATTCTCCTATTTATTAGTATTTTGTATCCTCTAAAATCATATTGAGTAAGTTATAATAACAAACGTAATCTTCTGTTGGTAAGTGCCGTTTTTTCCAGCGTTATATGTAAAAGCTTTTGTGATTGTAGTCTGTAAGAACGATCAGATATCATCGATCTGTAAGCTAAGCTACGCTAATGAGAGATGCCGTTTTTTGCAGCGTTATATGTAAAAGCTTGTGTGTTTACTTGTTTGCGCACATGAATATAAATGGGGGTGTGTTAGGATACAACACTGTGTGTATGTATGCGAGGGGGGACACACACCACGAGTAAAACGGAGCTAAAGCCCTGGTCTGTTGTTGTTGACGAGGCCTTACCTCTAGCAACAGGCTAATTAGTGGCTAGCACTCATTACAGTCAGTCTACTGAGCTCAGCCCCTCTCCAACACATCATCTGTATTGAGTCAGAAACACAGCATGCACTTACGGTTCAAAACTAACTCAGATTGGAAAAGGCTAAGCAAAGAGCTTTGCTAAATAGAGAGTTTTAAGCCCCATCTTTTTGGATTTCAGACTATATTTATCCAAATAGTATTTTCTCATCATGAATACTAAATTGAGATGATTTTGTTCTAACTATGTTTTCTTCTTTACAGGCCAGCACCTCACATACTTACTAATTAGTGACAATTTGTACATCCTTTGCTATTATTTACATTTTTTTTTCTCATGGCGGAAATGAAAGACTTTACCTGGCAGCCCTGCACTACAATGAAAACGCTGAGCGTGCACAAGCCACTACATCCACTGGAAACCCTCTGTATAAACTGCAGTTCCCAAAGGCCAGGAAGGGAGAATGCAGAGCAAAACCAGTAAAGACTGACCCCACATTCCGTAAGTGTTTAAAATATTTATTATACAACTATTTACAAATATAAAATAAAAAAATTAGAAAGAACTTTCAGTTTTTTACATGCATATACTAATCTAACCCACATTTTGTGTTGTGCTTTTTGTAACATTGCACAGGCTACGTGGCCAACTTGATGGACCTCATCTTCGACCAAGTCTTTGTGGACCCTGCACCATTATGAGCGACCTGACATGGAGGAGGTCATCGCCGGGTATGCTACACGGTTCAATTTGGCTGCTGTCTGAACCCAACATAGACATTTCGCGGATCAGGAAACTCCTTGGGAATCCCGAGGACAACGCAGGCCGGAATCACCACTCTGATCCTGCGTCCAAGGAAGCCCCAGCATCAGCTCACAAAGCTTCTGTAGGCTAGATACCTGTGACGCCTGAAATCATAAAAAAAATATTTAGTGTCATTTATACAAAATACAAGTACATTTAGTTTTTTTTTATGGGTTCAAAGAACCGTTGATTTTGACAATAAAGTTCCGAGTTGATATCAAATGTGTTGTGATGATTCATGTTTGGATGGGTAAAGAATATTCTGATTTCAAAAGCATAAGGTTGTGTGTGGACTTTTTTTGTCGTACACATGGGTGTGTTATGCCATTGCTGTGTAGTATATAATATAATAGTACATGTACAATGACAGAATGAAAGATTGCATAAAGCCATATACACCAGTATTTATTTCCATGAACAATATTAGCATTCGTTTTACAATTTCAGTCAAAACAAACAAACCACTCACTGCTCTATTTGCCTCAACTGTAGTCCACCATGTTCAGCTCTGTAAATATTCAATGCATTCTGCAGGGAGAACACATTCAGGCACACAGGCTCCAATCCAGGATGGTCCACCATACAGGTTACAGAGTCCTCATGTTCCTGCATCCGTCTTGACACTAGTGTGATAAACATATATTGAATGACATGTGAAAAATGTATTCTCTAAACAGACAACTTCGTGAATCTATCAAAAATGTTACCTGTGGTATCTCCATGCAGCACACATTCTCCGGTTCAGAAGGCATCGTGGTGCAATTTGCACATGTACACCTGTCGAAAGAAGTCAATAACTGAGCTTTTAAAAACACGTGAAACTACACACATTGCTGACAACTGAGGTGTTGTTGGAGTTATACTTTTTATCACCCTAAGTTATTGAACTTTCCAACGGTTGTTGCACGATGTTGGAAGAAAAGGACTGTAAACTATTAATAAACGCAATGAGGCCTTTGTATATATGCTGAAAATATGAATGTCTCCCTTTATAAATATATATATGTATTGCTGTTTTTGCGTTACAAACTCTAAGTTACAAACTGTACACATTGCATTCTTGCTAATTAGCCAAAATATGAACGGAATAAGTAGCAAGCATCGTAACGGAGTAAAAATAAATAGGGACAACGGCTTGTCAACTAACCATTCAGAAACTGTGGGTTTTCTTCGGAAGTTTTTCCTTGTACGATGTGAGGGTCTAAGGACAGAGGGTGTCGTATTGTCATACTGATATTTTGTACAAACTGTGAAGTCCACTGAGACAAATGTAACATTTGTGATATTGGGCTATATAAATAAACATTGATTGATTGATTGATTGAAACGTCCTGCTGCAACCGAGATGTTTGCACCTCCACCAAAACCTCCGCTGCTTCAGGGTCAGTTTCTGGATCAAATTGATAATATGCTTGAACACATGCATTGCTCTGAGATGACATGTTTATTCCACACTCGTAATCACAGCAAGCATAGTAACGTGACTCTCGCCGGCTCATGACCCCCTCTTCTGCAGGGGGGCGTGGTCAGCTGCTGCTCAGAATTTTCAAAGACAGGCTTGGAATAGAGCGAAAATGAGCGAAACGAGGCATGGCTAAAAAATGATCTGTTTGGTATTTTGAAAAATAAAATGTATAAATATACCTTATATAGGTATGGTCATACACTATATCATTTAAATATAGCATGATAGGTCTCCTTTAAGAAAGGACAAAAAAAGCCAACTCAAACATTTCAATTGAACATAAATGTGAAATAAAAATATTCAGTGAATGTTGGGCAACTAAACATAGCAAGAACCTTTCTGAACTCGATGCTCACTAAAATTGCAATTGCACACATAACGGATGATGGATTAAGAAGTATTATACATACAGACTATATTAAGAACTGTATGTAAAAGATCCAGAGATGCTTCTATTTACAGATGTTCCCTTAACGTCTCATTCACAGGCTGCTGGTAGACAGATCATTGTTACCTTCAGCATCGCAGCAACAGCACAAGGTTGCTTTATCCAAATCAAAACACATTTGATCAACCAGAGCACTCACATATAGAGCTAAGTGTGTGAGGACAGCAGGGTTTTGGGAGGTCTGAATGTAGTCCATAAAAAACCTGTTTTTAGAACGTAAAGTCACTGTTGGTCAGCTTTACATTTGGAGAAAAGCAGGAGGAATGCTAGCTTGACTCAGAAAATGATCAGATGGAGGCAGAGTGAGTGCGCTGGTGGACTTTAAGATTACTACCACGAGAAAAGGTTTTCCCACACTCTTCACAGCTGTGTAGTTTCTCTCTTGTGTGAATGCGATAATGGCTCTGATCTCTTCTTCATTTAGTAAAATCTTTCCCACATTGGTCCCCGATTAAAAGTTTGGGTTCCTTTCTTCTTCTCTGTTTCTAAAAAAGACAGACAGATAAAGAGTCAGTGAGAGGCTGTGATGCAGATGTATCTAAAAATAAGAGTCTGTATAATAAACTCCACAATGTTCACACAGTAGGAAAATATAATGCAGATGTATTTGTAATAACTATTTCTGAACTTGAGACTCACTCTCTTTTTGGAGTTTTTCAAATCTCACAGCCTTCTTTACTCACACAGAGAATAAAATAAATAAACTGGTTACATGATAAAACACTTTAAAATATCCCTCTGTTAAATCATGCAAAACCTTTTGTTCCCCTTATTTTTTAAACATTAATGGCATTAAAAGTACTAAATTAATAATAATAATAATAATAATCAGAATAATACTTTTTTAGTCTCATTCTATTATTTGTTCTTAGTTAATCAAGGACAAGCTTAAAAATATAATGCAAAGTGATTGGAAGTAATGATAAGGTATTAAACAGTATTGTAATGATGAGTAAAATAGTCTCTTTGTGTCGACAAATTTAATGGGAAAAATAGAAAACAAGTTTTCGATCAGATTTACTGACAAAATAGAGAAAAAAGCAGGCGTCACATTTTAGCCTAATTAACAAATCATAATCACTGTGCACAATCACAACAGTAGATTAAACATATCCAGTAAAATAGAATAAAAAGAGGCTCTATCAATCGGAAATGAAGATTATTCTATAAAAAATACATTCAGTGTCAATGGCGTTTGAGTCTACCTCACAGTGATTATAGGGAAGTACAAACATAACACTACAACAGGACGTGTTTGGACATTTTCAGATGCGCACTTCTGCAAATGTGAGTATTATTCACAGAATTAACGTGTAGCATATATACAGATATGCTCACAAAATTAAAATACCTGAGAAGCACTAAAGCAATCAATATTTTTCCATCACCATCAGAGCGTGAGCTATGCTCTGAGAAAAGGTTAACGGTGCGCAGCGTGTGTGCGTTGGTGGACTTTGAGATTACTACGCCGAGAAAAGTTTTTCCCACAATGTTCACAGCTGTGTGGTTTCAGTCCCGTGTGAACCAGTAGGTGGACGGCAAGGTGATCCTGCCGGGAAAACGTTTTCTCACAGTGGTCACAGCTGTATGGTTTCTCTCCGGTGTGAATACGCCGGTGTGTTTTTAATTGAACCCTCTCTCTAAATGTGGAGCTGCACTGGTCACAGCTGTATGGTTTCTTTCCAGTGTGAATGCTCTTGTGGCTTCTCAAGCCGGAGGTCTGTGCAAAAACTGCTCCACATTCCTCACAGCTGTACGGTTTCTCTCCGGTGTGAACTCGCTGATGCATTTTGAGCTGAGAACTCTGATTGAAAGTTTTCCCACATTGGTCACACCAGAATACTTTCTCTTTAGTGTGAACAACCCGATGAAGTCTTAGGTAAGTTGTACTTTTAAAAGTTTTCCCACACTCGTTGCAGATGTGCGGTCTCTCTTCTTGGTGAATTACTTTATGCTTTGAAAGCTCACTGTGAGTGCGGAAGGCTTTGTCACATGTGTCGCAGATTTGCGGTTTCTCTCCTGTATGAAGCAGTTTATGGATCACCATGGCTCCTTGAAGAGAGAACATTTTCCCACATTGGTCACAGTCGTAGGGTTTCTCTCCAGTGTGAACGCGTTGGTGGAGTTTTAGCCGATTCCGGTAGAGGAAAGTCGCCCCGCATTGGTCACAGTGGTGAAGACGTTTTCCGGTGTGAATCCTCTGGTGCACATTTAAATACTCAACAGTTGTGAAGGATTTGTCACAGTGCTGACAGCTGTGGTTTTTGGGTCCATCTTTTCTCCTCGGTTTCTATTCAAGACAAACAGAAAGTTGATCAGACAAAAATAAGACATTTCTTGAAAACCTTGAACAATTTTAAGAGCTTCATTAATTTTTTTTTTACTGTTTTTCTTGATAATATAGAAAAATGAATCTTTGTTTTTGACATTTTTCTATTTTTCGGGACAAAATATACTTTTTCAAGTTACTGTGGTGCACACATTTTTTTATTTTTGTTTGAATTCCTTTAACTGCAGTTACCCTTGGCTTCTTCTTGAGATTGGACACAGTTATTTTCGTGTTGCTACCATCCTCCTTCCTCGCCTCTTCCTCCCTCCTCTGTTCCTCCGTCCTCACCTCCTTGCTCCTCAGATTTTCCTCCAGGCAGAATAACGTCCTCTCACGCATATTCTGCAGCTGAGTTATCTGCAGGTATAGGGACAGGTAAGCTTTGTTATTTCTGAAAAGTCTGGCATTTTTCAACAACAAAAAAGACATAATTGTCACAGAGTGAGAGAATCAGGACAGAATGAAGACGAGGCAAGTTGAAACAGAAAAGCAAGTTTAGAGTTATATAAAGCTGATACCAGACCAAGGAAAGCAAAACATTGAAGATAAAGAACAAACGATCAAGAACAGAACAGAGGACACGAGCAGGGAAACCAGACAGGAAAATAGACAAAGGAATACAGGCCGATATACACACACAAACAAACTAATTCATTTGTATTCATTACACATAATGTTCAACCAATGGTAATCAATGTTTTTCTTTCATTCTGACTAAACCTAGAGTAATATACACATAACTACCAGTAGGGAAAAGTGTCAAATGTTACATTTTTCATGTTTCATGTTACTTTTAACTTAAAAAATCACAACAAAAAATGTACAAAATGTAATACATGTTATGATTGCAGAATTTGATGAGGCAAAGAAACTGTAGATTGTAAGCCTTTTGCTAGTCTCATGTTTTACTGTAATTAAATTGAATATAAATGAAATACATGTATTTCCATGAGTAAAAGTGTCTGCAAACTGACCTGAGAGGAGGATCCTGCTGCTGCGTTTATCTCCATGCTTCTTCTCCGGATGTTTCTCTGAAGTAAACTCTAACTTGCACTAACCCTAAATATAACCCACTTTCACACCTCTCCCCACTTCCTGCAGACCCTCCTCCCCCAAATTTAAATTTGCAGCAATTGTTCAGCGACCACTCCTCTTGGATTTGACTTGAAACCTTCCCAGACAACAGGAGGAAGGTGTGAACCCAACCTTTAATCCGACCTTTGATGTCCTGTCCTTCTCCTGAGACGACCCCCCCCCCCCCTCTCAGCCACAACACCTCTGCTAACTGAGCCTGATCCAAGACTCTGGTTGGGAGAGTTACTTTAAAATTGGGTTTTATGTAAGACAACAGAACAATGTGAACTTAGAAAATAAGAAACCAAGATATTTATGATCAAACATTATTTAATTTATAGAAAAACCTGCCAAAAAAACCAATGAGGGGCTTGTAGCTGTTGATCTGTCTGAGAATGAGGGAAGTCACCTTAAAATCCACCAGCCAATCACACTGGAGAAAACCCATACTGTTGAGAAACATGTGGGAAACATATGTCTCTTTGTGGTTCCCTTAAAGCCCCACACCAGTATGGTTTATCTCCTGTGTGAATAGGACAGCGACGTGCGGTCAGGGGAGGCAGGTGAGGCAGAGCCTCACTTGTCATTCTCCAATGTAACGGAAAAAAAGAATAATAATACAAATAATAATAATAATAAAATGTGTCCACTGATCTGTGTTGTAAATGTGATTTCTGTTTGATTCCAATCGCATTTTATAGTAAAAATCGGCTAATTTGCCGAGCTCCGCTACAACTACGGGGAGCGATGAGATTGAGAAGTGAGGCAGGGACGAGCTCTGCCTCTCGTAAGCCCACAGTAACTTGCTGGAGCACGGGCACTAATTTAGCGCGGGCACTTATTTTGTGAGCGCGCTCAAGCCAGTTACTGTGTGGTAAGGTGAGGCACAGATGAGCTCTGCCTCACCTCAGAATGCGTCAGCCCACAGAAACTGTCTGGAAAGCGGGCCCTAAGCGCATGCCTGCACCGTCTCACTGTATGTCACCAATGTAATGTTTGTAGATCCCTTTATTACATTTATCCTCGCCATCCATAGTCTCTAAATAACTTATTTCACGTATATATGATATTTAAACTCACTGGTCTCATCATACAACGGCAATGAAAAAAGCACCAGGAGAGGCAGCCACAACCTCTGCCGCACTGCAGGGGGCGCAAGTGAGCCCACAGGTTCTTGTTGCTACTGTTATTCTACGCAGAGACAGTAGACAAAACAACAAACTAGACTTTTGAAACTAGAGGGAGATAAGGAGGACTTTTACAAAACAGTAATAGAGATTGTTGTCCAGAAGGATAGCATGGACTTCATCTTCAAGTCAAGGTAAGACCACATTTGTAATGAAAATTGGATCTTACTAAGAGAGAACAATCCAATATTTAGATTTTGGGTATCCTTTTGTTGAACGGTCTGTTTAAAATGAATCAAAGCATCAGACTAAAAAAGCTTTTGAAAATAACAGAATATTTCGATTAAAGGTGGGGTAGGTAAGTTTGAGAAACCGGCACGATATAAACTTTTTGTTATATTCCATGGAATGCTCTTAACATCCCGATAGCAATGAATATCTTAAGTGCTTTGACAAAAAATACATAAAAACATTTCATCTGTGGAAGCCGTAGTACTGTAAAAAGCACGACCACTCATTTTAGCGGCTAAAATGACCTGCCTGTCAGCCTTCCATCTGTGCACAAACTTATCTCGTGCCCTCATTGGTCATGGGGCTGTGTATTTTCATATTCTAGCGCACTCGAGCTGGTTTCTCCAAAATTACCTACCCCGCCTTTAAGGTCAAAATATATAATATTTGTAAATCTGACTCTGAAAGAGTCAGTGCCTCACCAGCCATGAACCTCACCGCACGTCACTGGAATAGGATGATGTCAAACTGTAAAAATAAGCAGTGCTGATCAAACATTAATCAAGATTCTTTTACTGTTATGTGTATTTCTGCCCTCAAAAGTTTGCAGAAATGTATTTTAGTGCACTATTTAGCTGTAATTTGAGATCGTTTTTATAACAGACAGACGCCATTTTGTGCCTAACTTCAAGCAGAATCTTTCGAAGCTCGGATCAAACTGTACAAATACTTCTGTAGTCATGTTGCCTTCAGGGACTTTAGGTATTCAGAGGAATATTGCACTTTTTTAACACAAAACTTGAATTCTCAAATATATATTATTTTTTCAAAAGAAATTTACTGTGAACACAGAAAAGAAACGGCTGTCACAATGAAGTTAAATGATGAACATGAGATGAATCAGATTATATCAGAGTTTCACAAAAAAAGGGTGTCTCTTCTCAAACCCAACATGTAAAGCAGAAAACAGACATTTAGAAATGTAAATGTGCAGTAGTTGCTCAGAGACGACTCCTCTCAGACTTGGAACAAAAGGATGGAGGAGTGAACACATTACCCTTCATCCCTCCCCTAAATCCCACCCTTGATACCCCCTCCTCTCCAAAGATGACTCCAGGCTAGTCTACTTCAAGTACTACAGCTTCAAATGGGCCATTTAAATTCTGCATTCAGAAAGGAGATTATTCAAGATAAAAGTAACGATGCAGCACAAGATGTAAATATTTATTCAACGACCCTTATTCACCGCAATTCAATGTTCTCTGTTTTCAGAAGGAAAACGAGGACGGAACTGCAGTAGTTTCTACACGGACCGCTATTGCGGTAAGCATGTTGTAACTTCCGGTTGTTGTTGTCACCTCCGGGGCCCTTTCTCATTTCTCTAACTCCCCTCCTCGACTCCCCTCCTCGACTCCTATCCTCGAGACTTAGTCCCGCCCACAGGAGATGCGAGCCGAGGAGTCGAGGAGGGGAACCGAGGAGAGAGGAGGGGAAGCAGCAGGCGGTTAGAGAAATGAGAACTCCTCTCCTCTGAGCGGTCATTTTAAAGAGACGTCCATTAATGATGACAGGAGGCACAGCAGCCCTCTGTCTGATGGACAGATGAGTTCATGACCACTTATTTACTTTGATTCATTCACAGTGCGGTATAATGAGACAATAACAAGCTACAGATGCGGACACACACACACACACACACACACACACACACACACACACACACACACACACACACACACACACACACACACACACACACATATATGTATATATTTATATACATATATATACAATTTCAGAATCAAACTGAGCACTCTCATAATAACGTAACACTATCAGAGACTGGATATATCCCCCCCCCCCTCTCTGGTCGCTACAATGAGGAAAATAAATGACGGACCAAAAGTTTTATTTACAAGTATTAAAAGTAAGCAGAGGACACCAAACCAACTGAGACCTGTCTGTCCGCTGCATCTACACACACACTGTACCAAACACACACACGCACCTACAGCTAACAGCCGTTGTGTATTTTATTTTGTGAAGCACTAAATGGTTTTAGAAAAATATGGACTCTTTGTTTGTAGATATCTACTAAACTACAGCAAATAAAGAGAGTAGGCCTGTTCTACTGAGTGATATATATTATACACACTGCTCTGCTTTCTGCACGGACCTCACAGCTGTTCTCTCTGGAAACATCGCGTCGCGATGAGAGCAGTTAATAAAATAATATCCAGGGGATGCATGCAGAGCTGTCATTGGCTGAGATCAGTCCGGCCGTGCGTCACGACTCTTTGAAACATCTCTGTTGCCGGAAATGCATCCACGAAGGTGCCGTGGAGGACCGTGGAGGACCCATCAGTGTATCCTCGGTTAGAGCTCCTCCAGAGAGCCTCCTCGATGCTCGGTCCTCGAAGTGCATTTAGAGAAATGAGATGTCCTTCAACATGGCGCGCTGAAATTCATTTCCGGGTCACGACCGGAGGACCGAGGAGTCGAGGATTCGAGGAGGGGGATTTGATGAAATGAGAAAGGGCCCGGGTATCCTGTGTGCCTGTTCTGCTGCTGATAGCTTATTATCTTAATTTAATCAATCGTTTTACAACTCTTGATCACGGCAACTGCCTGGCGTTGTAATCACACGTTACTACAGCTTAAGCACTCACAACTCTCCTTCTCTTAGCGACTGTAACTCCACAGTTGCCTACACTCTTTTCCGGTTTGCTAATGGTAGCTAGCCATGTCTCTTTCCCCACCCTCGGGTGCTATTTCCTGCTCTACCTGTCTCATGTTTGGTTACTTCCCTACCTCCTTTACTGGTACCAATACATGTGTTAAATGTAGTATAGTTGTTAGGTTGGAGGCGGGAATCATAGCCATAGAAGCCCGGCTCCGCATCTTAGAAAGTAACTCAGCTACAGTAAAGCCCATGTTAGCCGGTGTGGACCGGCAAAAGGTAGCTCCTATTAGCCGTCCCCCGGCAACTCCCGAGCAGCAGGGAGACTGGGTGACTGTTCAGAAGGGGCCTTAATGCAAAATACACGAGATACGTGAATTTAGAGACCAAAGCCTCCACAGTCACATGCATTCCGGGGGCCAGAGCGAGCGACGTTGAGGCGCATCTTAAACTGCTGGCTAAAAATAAACGTAAATACAGTAGGATTGTTATTCACGTCGGTGGTAATGATGTTCGTTTACGCCAATCAGAATGCACCAAACTTAATGTGGAGTCGGTGTGTAGTTATGCTAAAACAATGTCGGACACCGTAATCTTCTCTGGTCCCCTCCCCAATCTGATCAATGACGACATGTATAGCCGCATGTCATCATTTCAGCGCTGGTTGTCTTGGTGGTGCCCAGCAAACAATGTGGGCTTCGTAAATAATTGGACAGCCTTCTGGGGAAAACCTGGTCTGATTAAGAGAGACGGCATTCATCCTACTTTGGCCGGTGCAGATCTCATTTCGGCAAACATTTCAGGGCTTTGTGGACTTAATCCATGACAAACTGGAGTTGAGACCAGGAGGCGGAGTCGCAGTCTTACACGCTTCTCTGCGCTCTCTCCTAGGCAGTCATCCATAGGAATCCCGAACCCAATAAAATACCCAATATTAACGGTGTGTGTGTCTGCCCAAGGACAATTTAAGGTAAAACCTAATAGAGGTGTCATACATAATAACCTAATAAAAGTAAATGTAACAACTACTACAGTGCAACAAAACAGGAATATTAAATGTGGTCTCTTAAACATAAGATCTCTAGCATCTAAAGCAATATTGGTAAATGATTTAATATCAGATTATAATATTGATATATGCTGTCTCACTGAAACTTGGTTGAGACATGAAGAATATGTCAGCATAAATGAGGCCACTCCACCCAGCCATATCAATACTCATATTACCCGAGGCACGGGCAGAGGAGGTGGAGTTGCAGCAATCTTTGACTCAAGTTTACTTATCAATACTAAACCAAAATTAAATTATACCTCCTTTGAAAGCCTCGTTTTTAGTCTTACGCATCCGACCTGGAAAACTTTGCAGCCAATCTTATTTGTTACAGTGTACCGTGCACCAGGTCCTTATTCAGAATTCTTATCAGAATTCTCTGAGTTTTTATCAACTCTGGTTCTTAAAACAGATAAAGTAATTATCGTAGGTGACTTTAATATTCATGTTGACGATGATAAAAATAGCCTTACTGTTGCATTTAACTCTATATTAGATTCTGTTGGTTTCTGTCAGAGTGTAAATAAACCAACCCACTGCTATAATCACACTCTCGACCTTGTTCTGACTTATGGTATTGAAATTGAGCAACTATTAGTGGAACCGCATAATCCTGCTTTATCCGACCATTTCTTAGTAACTTTTGAAGTACTGTTACTAGACTACAAAGCATTAGTCAAAAGCTCCTGCAGCAGAAACCTATCTGTTAGTGCTATAGCCAAATTTAAGGAAGAGATTCCACCAATACTTAACTCGATAGCATGTCTGCATGTAGGGGAGGAAACTTATACAAAATGTACACCACCCCAAATTGATCATGTTGTTGATAGTGCTACAGATGCGCTGCGAATAAAATTAGACTCTGTTGCTCCTTTGAAAAAGAAGAAAATAAAACAACATAGATTAGCTCCATGGCATAATGCCGAAACCCGCAAAAGTCGAGACAACTTGAAAGGATATGGCGTTCCACTAAACTTGAAGAATCTCGTTTAATTTGGCATATTACTCTCAATGAATATAAGAAAGCACTGCGTAAAGCGAGAGCAGCCTACTACTCTTCATTAATAGATGAGAATAAGAATAATGCAAGATTTCTTTTCAGCACTGTAGCCAGGCTGACAGAGAGCCACAGCTCGATTGAGCCTTCTATTCCCATAGCACTCAGTAGTAATGATTTTATGTGCTTTTTTAACGATAAAATTGTTACTCTTAGAAACAAAATTAATGACTTGCCTTTGACCAGTATAGTGTTATCAACAGCTCGTCATCAACGTAAGTTCTAATATTACACTAGATAGTAAATTAGAATGCTTTTCATCCATAAACCTAAATTCAATGATTCTCTCTTCTAAACCATCGAGCCAACTAAGCTGTTGAAGGAAGTTTTTCCATTAATTAGCACTTCTTTATTAAATATTATGAATATGTCTTTATTATCAGGCTATGTTCCACAATCATTCAAAGTAGCAGTGATAAAACCGCTTCTTAAAAAGCACAACCTCGATCCAGAGGTTTTAGCCAATTATAGACCTATTTCTAATCTTCCGTTCCTCTCAAAGATTCTTGAGAAAGCAGTCGCAAAACAGTTGTGTGATTACTTAAAAAACAATGATTTATTTGAAGATTTTCAGTCTGGCTTTAGAACACATCATAGCACAGAGACAGCTCTGGTTAAAGTCACAAATGACATTCTAATAGCCTCTGACAAGGGACTTGTCTCTATTCTTGTTTTGCTCGATCTCAGTGCTGCATTTGATACTATCGATCATGATATCTTATTGCAAAGACTAGAGCACTTAGTTGGCATACAGGGAACTGCTTTAGGCTGGTTTAGGTCCTATCTATCTGAACGCTCTCAGTTTGTATGTGTCAACGATGAATCTTCCATGCAAACCAAAGTTAGCCATGGAGTGCCACAGGGCTCAGTGCTCGGACCTATTTTGTTCACATTATATATGCTTCCGTTAGGCAATATTATAAGGAATCATTCTGTACATTTTCATTGTTATGCGGATGATACTCAACTATATTTATCAATCAAGCCTGATGAAATTAATCATCTAAATAAAATTCAAGACTGCCTTAAGGACTTACGTGGATGACCTTAAACTTTTTGATGTTAAACACGACCAAAACTGAAGTTATTGTACTCGGCCCGAAGAATCTACGAAACAAATTATCTAAAGATATACTAACTATGGATGGCATTAATTTGGCCTCCAGTGAGACTGTAAGGAATCTTGGTGTTATATTTGATCAGGATTTATCCTTTAACGCCCACATAAAATCAATTTCAAGGACCGCCTACTTCCATCTACGTAACATTGCAAAAATCAGGCATATCTTGCCTCAAAACGATGCAGAGAAACTAGTCCATGCATTTGTTACTTCAAGGCTGGATTATTGTAACTCTTTATTATCAGGGTGTACCAAGAAGTCAGTCAAGTGGCTTCAGCTGAATCAAAATGCTGCAGCTCATGTACTAACCAGAGTTAGGAAAAGGGACCACATTACTCCTGTTCTGGCTGCCTTACACTGGCTCCCTATAGAACACAGGATAGAATTTAAAATTCTTCTTCTCGCCTACAAAGCCCTTAATGGGCAGGCGCCATCTTACCTTAAAGAACTCATTATACCCTACTGTCCTACTAGGGCATTGCATTCCAAGAATGCAGGGTTGTTGGTTGTTCCTAGAGTCTCTAAAAGTACAATGGGAGCCAGAGCCTTTTCTTATCAAGCTCCACATTTGTGGAATCAGCTTCCAGTTTGTGTTCGGGCGGCAGACACCCTTTCCGTTTTTTAAGAGTGCGCTTAAGACCTTCCTTTTTGATAAAGCTTATAGTTAGGGCTGATTAGATTCAGCCCCTAGTTTTGCTGATATAGGCTTAGTTTGTCGGGGGACACCTTACTTCTTCCTTCTCTCTGTCTATACCTGTGTACTCTCATGCTCCGATTAACCCAGCTTCCCCAAATTTCTTTCTTTTTTGTGTCTATATACGCCGGGATCCGGAGTCATGGATGATCCTGTTGCTGCGGTCCTGTGTCCTGGATCGCGAGCCCTGGATCTTGAGTCGTGGCTGTGCCTGTTGCTGTGGTCCTGGATCGTAAGTCCTGGATGGATATCCTCGTGGATTCATCTTCCTATTATACACACATGCATTTCCAAACATTTGGTCTACCTATGTTGTAAATGTATTATGTTTTCAATTTACACACGGCATCTATTGCACGTCTGTCCGTCCTGGGAGAGGGATCCCTCCTCTGTTGCTCTCCCTGAGGTTTCTCCCATGCTCCCCTTTAAACTGTAGGTTTTCTCCGGAAGTTTTTCCTTGTACGATGTGAGGGTCTAAGGACAGAGGGTGTCGTGTTGTCATACTGATATTCTGTACAAACTGTGAAGACCACTGAGACAAATGTAACATTTGTGATATTGGGCTATATAAATAAACATTGATTGATTGATTGATAGATATTACATTATGTATAAACTTGTGTTACCTTATTTACTAACGGTGTCTCGGCACCAAAACCGTAGTTTCGAATACACACCGGTGGTTTCTGACTTGGCTCGTTGTCAGCCGGTAACCAGCTGCCCAGACATTTAGAGGGGGAAACGGATGAAAACGGGGCTTCGGGTGCCGTGGGAAGAACCTCCGTGTATTCACGTTCTTCACAGTAATCAGTTAAATTGACAATGTATTGCATAGGCCTACAGACCAGTGCCATATAGATAGAATACAGACTAGATACTTTTCTGTCCACTTACTCTATACTTTCGTACAGTGGCGATCGGGACGAATGCCGATGGGCCGGTACCGAAGTGGGCCGGTCGGACCACTCGGCCCACTCCGATCGACCCACTTCGGTACCGGTGAAATTGTAATCAGCTTAATGCTTGGCCCATGTATACGAGTGAACGTGTGGATCGCTTTATTTAGTGATTGGATACGATCGGAAAAACATTCCCTGTAAACGGGGCTATTGATAGGTTGTCAATCTTATGTTTTTGAAAGTAGGCTAATGCATTAACTGAAGGGGCTGGTCCGGGAGAGATGAGTCGTCTCTTCCAATTGGAAAGAGGGCGAGGCCCGCGTCAGAGGTCCACTCATCAGACAAGCTCCCTGAGAAAACCGTCATGAAAAAGTTTAGCAATGTTACGACTAGTATAATATGCCCACGTCAGAAGCTAGAATGCCAACCTAGAGAGCCAATCAGAACCTAGAACGGGCTGCAGGGCTGGCCAGACTATTATATTGTGCATAAAGTTAGATGCATTAGGATAGTCATATGCTCATGATATTCCAAGTTAAATTATATAATATTAATATTATCATTTTAAATAATAATATTAAATAATATTAATATTAAATAATAAGGACAGAGATTTGTTGCCAATTCACTATTGCATTTATTTTATAGGCCTGAATTAGACAAGCAGTTCCTTTCCGAATTTTGATATTGATATAATATTGGTAATTTAATTGATTGCAGATGTTCTTCTTATGCAGTTGACCCTGAGGAAAGTGAGACAGCTGCAGTTATGGCTTGACTCTGGGGAATCTAGCCATAACACTATATGAGCATGGATGTATAATTTATCTGTAGGCTACAAGGGTGGTCGGCACGCGTGGGCCGGTGCGTCTGAACGTCCCGGGCCAAATTTGTGTCCCAGTCCGCCCCTGCTTTCGTATCTCTCTTCATACCTCCGCACTTCGCCTTGGCCATCACATTTTACACACACACAGATTCCAAAACCCACAACCCCTTGCGGCTGATACTCTTGAAGTGACAGGCCAAGGCTTAGGGCCCTTCTCACTTCGGTTAAATGGATTCCTTGCGTCCCTCACTTGCGTTGTTTCCCTGCGTCTAGTCCCTCCCACCAGGGAAGCATGGAGAGATGCAAGGAAACCACGAGAAGCAGGGAAATGAGTTTTAAGAGCAATGGGACGTCCTTTCCTCCGGAGCGTCACGTGAAGCGACGTCCGTTTGTGATGACGCCGCACAGCTGATCGTCTGACAGCAGCTCTGTCCCCGTTGTTTCCACACACACCCCCGCCTCTGTTAGCACACATTTACTGACACAAACATTTGTATCATCTGTTGTAGACCCAAATAAATAAAATCAAATAAGAACTCATTCTCAAAAAAGATAAACGCCATTTTTAAAATTTATAAACGAACAATAGTTTGATTAATATCGATTAGTACGGAGCCCTGGAGTACGGAGCCCTGGAGGGTTCATTGAGAGAAAAATAAATAAAACGTGGCCACGTTTTACTTTCTCGTGCGCACGCTTTAGTAACTCGTGCGCACGCTTTGGTAACTCGTGCGCACGAGTTACTAAAGCGTGCGCACGAGTTATTAAAGCGTGCGCACGAGTTACTAAAGCGTGCGCACGAGTTACTAAAGCGTGCGCACGAGTTATTAAAGCGTGCGCACGAGTTACTAAATCGTGCGCACGAGTTACTAAAGCGTGGCCTCGTTTTATTTAAATTGAGGGATTCCTGTCCGTGACTCACAGTATCTGCTGCCCACAGCTGTTTTATAGAAGGAAAACCTCCTTCACTTTATGAAATCTCTGCGGCACCAGTGGCCTGTACTACGAAGCAGGATTTGCTATTTACACTATTCATTCATGAAGTATGACGCTGCGCTGTCAGCACGCGTCTCCATGTTTGTGATTGGTCAAATGTTGGTAACCCCGTCCCTTTCACGTGAACGCGCTCTCAGCCGGACAGAGAAACCCTGGTTGATTTGCTGAGTTGATAACCAGCTTCGTAGGACCTGCTTAGCGACATCGCGTTTGTTAGGGTTAGTTAAGCCGGGTAAATCAAACATATCCAGGGTCTGTTGAACTGGCTTCGTCGTACAGGGCACTGGAGGCAGTAACGTGTAACCCAGCAGAATCTGAGAAGAGCAGCACCAGCTGCAAAGAGCTGTGCCTTTTACTGTTTACTTCACTGCGTTTTCCTTCATTAGAACCGCTGAATAGAGATCGAGGCTGCTACGTTTAACCACACACACCTCTACACACTTCGAACTACCAGAGTATTCCCCCTCGTTTTATGAAGGAGATGTCCTGTCACCGGGGCGCATGATGTGTGTGCGTGTCCGGTGTGTTTGTGTGTGTCCGACACCACCGGCATTTGTTTTAAAATTACCACGAACAGTAATTTACACAAATCTGGTTCTCCATAGTTATATGTGTATTCCTAAGTGAAAGAAATTCGTTTAATCTTAATCTTGATGTGCTATAGTCCTGCCGGAGTGCACCGGAACGAACGATACTATCAAACAAATGCCCATGCCCCCACACACACACACACACACACACACACACACACACACACACACACACACACACACACACACACACACACACACACACACACACACACACACACACACACACACACACACACACACACACACACACACACACACACACACACACACACACACACACACACACACACACACACACACACACACACACACACACACACACACACACACACACAAAACGAGGCCATGCTTTATTAACTCGTGCGCACGCTTTAGTAACTCGTGCGCACGCTTTATTAACTCGTGCGCACGCTTTAGTAACTCGTGCGCACGCTTTAGTAACTCGTGCGCACGAGTTACCAAAGCGTGCGCACGAGTTACTAAAGCGTGCGCACGAGAAAGTAAAACGTGGCCACGTTTTATTTATTTTTCTCTATGAACCCTCCAGGGCTCCGTAGATTAGAGCACAATAGAAATAAAATCTAATTGAGAGAAGAAAAAGAGATATCTATCAAAACCCAGTTAGATTAACATTCATTGGATTGCACACTTTGTTTGTTTGTGTGGATATGTAGCACATTAACATTTAAATAGCACTTAATGACTGACTGGATGGAAATGACAATAAATGAAAATGTAAAACGAAAAAAGCGATCCTGAAAATGTTTCCAAAAAATGAATAAAATGATTTTTGACCACTTTGTTGTTCAAATATATCACATATTTGTAACTAAATGATACATGAATTGAAACAAAACACGGTATAAACTGAGGAGTGACTCCCGTGAGGTTCATGTGTTTTCTTCACTCCGCTGGGAAACTGCTCTCATGTCAAGAAGCATGAGATCAGTGCATGCACTGCATCGTCCAATCAGTGAGCGATACACAGTAAGGGGGCGGGGCGAGTGTCTGAGGATTTCATCGAAGGATGGTCTGGTGGTTCCTCGGTTATAGCTCCTCCATTATTGCTCCTCGCTCCTCGCTCCTCCGGCAAAAATAAGGCCATTGGGACGCTACTCAAGATGGCGCAGACAAATCAACTTCCGGTGAGACCGAGACCGAGGAGCGAGGAAACGAAAAATAAGAGAAGTGAGAAGGGCCCTTAGGAACCTTCCTAACCGAGTGAAATGACCCGGAAGTCCCTCAGTGGCAGCCATGATAAGTGCCGTTCGAATTCTCTACATGAAAGGAAAGGAGGTTTCAAACTTCCTTTATAACCTCCTTTAGGAACCACTGGACCTCCCTCACCGAAAGGAGAGGAGAAAATGCTGCCCCACAATGCCTTGCAGCCGCAGCATTTGCCGTCACACAACATTCGGCCGTTCACGGAAACAACCGATTATGACGGAGAAATGATATCATGAAAGTTACGGTGCTTATTAAGCTTTTTAAAACGTATGTGGGAAGTTGCCAAAGTGCTTTGTTCTGAACGTTCATCAGTATTATAATCAAAAAGAGAAATATGAACGTTAGTTTTTACTGAAATGATCAAATAAAGTCAACATCTCACAGTCTTTACTGAGCTGTGTGGAGTTTGTTCAACTTTTAAAAGATGTTTGAATGGTGATATACACAGTGATAGATGTTAAGGACTAACGTTTATAATAAATACATCTGTATTGATTGATCTTTTCATCAATCATACGTATTGGGATAATTTGTATTAATGTGGACCGGAGGGAGAGGGTGACGAGCAGAAGTTTCACTTTCCTTTTTTATTTCAATTCCAACTTTGGTCCTGAAGAATCTGTTTCTCTGTTGTCCACGTTCATAAAGCCTAAAGCAACAGCATCAGAGCACAGAGTCTCTAGATGAGTTTACAGTAGCCCCTCCTTCTTATTGAACATCCATGTTGTAGTCCGCTGTATAGAAAACTGTAGTTTCCATAGTTTCCCCACAGCAGCAGACGCACATTCAGGACGTCCGCTGGCGCATCATAAACACGTCGGATAGTGAAGTGCAGTCGATTCTCTAAAGTACCGCAGTCTCTTCTCCTAAGTCCTTTTGAATTCTCCTATCCACTATCCCTTAACCTTTCACTCAGAGGTCAAGGAATAGACGATAGGGTTATAATTTAGGAGCTGATTTTTGGATTATCCGACCGCAGCCCAAGCCTGTAACACTTTCAATACAATTTCAAGCTAGTTTCAAAGATGTATTTGTAAAGTTGTGCTGTGTTTTGTCCATTTCAGAATGAAATTGCTGTGCAAACAGACCCCCCTCCACATATACACCACAAGTCCATGCAGGCACGACCACGTTTCAGGTCAGCTGGACAGCAAGTTCGAATCCATGTTGGTTGTTCCAAAGGTCAGTATCATAATATTTAAATATTGATATGTAAGATACAAATACACATACATACATACATACATACATACATGCGTATATATATAATTATATAATATTTTCAGGAATTGAAGTCAAACCATCTGTGTGTACTGTTGGGACACAAACACATGATGATACAAGTACTGTGGATGCTGGAATCCAGTGCAACCTGCATCTAAACCTCCCTGAAAGGGACATAATTGATGAGGAAAAAGAGCTTGAGGCCGACAATAGCCCACATGAAGAGGATAATCAAAATGATCATCTTTATAGCCCATCAGACGTGGAATCTGATTCGTCAGCTGATGAGTATCGCTTTGTCATGTTTTTTAAATGTTGCTACATTATCATTATGCAGGGTCGGATCCAGCCATTTATTGCAGACTTGATCATTTTACTCTTTGTCCATTTCACAGGGACAGTGACAACCAGGACGACAATGATCCACTTAGGAGTAAGCTTCTGCTTGTGTTCATGTCTTCCCTGATGTCACTATTCACCCATTGTCCGATGTGTAAAGAGAACTCGCCAGGTCGCCTTCGGAGAACAATGGGCACATTTGTGGAAATCTATCAAAACTGCAAACATTGTGGTTTTCAAAGGTAATATTTTTAAATGATGACCATGCGAAATATGTATTTGAGAATGATATTTGTGGCCATGATTGACAGGTGGTCATATTCATGAGATACTCATACAGGCTGTATAGAAAATTGAGTGAATATATTTTTCTCACAGGTCATGGCAGAGTCAACCTTTTATTGATAAAACTCCTGCTGGAAATCTGCTGTTGTCAGCAGGAATTCTTTTTGCGGGTACATCACCAACAAAAGTGCTGAGGGTACTGAAGTCCATCAACTGCTACACCATCACAACAAGGACATTTCTGAATCATCCGAAGAAATTCCTTCAACCTGCAATCAAGACAGTCTGGACCAAGAATCGGAACAACATTGTGCAGAAACTGAAGGAGACGAACAAAAACAAAGAACTGGTGTTAGGAGGGGATGGACGCTGTGCCAAGTATGGATCCTATACCATACAAGACCTCACAATAAACAAGATGTTGGATGTTTAATTAGTGCAGGTCAGTATTAGTGAATGTATCCTATGTTATGAATAGCCTCCTCCAAATACTTTATAGCCAAACACAGCTGAGAATATTTTCTATCGAACACAAAACAATATAATTTCAGGAGTGTTTTTTTTTGGCCGATGCATTTCAAGCTCAAAGCATTAACCATGTTTACAAATATGACCGCTGAAAATCAAATGCTCTATGATAGCCATCTTTATAAAATATATTATGTGTGTTCTGAATGTATTTCCAGAGTAATGAAGTCCCTTCAAGTGTCCACATGGAAAAAGAGGGGCTTGTGCGATGTGTCCAGTTCTTGGAGAGTGAAAACCTCGTCATGAAGACAATTGTGACAGACACACACAGATCAACAAATGGCTGAAGGAAAACCAAGAACATGTGGACCATCGGTTCGACGTTTGGCATCTTGCAAAAAGTAGGTTAATTTTTCAACTATAGTAGAATTATAATTCTCCAATTCACTCCAATTAAAAAATAAATAATAATAATACTGCACTTTCTATTTTATAGACCTAAAAAAACAACTGGTAAAGCTTGCAAAGGACAAGCAATGTACCGATATTGGGGAATGGATACAATCCATTCTGAACCATCTGTATTGGTGTGCCGTATCAACTCCGGATGGAAATGGAGAAATGATTGCTGAAAAATGGCTGTCCCTCAACAACCACATTATAAACATTCACACCAAACATGGCAGAGTGTTCGAGAAATGTGCCCATGGTCGGCTGCCTGCAGCTCAGAACCGCAAGAAAAAATGTCTCAAAGCAGGTAATAATATTTTCTACGACAATGGACCACACATCAAATGTTGTGTTGGAATGTTTTTGTGTCTTCAGTAAAGAAAAATGATATGCAGTGAAGAACTAATAATTTTTCTATTATCGTATATCCTATATCCTTTTTTGATTGTGTATTTTCAGATTCAGTGCCAGCACTAAAGCTGAATAAAGTTGTCAGCCAGAAAGCTTTTGTCAGAGATGTCAAGAAGATGTCACCTTCACAGAAAACCAACGGGGTGGAAGTATACCACAGTATAGTCAACCAGTTTGCCCCAAAGATGTATGCATACTCGTACACTGGCATGTATTGCAGGTAAAGTATAATATGAATCTCATCAGAAAATACTAGACTTCAACTTTATTTGCCGATATCTGTGTTGATAGGTAATAGATTAAGAGCGGTGAATCATCTTAGATACAGGAAGCGCTCAAACGTTTGTGTGAGTTTATCTAATTTAGCAGTGATTGCATGTCAGCCACAGCTTGTTACAAAAAACCTGACTGATAGTGTGTTTAACGAACTTAAACTAGCTTTATTAAATGTCAGGTCTTTGGCAGGAAAAACATTTTTAATCAATGATTTTATCACTGAGCACAATCTGGATTTTATGTTTTTATCAGAAACTTGGATTGAACAAAATAACAGTGCAGCTGTTCTTATCGAATCAACCCCTCCCAACTTTAGTTTTATGAGTCAGGAAAGAATGCATAAGAAAGGGGGTGGGGTTGCTATTCTGTTCAATGATTCCCTTCAATGCAGGAAGACATCTTATGGGAACTTTGCTTCTTTTGAATATGTGGCCCTTCAGCTGAAATGCTCCTCTCGAGCTCTGTTCCTAAATATCTATAGACCACCCAAATACTGTGCAAGCTTTTTTGATGATTTTACCGAACTGCTGTCTATAGTGTGTATTGACTTTGACCGTCTAGTCATTGTTGGTGATTTTAACATCCATGTTGACAACCCCCAGGACAGAGGGGCAAAAGAACTGTTTTGTGTTCTTGATAGCTATGGACTGACTCAGCATGTGACGGAGCCCACGCACAATAAGGGGCACACTCTGGACTTAATTATCTCAAAGGGTCTGAATATCTCTAAGGTTGTGGTGACTGATGTTGCACTCTCTGACCATTCCTGTGTTTTCTTTGAGAGCTCTATTTCTGTTCACAAAAATGTTCAGAAAGAGGTAACCACAAAGCGATATTTAACTGAAAACGCTAGGGAAATGTTTACTCAGAATTTTTCTTCCACACTTGCCCCTGCTAACATCTCAGTAAATGAGCTAGTAAATCATTTTAATTCAAAAATTAAAAATGTTATAGATGCCATTGCTCCAACTAAGGTAAAGGAAGTGTCTGTTAAGAAAATATCTCCATGGAGAAAGGCCATGACCGTGAAAACAGAAAAAAGAGAATGTCGAAAGGCTGAACGCAGGTGGCGAAAAACAAATCTCCAGGTTCACTTTGAAATCTATAAAGAGAGACTTGGCCTTTATAATTTGGAATTGAAAAACGCACGACAATCGTTCTTCTCTGACATCATTACCAAAAACAAAAACAACGCACGTGCCTTATTTGCTACCGTCGACAGACTAACTAACCCCCCAGTGTCAGTAGCCTCTGAATTTCTATCCACCAGGGCGTGCAAGGATTTTGCCTTTTTCACTGACAAAATTCAGAAAATCAGACAAGCAGTCAGTGCCTCTGCATCAGGAACAGCAAATGTGTTGTCTCTGTGTCCACTTAACATCAATTCAAACACCATGACACAATTCCATCAGATTAATGATAAAAACCTAGAGGACATTATACAACTTCTGAAATCCTCCTCCTGCTGCCTTGATATTATTCCAACAGGATTTTTCAAAGATGTTTTGCCTTGCATGGCCTCAGATCTACTTCATATAGTAAACAAATCTCTTCACACAGGTATTTTTCCACAGGCCCTGAAAACTGCAGTCATTAAACCGCTCTTAAAAAAGAATAATCTAGATGCTTCAGTAATGAACAATTACAGGCCCATATCAAACCTCCCATTTCTAGGTAAAATCATTGAAAAAGTTGTTTTTCAACAGTTGAGTAATTTCTTGCATTTAAATAACTGTTTGGATGTGTTCCAGTCAGGCTTTCGTCCAAACCACAGCACTGAGACTGCTCTTGTAAAGGTCTTTAATGACATCCACTTAAACACAGACAGTGGCAGAACTTCAGTGTTAGTATTATTAGATCTCAGTGCTGCGTTTGACACTGTTGACCACAACATATTACTAGACCGACTGGAAAACTGGGTGGGACTTTCGGAAACAGTTCTAAATTGGTTTGAATCCTACTTAAAGGACAGAAACAACTTTGTTTCTATAGGTAAATACACATCTGAGTTGACAAATATGACATGTGGGGTACCTCAAGGCTCCATCTTGGGGCCTCTTCTCTTTAACGTCTACATGCTACCACTGGCTCAGATAATGAAGAACAACAAAATAAGTTACCATAGCTATGCGGATGACACACAAATTTATGTAACAATTTCACCAGGAGACTATGCTCCAATTCAAACACTGAGTAAGTGCATTGAACAAATCAATGACAGGATGTGTCAGAACTTTCTCCAATTAAACAAAGATAAAACTGAGGTAATGGTTTTTGGAGCCAAGGCAGAACGTATAAAAGTTAGCGCTGAGCTTCAGTCTGCAATGTTTAAAACAACAGATAAAGCCAGAAATCTAGGTGTAGTCATGGACTCTGACCTGAGTTTCAACAGTCATATTAAAACAGTTACTAAATCAGCCTACTATCACCTAAAGAATATATCTAGGGTTAAAAGACTAATGTCACGGCAGGATTTGGAAAAACTTGTCCATGCTTTTATCTTCAGTAGACTCGACTACTGTAATGGTGTCTTCACAGGTCTCACTAAAAAATATATTAGAAAGCTGCAGCTGATTCAGAACGCCGCTGCTCGAGTCCTCACTAACACTAAGAAAGTGGATCACTCCTGTTCTGAAGTCTTTACACGGGCTTCCTGTGTGTCAAAGAATAGATTTCAAAATACTGCTGCTGGTTTATAAAGCACTGAATGGTTTAGGCCCAAAATACATTTCTGACCTCCTGCTAAATTATGAACCATCCAGATCTCTCAGGTCTTCAGGGACTGGTCAGCTTTCTGTCCCCAGAGTCAGAACTAAACATGGAGAAGCAGCGTTTAGTTATTATGCTCCAAATATCTGGAACAAACTCCCAGAAACCTGCAGGTCCGCTGCAACTCTGACTACTTTTAAATCCAGGCTGAAGACTTTTCTTTTTGTCGCTGCTTTTAATTGAACTATTCACATCTTAAACTGCACTGTAACTTTTATTCATGTATTTTTGTCTTTTAATGTTTATTTTATTCGCTTTTCTTTTTAATGACTGATTTTAAATGCCATTTTCTTAATGTCTTTCATTTTTTGTAAAGCACTTTGAATTGCCTTGTGTTGAAAAGTGCTATATAAATAAACTTGCCTTGCCTTATTTACTTATTTATCTATTTGCCATGTGTGCCTGCTACATTATCTCTCTCTCTTTCTCTCTATACAATACAATAAATGTATTTATTTTGTAGGTTGATCCTAGCAGCACTGCACTACAATGAGAACTCTGGCAGGAAGCATGCCAAAACCAGTACAGGACAACTCCAATACACTGTGAAATTCCCCAAAGCAAAGAAAGGTGGTCATGTAGTTAGACGTGTGAATACAGCAGCTACATATGGTAAGAAAGTGAAAGTGAGAGTATAATAACATTAATTATACCGTTTTACCAAATTAATGAAAAACATTCAATCTTGGAAAACATTATTGTGTAAATATTAAAAATTGAGCTATGTGAGAATGGAGTGTACAGTTTCAACTACAATCATTACTTATGCAAAGTGCCTCAGGGCATGCTATGCATAATTGGGGGACTAGAAAATATAGTATATAATTCTTGATTATAAAACAAATTTTTTGCAGAGTATGTTACCGAACTCTTGACCGAGACTCTATGCTTGTGCGAAAACTATGTCGATGAGGAACCTTTCGATGTACCAGATCCACTCAGCAGTCGGTGGGAAAAACCAGACAAGAGAGAGGCTGTTGTGCTGTTTAGAAGCAGATGTAATCACTGAAATTTGTGAACACAAGTAACTTACTCATTACGTGACTGATCACCTGCTTGTTGTCTGTCCCTCTTTGAATAATGATGGTAGGCTGTCTGCAACACCCAAACATCCAGACAATTTGATTGGAATCCTGGTTGATCTATTACGCCGGTTATGTTTGCACCATCTCCCTCATATTAATTGAATTCCTCCATTTTGGCCACCATGACATCCTTTTCTTGGCAGCATTGGCACTCTTCAATTGTTTCCATGATTGTACATTTTTCACATGTACACCTAAATGTACAAAAAATACTTCTGTCGTGAGTTCCAAGCCTAGCAGAGTGTGATGCAGTTACCTGAGCCAAGTGTCTATGAATTATAATCAAATGTATACCAGTCTGTGTTCTGTTGCCTGAGCGAAGTGTGCCTGCTATTTATTATTATTGATTTACTATTTATTGAGAATCTATATGAATTAAAGTCAAATGTATACCAGTCTGTGTTCTGTTGCCCACCGGATCTCCGCCAAATCCAGGATCATCGTCCCCATGTTCGCTCCCGTCTGTATCTCTACCGCTACTTGAATACTGTGGCTCAAACTGGTATGGTTCCACCACGTTAGACTCGCCCGCATGATCTGATTACACCACACCGGCATCCTCTTCAATAAAATCCTCTTCTTGAAAGTGCACCGAGTCTATTGACGACTCACTGTCACTCGATTCTGTCGAAATATCCGAGCCAGAGTCCGACATCAGCCATATAGTTAGTGTATTATTCAAAAAGTGTTCTACTCGTGACGTGCATTACGTCACTAACCGGCGAAAGCTGTTTGGTCCGGAGCGGTCGTGTAACATCGGAAGCGAGCATGGAAAGTTGTAATAAATCACGATTTATAAATACAGCGGGCATATTGTCAATAATGACAAATGATGTCCCATTAATAATAGTATATATTATCCTAATAAGAACAGTATTGTCCTTCATTTCGTAAGCTCTTTAAGTGTTTTGAGTTAGCTTAGTCTTTTTTTGCACAATGTATAAAAAGTTCCCTTCTTGAATATCTGCAAGACTTTCCTCTCGTCATACCAATACTGCACATTTATTATTTTATTTTAACGAATAGTTTGTCATTATACTGTGCGTATCATTATTATTTTTGAGTATATATATTACATGTAGATATAGCTATATTTCAATTTTGTAATAGTTTTGTTATAATTGTTATATTTTTTGGTCCTTTTATTACAATTTAAATGATGTAATATTAATAACTGAAATGTATATAGTGCCTTTCATAAACCCAAGGACACTTGAATATATTGGACTCAAAGCAAATTAATTAATTATTCAAATCTATAATAATACCTGCTCAAAATAATAAAAGGGGAAAACGATAAACGAAAATATAAATGACTAAATGAATAAAACTAATCAGAATACTATATGTATATATATTTGAATTCTCGTTCTATTATTTGTTGCTAGTAAACCAAGACCGAGCTTAAAAATATAATGCAAAGTGATTTGAAGTCATTATATATTTCTAATGATGAGTCAAAGAGTCTTTATGTGTCGACAACTTTAATGAGAAAATAGAAAACAAGTTTTAAGTTTACAGCTCAGATTATTCCAGCAGCAAGAATCACATTTACTGAGAACACAGAAAACTAATGGCAGTCACAATGAAGTCAAATAATGAACATGAGCTCACTAGAACAAGGTTTGTTCCAACAAAACAAGAACGTCACAAATGTACTTTATCACTTCTCATAAATGTCTCTCATGCCCCTTTCACACCAACGGGTTTTCAGCTCCGGCTCGGAGCTGGAGCCTGAAAAGTGCCGGTTTTTTCTTGTTCACACGGCAGCGGCGCCGCCTCTTAGCGCTTCGGAGCTAAGAGGTGGCGTCGCTTACGTCGAGGCGTGCAGGAAACTAAACCCACCTCCCCTGAACATGGGTCGACTGTCATGCCTGCCTACAAGCAGCAGTGCTTATAAACACACTTTATAAAGTCAGGCAACACTAACCAGGCTGCGTGTGGTTCTGTTTATTTGTACCTTACTTTGACCATCCGTTCACTGTTATTGATCATTGTGGAGAGAGGCAGACGTTTTGTATTATAGCAGCTATCGGATGGAATCAATACATGGGCTGCACAGGTTGTCGTGTCCGACTATCACAAGTAGAATCATAATAAAAATACGCCGGTAAAATGTGCTTGTCGAAAACAGTTTATGCCACAATAGGATAGCAATAGCAAGTAGTCAGTTTAGCTTCCACCCATTTTATACCAGAGAAACTTTCATAACAGCGTTCTGATGCCAAACAGCGTCGATTCAGACTGACACACATTCACTTAAGGGGAACTGGGGATATGTATCAGCTGCTTGTGTGAGTCGGACAGTGAATACTTTAGAGCGGCCGCTGCAGTGTGAGCTAACCGGGAGAATAAACTCCCGTGGAAGAGCAGCCAACACTGCAGCGGTCGGTAAATGCCGCAGAAACACATTAATAAACAATGAACGACGGCACTCTGGAGAAAAGCATAAGGTTGGAGAAGTCGTTATTTAATTTAATCTGGCTTTGTGTGATTAAAAGCAACACGATCATCGACCCGCCGCAGTTCCCCGTTGTTGTGTGAGCGCCGTAACGCCGTTGGGGAGCAAATCAGCGATGTAAACGGTGACGTCATGACGCAGCAGCACCAGTCGGACTCTGGGCGGTGTGAACAGAGCGGGAGCAGAAAAGGGAAACCGGAGCTGAACCAGAAAAGCTCTAGCTCGGAGATAGAAAGGGAAAAGCGCTGGTGTGAAAGCCGCATTAGTGTTTTGAACATCACTTAAAAATAAAAAAGTAACAAAAAGGCAACTGAAACATTTCAATTGAACCAAAACATGGAATAAAAACAATTCAGTGAACGTTACACACAGAAAAGTGTGAAACGGCTGGTTTATCTAAAATAAAAAAACATTTGTATTAACCAGAGCACTCTCATATAGAGCTAAGAGTGTGAGGACAGCAGGATTTTGGGACGTCTGAATGTAGACCATAAAGTCACTGTTGGTCAGCTTTACATTTGTAGAACACAGGAGGAATGCTAGCTTGACTCAGAAAAGGATAAGATGGAGGCAGAGTGAGTGCGCTGGTGGGATCTAAGGGAACTGATCTGAGTAAAGGCTTTCCCACATTGTTCACAGCTGTGTGGTTTCTCTCCAGTGTGAATCCGATGATGGCTCTTAAGATGACCTGATCTAGAGAATGACTTGTCACACTGGAGACAGCTGTATGGTTTCTCTCCAGTGTGAATACGATTATGTTTTTTGAGCTCACTTGATGTAGTGAACGTTTTCCCACACTCTTCACAGCTGTGTGGTTTTTCTCCCGTGTGAGTACGATGATGGCTCTTAAGATGACTTGATGTAGTGAATGACTTGTCACACTGTTCACAGCTGTATGGTTTCTCTCCAGTGTGAATACGATGGTGGACTGTGAGTTCAATTGATTGAGTAAAGGTTTTCCCACACTGTTCACACAAGTATGGTCTCTCTCCTGTGTGAATACGATGATGGATTGAGAGATTTCTTGCTGTAGTGAAAGTTTTCCCACACTTTTCACACCAGTATGGTTTCTGTCCTGTGTGAATACGATGATGGATTTTGAGTTTATCTGATCTAGTGAAAGTTTTCCCACACTCTTCACAGCTGTACGGTTTCTCTCCCGTGTGAATACGATGATGAGATGAAAGCTGACTTTTCTGAGCAAAGGTTTTCCCACACTCTTCACAGCGGTGTGGTTTCTCTCCAGTATGAATGCGCTGATGAGATGAAAGGTGACCTTTCCGAGCAAAGGTTTTCCCACACTGGTCACAGCTGTACGGTTTCTCTCCAGTGTGAATGTGCGCATGAGCCTTTAAAGTAGGAGATGTTGAGAAGGATTTGTTACACTGGTCACAGCTGTACGGTTTATCTCCAGTGTGAATGCGCTGATGAATCTTTAAAGTATTAGAT
Organism: Pogonophryne albipinna; assembly: GCA_028583405.1. Taxonomy (NCBI): domain Eukaryota; kingdom Metazoa; phylum Chordata; class Actinopteri; order Perciformes; family Artedidraconidae; genus Pogonophryne; species Pogonophryne albipinna. Next base: position 127,922 of record JAPTMU010000081.1, read on the forward strand.
GTTGAGAAGGATTTGTTACACTGGTCACAGATGTGAGGTCCGGTTTGCTTTCTTCTTCTCCGTTCCTAAAATATACAGCGAGAGACAAAGAGTCAGTGAGAGGCCATTGTGCAGAGATCTACAAAAATAAAACAAGCCCATTTGATTTCATATGACCAAATCATACTTAATCAAATTTGAATGTTTTCCTTTATTTCAATGACTTTAGTTAATCAACTTGAAATTTGACCTTATTGCTCACATTCGCAATGATTTTATTTTTTTACAGATTTCTGAATGTCTTTCTTTCAGAATTTAAATCTGATTTTTCTCCACATATTCAAAATTCTCATTTTACAGAAGTAATTGTTTATTTTCAGGATGTTTTCACAATTCTTACTTTTTCCTTAGAATTCAGATTTTCCCCGAAATTGATTATATTTACATGTTTTAGAATTAAAACTTTTTTTCAATATTAAGATTTTCACAAACTGATTCCAATCTGAATTTTTCTGAATTATAATTTTTGACTTCCTCAGATTTTTTAAAATCTGAATTCAGTCTTTAGTCTTTAAAGTAGAGACACTACATACTGATATACACCTGAACATCAGCAGGAGAGGACTCTTTAAAGTAGAGACACTACATACTGATATACACCTGAACATCAGCAGGAGAGGACTCTTTAAAGTAGAGACACTACATACTGATATACACCTGAACATCAGCAGGAGAGGACTCTTTAAAGTAGAGACACTACATACTGATATACACCTGAACATCAGCAGGAGAGGACTCTTTAAAGTAGAGACACTACATACTGATATACACCTGAACATCAGCAGGAGAGGACTCTTTAAAGTAGAGACACTACATACTGATATACACCTGAACATCAGCAGGAGAGGACTCTTTAAAGTAGAGACACTACATACTGATATACACCTGAACATCAGCAGGAGAGGACTCTTTAAAGTAGAGACACTACATACTGATATACACCTGAACATCAGCAGGAGAGGACTCTTTAAAGTAGAGACACTACATACTGATATACACCTGAACATCAGCAGGAGAGGACTCTTTAAAGTAGAGACACTACATACTGATATACACCTGAACATCAGCAGGAGAGGACTCTTTAAAGTAGAGACACTACATACTGATATACACCTGAACATCAGCAGGAGAGGACTCTTTAAAGTAGAGACACTACATACTGATATACACCTGAACATCAGCAGGAGAGGACTCTTTAAAGTAGAGACACTACATACTGATATACACCTGAACATCAGCAGGAGAGGACTCTTTAAAGTAGAGACACTACATACTGATATACACCTGAACATCAGCAGGAGAGGACTCTTTAAAGTAGAGACACTACATACTGATATACACCTGAACATCAGCAGGAGAGGACTCTTTAAAGTAGAGACACTACATACTGATATACACCTGAACATCAGCAGGACAGGACTCTTTAAAGTAGAGACACTACATACTGATATACACCTGAACATCAGCAGGAGAGGACTCTTTAAAGTAGAGACACTACACACTGATATACACCTGAACATCAGCAGGAGAGGACTCTTTAAAGTAGAGACACTACATACTGATATACACCTGAACATCAGCAGGAGAGGACTCTTTAAAGTAGAGACACTACATACTGATACACACCTGAACATCAGCAGGAGAGGACTCTTTAAAGTAGAGACACTACATACTGATACACACCTGAACATCAGCAGGAGAGGACTCTTTAAAGTAGAGACACTACATACTGATATACACCTGAACCCATATCTAAAATAAGAGTCTGTAAAAGAAACCCCACAATGTTCAAGTGTATTTTCTCCTTAAATAAAAGTACAGGTTTAAAGTCCTTAATAACCCAAATGACCCCCAGTGTCAGGGATAACAGTGATAGGAGTATATTGTGATGAAGTGAACACTGACCTGAGGTCTGGGGGTCTCTTTGTTCTCCTCCATGCTGCTCTCAGTGCTCCTTCTCCTGCTGGCTCTCTGAAATAAGTATTAACACTACAGTCACCACAAAACCAATGCAGAATGCAAAAGTTTGGTGATGTCAATGGGTCGCAGGCTTGATGCAGTTATTGCAAGCAAATGATTTGCAACTAAATACTAAGCATTATTCACGTTCACATTATTTTAAGCATCTGTTCCTATACTTTTGTTCACTTGAATAATGGGTGGGTGTAAACACAATGGGCTATCTTCTCAGTTGTTTAACAGATGTAAAAACCTGGAATGAAAAGCTGACATACTGACCCTTTTGATGTCACACCACATAGTTTGCAGCACAAATAAAGCAATTGGCCTTGCTGTTACAATAGTTTTGGAGGGGACTGTTTATTGAGATTAAATGAATACTGACCTGAGTTCTGGGGGTCTCTTTGTTCTCCTCCATGCTGCTCTCAGTGCTCCTTCTCCTGCTGGCTCTCTGAAATAAGTATTAACACTACAGTCACCACAAAACCAATCTACAGCTAAGAAGTAGCTTAGCAGCAGAGGTGGGACGAAATTAACTCCATCCTGCGAGCAGGTTAGGGTAAAATGGAAAGGCCTGCCCTTCACGAACAAACTCCGCCAGCGGTGAACAGTGTTTGTAGAAAACCACCGCGTCCCTACACCAAGCATCACTGATGCGAACAATCACACCGCCGCCGCGGCTCTTCCCCCGCTAACCGTAGATCTGTCTGAGCGGTAGCATATTAACCGGTCGAGCTGAATGGCAGATTCTGGGATGTTGTCGTTTAGCCGTGAAAACGTACACACGGCACTCTCTCACCCACTCCGGGTCGACCAGAGTAGTCTTATGATGTCCATGTTATTGTCCAGCGAGCGAACATTAGCCATGAGAGTGCTCGGAATAGCGGGCCTGTGTGGGCTAGCTGCTAGCCTAGCTCGGATGCCTCCGCGCTTACCCCTCTTCTGCTTCCTCCCACACCGCTTGCGGCGTCTCCTATTCGGCATGTAGGTAGCAGGCGAGGATGAACGTACTCCAAAGCCGCTGAGTACCTCTCGGTCTACACTAAAGACTCGGGAGAGCTAGGGGCTGCTGTCTGCGCCGCCATCTTTAGAGAGGTGAGCCTGCTGTGAGGAATGATCGATGAACAGCTCCAAATAAAAAAAGTACTAAGTATTATCAGTTTTAAAGTACTCAGTGTTATAGTAAACGTACTCAGTAATCTTAGGAGTACAAGTACATAGTGTTATAGTAAAAGTACACAGTATTACCCGGTGTTTCTGCTACTCTTTGTTCTTCAGTTTGTTGATGTTCATCGACTAGCATTAGCTACCTAGCATGAAGCAGCTAGCAGCAGATAAGGACTCGGATGAAGAGGTGGAATTGTTCTAAAGCTCCTCTCGTCTCTTCTTCTCCTGAGAGGAACGGGTTATATTCTAATATATCACAGTTATATATTAATGAGAGCTGATAGAGACTCCGACTGATGGAAGTTTAACAACAACTGGATCCCGCCTGAGAGCATGGTCGAGAGCAGAAGTACCCAGATGAGGGCCCACAGAGCATGCGCAGTAGAGTTTTCCCTTAAGCCCCGCCTCCGCCCTCTGTCAGTTAGATGAACGGAGAGATAAAATAACAATGTCAGCTTTTAGAGCATGTTATAACTTTTAAAACCTAATGATTCAAATAAAAGCTATAAGTTATCATAATGCATCCATGTCCAGTGTATCCTTACAGTCTCAACGAGTGTATCACTGTTATCAAGGGCGGATAACAGCTGATGGATCCTGGGAGTTGTAGTCTTTCAATAAACGTTGTTGAAATACAGGGGAAAAAACAGACAGTGCATCAAGTGGTCAAATAATAACAGAAAGAATGAAAGCCAATCTATTACAAATAAATAAACAACCTTATTTATCTGAGGGGGAAATGTGGCGTTCTGAAAGTTGCTCCAATTATGATTTACTTAATCTAAAAAAACGACATATAGTAATGTAAAAAATATATAATAAATAAAATACAAATATTTATAAAAGCACAATAAGTAAAAACAAAATATTAATGATAATAATAACTTTAATAAGAAGATGTGGCATTTAAAAAATAAATTGTTAAAGAAAGGAACAACATTCATGTTGCAAAACATAAAAGATGAATTCTGGAAGACATTTTTTAATTTACTTTAAATTATTATTTAAGATTCAATTTATGCAAAGTAGGGGTGTAACGGTTCACAGAAGTCACGGTTCGGTTCGTACCTCGGTTTGGGGGTTCGGTACGGGTTCGGTACAACAAGGAAAAGCTAAAAAAAGTCCCAAATGCATAATTTTTTTGCTGTTATTTATTTGTAACAGTAGTGCAAGTTTTGGTATGAAAATAATGAACTCTAACATTTTGGAATCATTAACTAAATTACACAGTTAAAAACAAACCACACACACACACACACACACACACTCAGATGGCCATATTATTTATATTGGCTGATGTCAAACTAAAAGGTTAAATAAGCTGAACAACTAAAAAGAAGTCTTGAAAATATTAAAATAAATAATAAGAAAGTGTTTCAATCACAATCAATAAAAGGCAATAAAGAACTGTATAACATCTCCTGATGTCAACATATTAAATAAATACAATGATAAACATAAAACAAAATAAAATCTGTACCTTTAGGAGCAATGTCTAACATGAGTAATTAACTTGTGAATGTGTGAGGCCATTACGCCTAAATAAAGGTACTCAAGCTTTCCTCTATTTTCAAGTTGTTCTTCAGAAAGATGAGTTTGTCTACGTTGTCAGCAGTGAAGGCAGATCTGTTGGCGGAAGTGACGTGCGGTGAGGTTCATGGCTGGTGAGGCACCGACTCTTTCAGAGTCAGATTTACAAATATTATATTTTGACCTTAATCGAAATATTCGGTTATTTTCAAAAGCTTTTTTAGTCTGATGCTTCGATTCACTTTAAACAGACTGTTCAACAAAAGGATAGCCAACATCTAAACATTGGATTGTTCTTTCTTAGTAAGATCCCATGTTCATTACAATGGTGGTCTTCCCTTGACTTGAAGATGAAGTCCATGCTCTCCTTCTGGACAACAATCTTTATTACTTTTTTGTAAAAGTCCTCCTTATCTTCCTCTAGTTTCAAAAGTCTAGCTTGTTGTTTGCTCTACCGTCTCTGTGTAGAATAACAGTAGCAACAAGAACCTGTGGGCTCACTTGCGCCCCCTTCAGTGCGGCAGAGGTTGTGGCTGCCTCCCCTGGTGCTTTCTCATTGCCGTTGTATGATGAGACCAGCGGGCTTAAATATCATATATACGTGAAATAAGTTATTTAGAGACTATGGATGGTGAGGATAAATGTAATAAAGGGATCTACAAACATTACATTGGTGACATACAGTGAGATGCTGCAGGCATGCGCTTAGGGCCCGCTTTCCAGCCAGTTTCTGTGGGGTGACGCATTCTGAGGTGAGGCAGAGCTCATCTGTGCCTCACCTCACCACACAGTAACTGGCTTGAGCGCGCTCACAAAATAAGTGCCCGCGTTACATTAGTGCCCGCGCTCCAGCCAGTTACTGTGGGCTTACGAGAGGCAGAGCTCGTCCCTGCCTCATCCTCTTCGCTCCCCGTAGTTGTAGCGGAGCTCGGCAAATTGGCTGATTTTGACTATAAAAAGTGATTGGAATCAAACAGAAATCACACTTACAACACAGATCAGTGGAGACATTTTATTATTATTACTATTTAGTTTTTCTTTAGTTGTTTTTCCGTCACATTGGAGTATGACAGATGAGGCTCTGCCTCCCCTGACTGCCCTGACTGCACGTCGCTGGTTGGCGGTAACTATGTCACCTGCCGTCGAGAAAACGCTCTCACTGGGGACTGAGACTGACTCGGATGTGATTGAGCATGTTTGACGTGTTACCACGTTACCACCAGCATACCGCACCGCTGTCGAACAACGCCGACACACCGTCCTCGTCCGATCCACAACTCGCACCCCATCATTGTTGTAGTCCACAGGGAACCCAAAATGTTCCAACACACCTGATTTAAAAGAAGCAGGTGGGTCTTCTAGCTCCTGTGTGTTGTGTGAACTCGCTACTATTATGATTAGCTACTAACTTTTCTTCTTCATGTATTGTGTTCGTTTTGTTCTTGTTCTTCATTTGTTATTTACGGGCGGCTGGCTTTTAGGCGCAATACCGCCCCCTGGATTATATATAGTGTAATACTGCACTGAGTGACAGACTTTTTTCCCACTCGTAAAAAAAGGCGTATTCGCCGTGTGACTGCATGTGCCGAACCGTGACGTCCGAACCGTGATGGTACGGGACGAATACGGATACCGTTACACCCCTAATGCAAAGTGATTTTAAGTAATTCAATTATTTTTATACGGTGTAGTGCCGAGAGACGGGAGTCGGAAGCGGTGTGTCGAAAGAACAAGCTAGACTTTTATTAGACATTAAAACAGAATGCAAACAAGTTCAAGCCCGGGACAACTGACCGGGGAAACTGGAGGTCCGGCTAACTCAAATGTCTGTGCGGAACAATACCCCCACCCATAGTTCCGTGGGTGAATTATGTCAACCCACCACACAAGCCCCCTCCAGAATTCACCCATAGTCAAAATCCTCGCGTCGGGGAGGAAGGACCACACGACCCCGGCTTACGGACCACAGGGGCAGAGGAGGGCGGAGCCGCAGGTGACGGCAGGGGTGCCAACGAGGGCGAGGGCCACCCCACAGGGGGTGGGGGGTAGGGCATGGGAGGACGACCCCGACGTGGGGGCAGAGCCAACTCCAACGGCCTGAAAACGTCCACATGAGCAGGCTTAATCCTGTCGACGGACACAGTCTCAGGTCTGCCACCAACAACCACCACCAGGCTCTTGTTCCTGTGTCGTATGATCTTGAACGGGCCGTCGTAAGGGGGCCGCAGGGGGCTGCGGTGGGCGTCGTGGCGAATGAAAACCATAATCCGCCGACCGTAGTCCGGGGGACACCCAGAAAGCTGGGTTGCTGTGCTGCGACGGGCTTGAATGTCCCGGCGGTCTCCAGCAGGGAGGAGCGCTGCCCGGCCGCAGACCAAGGCACAGTGGCGGCAGGAATGAATTCCCCGGGGACTCGTAGCGTCTGGCCATAGACGAGCTCCGCCGACGAGGACTGCAGGTCTTCTTTGGGGGCACACCTGAGGCCGAGCATAACCCACGGGTGCTTATCCACCCAGTTGCCGTCTGTCAAGCCGGCATGCAGGGCTGCCTTCATGGGTCGGTGAAAACGTTCACACAATCCGTTAGCCTGGGGGTGATATGTGGTGGTGTTGTGCAGCTTGACCCCCAAACCCACAGCAACAGCGTTCCAAAGCTCCGAGGTGACCTGAGAGCCGCAGTCAGAGGAGAGGTCAGATGGGGTCCCGAAGCGTGCCACCCACGTGCCGATGAAAGCGCGGGCGACGTCAGAAGCTGCTGTCGAGGTGAGGGGAACGGCCTCGGGCCAGCGGGTCGTCCTGTCAACCATAGTGAAAAGGTAGGTGAAACCGTGAGAGGGGGGGAGTGGCCCTACGAGGTCAAACCTCCTCTCAGGAACCGCAAAAAGTTCAAATGGGGCTCTAGTATGGCGGTGCACTTTAGCCCGTTGACAGCCCATGCATGAGTCGACCCAGGACTTCACGTCCCTTTTAAGCCCCTGCCACACGAACTTCTACGACACCAATTTCACGGACGGTTTCCTGCCGGGGTGCGAAAGATTGTGAATCGCCTCAAAAACGGGTCGGTGCCAGTCCACAGGGACCAGCGATCGAGGCTGGCCCGTGGAGATGTCACACCGCAGCTTCGCGCCCGAGTCACCGACCGTGACCTCCTCCAGGCGTAATCCTGTGACCGAGGCCTTGGTGGTCAGCGCCCATGCGGAGGTAATCGAGGCCCAGCTGCACAGCTCCGATGACCGCTCTGGAGAGGCAGTCCGCGACCACGTTAGCCTTACCAGCGATGTGTCGGATGTCCGTGGTATACTCGGATATGTACGACAGCTGGCGTTGCTGTCAGACAGACCACGGCTTGGCAACCTTTGACATGCAGAATGTGAGTGGCTTGTAATCCACGAATGCCGTAAACTCACGGCCTTCCAGCAGGAAACGGAAGTGGCGAACCGCCAACCAGAGGCCAAGGAGTTCCCTGTCAAAAGCGCTGTACTTGCGCTCCCTGGGGGTCAACTGGCGACTGAAAAAAGCGAGCGGTTGCCAGGAGCTGTCGACCCATTGTTCATGCACCGCGCCTACAGCGTAGTCAGACGCGTCGGTGGTGATAGCGATGGGGGCCTTGTGTGACGGGTGAGCCAACATGGCGGCTTCGCTCAGGGCGGCTTTGGTGGCATCGAAAGCGGCATCCTTTTCGGCCGTCCCGTCTATGGCCTGGCTGGGGGACTTGTCTTGGAGGGCCTCGTACAGCGGGCGCATGGTGTGGGCAGCCCGGCGGATGAACCGGTGATAAAACGTCACCATCCCGAGGAACTCTCGGAGCGCCCGAACTGTGGGCGGTCGGGGAAAGGCGGACACGGCCTCCACTTTTGACGGGAGGGGGGCTGCTCCATCTTTGCTGATGAGATGTCCGAGGAAGTGGATGGAGGACAACCCGCTTCGGGTTGATAATCAGGCCGTGTTAGTTGAGCCTCGCAAAAAGGTCTCGGAGATGTGCCTGGTGCTCTTTTTCAGAGGAGCTAGCGACAAGGATGTCGTCTAAATAGACGAAGATGAATGGCATGTCTCTGAGCGCTGAATCCATCACCAAGTCGCTGAAAGGACTGAGCTGCATTCTTAAGTCCGAACAGCATACGCAGAAACTCGAACAGCCCGAGCAGCGTACTCACCGCAGTTTTGGGGACGTCCGAGGGGTGCACCGGAACCTGGTGGTAGCCCCGCACCAGATCCACCTTGGAGAAGACCAGCTTGCCTGCCAGGTGTGCAGAGAAGTCCTGGATGTGAGAGGCCGGGTAGTGGTCTGGCATAGTGGCGTCGTTAAGGCGGCGGTAGTCACCACACGGTCGCCAGCCGCTGGCTGGTTTAGGGACCATGTGGAGCGGTGAGGCCCAAGGGCTGTCTGAGCGGCAGATGATGCCCAGACGCTCCATGTTTTCGAACTCCGACTTGGCGACTGCCAGCATGTCAGGCTTGAGCCGCCGGGCCCTAGCCGAGACTGGGGGGCCTCTAGTGTCAATGTGGTGCTCGACCCCGTGTTTGGTAGTGGCAGCGGAAAAGGTGGGCTGCGTCAAGTCGGGAAACTCACTGAGAAGGTGTTGAAACGCTGGGCGCCAGTGTCACACAGGAGTCTGCGACCAGAGAGGGTGTCCCTGATTAACAGGAGCAGGTTGGATGTGCCCACGCTCGCGGCCACTACTGAGCGCAGGCCTTGGTGTTTCCCGTTGCCTTGTAGGTGCAGGGGGAACGGCACCTCTTCGCTTTCGCGCCGAAGCGTGCATGGAAATAACACACGCCACATTACTATAAGTTCCTTTAACCGTTTTACGGTCAATCGTACTCATTTATACAAAATGAAACCACATTTTATAGATTTTCACAAAATCCAGAACACAAAATCAAGATTTTTTTTTTAATAAAAAACAATAAATAGTGAAACACACTCGAAAGGAAATGCTCAGTTTTTCCCATTTTTAATTAAATAATTACGTTTTGCTTATTTTTGCTTTAATTTAATTTTAAATGTCAGTGTTTTGCGTGTTCATTGGCGGACAGACGGTGATACAACTTTATGATTATTTATTTAAAGAGATTTGTAGGTTATTCAGCATACCTTCATTGAAGTGAATGGGGTGGACAAAATAATAGAACGCATTTTGTTATTATTCCTCGCTGCATAAATAAGTGTAGAAACTGAGTAATAAGAAAATGAGCAATGGCAGCGGAGCAACCCAAGGCAAACAATGACTGACAGTGTGTGTGTGTGTGTGTGTGTGTGTGTGTGTGTGTGTGTGTGTGTGTGTGTGTGTGTGTGTGTGTGTGTGTGTGTGTGTGTGTGTGTGTGTGTGTGTGTGTGTGTGTGTGTGTGTGTGTGTGTGTGTCGTGGGGGTGGTTTGGGTGTATATATCATCACAAACATGATTTAATCCCAGTTGGAGGTCTGAAGATCTTCCACTCCTCTCCTGTTTTAATTCAAATTATTATTATTATTAACAAATGGAGCAGATGTCCAGCAGAGGGGTGAGTTTGTATTACTGTTTTATTAAATTAGTTGTTATTATTGTATTATCTCTTATGATTTAATCTTTTATTTGATCTAAGTCATGTGATTTTACTGCATAATTTAAATACAGTCTTTATTATCATTTGTCAAAAAATATTTGTAAGGAAAGTGTTTATTATTATGATTATTTAGGGTCACCTTTCTCCATTTTAAGATCATTATTTAAACATTTATAAATATAACGAATAATATAATTAATTAATATATATTGGCTATGCTGTTTTTTATCCTCGTGCTCTTTAAAAATGCACTTTATATTTAATATTTACTTACTTATTGTAAATGTAAATGTTTGATTGATGTCCTGCAATATGAGGGTGAACTAATTGAATTATTATTATTGTTTAGGAGATTGGATTGAACGAGAGCCCCGCAGGTACGACATACAATTAATATCCTTAATCCAACTTAATAATACAAATGTATTTATTTATTGAAAATGTGATGTTTTTTTTCACTTCTCAGGTACATTTCAGGTGTCTGACTGGTGTGAACCTCAGCAGCAGTACCTGCATCAGACCAGCGGGGGGCGACAACAGACAACACACACTGCTGCTAATGTGAGTGTGAGTGTGCGTGTGCGTGTGTGTGTGTGTGCGCGCGGACAAATTACCCCTTTAAGCCAATACGCTCCCCTTCTAACACAATCAGTGTTAAATTTAAAACCCTGCACTGACCTCAGGCTGTGTGTGTGTGTGTGTGTGTGTGTGTGTGTGTGTGTGTGTGTGTGTGTGATGTGTACCATATTGTGCTGTTATGTTTCCCTCTGGTCAGTTTGTTATCCATCCAACACAGTTAGTGTGAAGGAATCAGCGCTGAGAGGAGAAACCTACAAGCTGCAGTCTCTTCCTGTAACATCAAGTACTTTTTGTGTACTAATACTCCAAATGCATATACAGTACTGCGGGGATATTATACGTGGTTCCCTCGACAAAAAGTACAACAAATATGTTGATAATGAATGTTGACTCTAATTATTACAATTAAAAGGTGCCCTATAAATACATTTTATTATTTTGTATCTAATATAATAATAAATATTATCATTATTGATACTTTTGGTTCAAATTTATATATTTAATTTAGATTTTTGGTTGAAATTGATATTTTATTTAATATTAGTATACATATTTATTGTATCTTATTATTATGATTTGTATATTATTTCCTCTGCAGGAGTGCGTCCACCCTCTCGTGCCCCTCCTCCTTTACAGCGACAGACTCCTCCCCCCCTCCCCTCCTTACAGCGGACCAATCGGTGCAGCCGCTTCCAAACAAGCCGACGCCCACTCCTTAGTGGCAGACACATGTTACTACATCAACAGGTGAGCTTGTGTTTTCAGGTTAGTCATGACAACAACAACAACAACAACAATGACATACCGTCTTTGCAGAAAGCATTCGTTTTGAAGCTTGAGACGGTACTTTAGACTCAGAGTCTTGACTAAGCTACAGTGTAAAAATGGCAATGATCTCCTCCAACAAAATAAAAAGTAGTGCAAAAATGGAATACGATATGTACAAGAACATAGACTTTTTCTGCAGTGATTGCTGCTGCTTTAATAGTCGGAGCTGTGCACTTCTAATTGTTCTAATTACTCACTTAATAAGTTTCACATTTAACCACAAAAAGAATTCCACTAGAAATCCTCCTCACAGCACGTTGCTTGAGAAAATCCATGAGAACAAACAGAGAGATTTATGGTTCTCACACACATTTCACTTTCCTGTTATTTAACAATAAAGCGTCTGCACTCTGACCCGAGTCATCTATTTTTGGGTCAAATGTTGACTTTTGAACTCCTCTGTGTGTTCGTCTCGCTCTCAGACAGACGGTGAAGAAGCCTCTGAACGCCTTCATGCTCTTTATGAAGGAAACCAGACACAAAGTTCTGCAGGAAGGACGCGAGAGAGAAAGCGCCGCCATCAACCGCATCCTGGGACACAGGGTAAGCCCCGCCCACTTTTCATGATGTCATAGTGATGTCAAAAGGGTTATCTCACCTGTCATCTATAGAGCGGTGCAGGGATAACGTATTTACCTGGAAGGAAGCTGCTGGTTCCCTCAGAGTCAACGAGATTTCTCCAGAGGAGAATAGCTGGAAATAAGGTCTGTGGAAAACGAACCTGTTTGATAAATGCACGTTTTGTTCAGCCGGATAATCTCCACATCTCTACCCTACTTTTACAAAGTTCTAATCATAAATCTAATGTCCAGAAGCTAAATGCTAACGTGATGCTACAAAGGAACTACAGCGAGTCCAGCAGCACGACTTCAACGTCACGCCAACTTCAGATCCAGATTCAAACACATAGATTCTAAATGGAACGAGTTGAAGCGTTTGTTTGAACAGTTTGCAGGAGGCAGGTACTTGCTTTCAAGCAGAACAGAAACTAACTTAGAGGAGTGTTTACGTGTTCGGCGTAATGACGTACAACGGCCTCCACGACTTCTGTAGTCCTATTCAGCCACTTGGTAACAACCATCGTTTTTCAGACACGTCCACTCTTCAGAAATCACAGTGGGGGCACTGCTGATGGATTTAATGTCCTAGAACAAAACGTGACCCGTCTCTTCAATGTGTCTCTCAGACCTTAGTTCAGCTATCTTCCTAAATCCTCTGGAGAGATCCCATTGGCTCTGAGACGAGGGAACAGGAAGTGGAGAAATGCTAACTCACTCTATGAAAGTAACAAACCAGGTGCACATTGGGAAACACACGGCTCTAAATGTTTTACATCTGAAATGATACAACTACTGCCTCCTATAGTGATTTTCAAAAAATAACCCAACAGATTTTGGCCACTTTATGATGTCATAACGATGTTTTGTCTTGTGTAACCATTAGCCAATCAGCAACCAAGGTACCCCCCCCCCCCCCTTATCACCTGGATCTCCTCCTAGAGCACCATTGAGTTCTTTGTAACCAAATGTCTCTCAGAGGGGCGTGGGGAGGGGCTCCTTATTTTCATCTGAAGTAACAGACAGAGAATCAGCACTTTGGAAACAGGGCTGAAACAGAGGGGATTATGGGTAATGCTACAATGATCTGTTTGGTGTTTCAGCCAATCAGAGACAGGCTCTGGATATATCTGAGACCTGTGAGATATTGATGAGGAACAGTGTAATAGGAGACCTTTAAACTAAAGGAAGAATAACCTTTAACCCCTCTTTGCTCCTCAGTGGCACGCTCTGTCTCGCTCTGAACAATCTAAATACTACGACCTGGCCCAGAAAGAGAGGCTGCTCCACATGCAGCTTTACCCCGGCTGGTCCGCCCGGGATAACTACGTACGTAAAGCCCTGCATAAACAACAACAACAACATATATTCTGTGTTTGTGCGACAGAAATCTACAGATTCTTCTTCTTCTCTTTCCAGGGTAAAAGGAAGAGGAGCCAAGAGCCGACAGGAAGCAGGTCGAGACAAAACAGCAAATAAAAACGTAACTCAAGTAAAAGTGTGAATAAAATGTTGGAAAAATACTCCAATAAAGTAAAAGTCCTGAATTAAAATGTGTTAATTAAGCGTAAATACAAAGGTAAGAGTATTCATTCTGAAGGATTGCTCCTATACACTGCATTAGGTCATTATATAACATTATATGTTCCTGTTGTTAATCTTACTGGGCTAATTAGGATGAAGTACTGCATCAACACCTATTCGCTTTTATTGTGTTTTTATAAAATATGAGTTTCATATGCATGTAGTGGAGGAGAAAGTGCTCTATTTGTATTTGAATGTAGTAGTTCACTTATAATGAACGTTACTTTTATGAAACAACATTAATCTTCATTAATCCAACTGCTGGACGTTCAAATGGTTTATTTTACAATAAAGAACGGTGTAAAATGGAGAGAACAGTGTAAAAAAGAGAGAAGAAGAGAACACTGAACTCAGCGTCTCATCACTAAACACATTTTGACTTGTAAATATAACTTAACAATAATAAAGAATAGAAAGAAATGTACAACAATACTCATAATATCTTACTCTTACTTTACAAAACACTTTTTTCTATTGTTAGCATGTGGCTAACTGCACCCAAAACAATGAGCAAATATGTCCAAAGTAATGAAGTTAGCTGTGAAAATGCTAAGTCCCTAGCACTTCAGCTTTGACCCTGAATATCTAGCTAGCTAACCAACACTCAGAAATAAATCTCATTATTTCTTTGTCGGTCGATGTTACATTTACCGTTCATGTATGTCTGAACAACTTTTTGACCAATCTGAATTTAGCCTTGAAAATGCTAAATGGCTAACTAGGTCCTGAAACTCTAGCTAGTTTAACAACTAAACAGTAAGAAATATTCTCAATATGTAAACATTCAGCTTCATAATTAGTGGTTGGGAGGAGATACATTTACCATGCAGCTACTTTTGTTGTAGTTAGCATGTTGCTAACCGCAATCCAAAACCTAAACAAGTTAAAAACTGAGGATTTCCACTAGTAATGAATCTTAGGTTGTAAATCTCTGTCTAACAAATTAAATTATATTCTACATATTTAAATACTTAGCCTTATTGTTATTTGTTGGGAAGTGGTACATTTACCTTTCACGGATGCATAAGCATATTTTTAACCAATGCCATAAGGATTGAATCTCAAAATGCTACGTTTATAGCTATCTTTGATCATGAATCTCTGGCTAGCTAACAAACTAACAATTTAGAAATAATCTGACTATCACGTTTTGGGGCGCTGTAACATGTGCCTTAATGTTTGCTTAAAGATATATAAATATCATTATTATCATAGAAGGCCCTATAGCATTGTTACGATTAGTGCACTAGCATGTGTTAGCTAAACAACAAGCTTTCACTACACAGCGTAAGGACTCTTTGTGGACTATTTTACAACATTTTACAAAAAATAACCCATCGTGAGGACATTTTTCTTGATGATAAACCCAGAAGCACCAGCTGCAGGAATCAGAGCAGCAGATGCTTTAAGCGGCCGCCATCTTTGTTAACACGCTTACATTCAAAACAAAGAAGAGGAACCAGAGATTGACTGATTTTCTCCGCCGTCGTCGGTCCTGTAAAAATAAATCCCAGGCGTTCCTGATGATGTCAACTTGTCGTCATTTCAGTGTCAAGCAGAGGAAATAATAATAAATAAAGCTTTGTTCAAACAGGATGCATGATGGTTAATCCTCACTCGTCCCTCCCTCCCTCCACTATCCGGTACCGCTGTCTGCAGGACGAGGGCAGCGCCACCGGCCACGAGAACACGACGGGAACCGTGGTTCTGACGTTCTTCTCCAGGAAGTTAAAGATTGGGTTCCACCACGTCCTCGACAGGAAGTTGTTGGGAGCCTGACGCAGAGCCTGGGCAGAGAAAAGAATCAGGCGAACTTATTAATAAAACAATAACAGAGTCTTAAAAAGCACCATATTTGATTGTGTCTATTTGCCCAAAATAAGATTGTTGTATTTGTTGTCTTAAAAGTTGTTTTACTTTTTTAATGTCTTTAGTTTAGTTTTTTTCCGGACATTTAATGAGCTAAACATTTCATTTATTGCAAGAATAATCACAACTTTAGGTAAAACATATATAAAAAAGTTGTTTTAATGTAATTTATTTTCTATAAAACATTTGAGCTATTTCAAAAATAACACAACATATGTTAACAAGCCCTTAAAATTACATATAAGTAGACGAAGGGGTTCAGTGATTAAAATAAAAAAATTACAAGAACTTAGCCATTAATTGATTAGTAAACATAAAAAATGTACCTGCAACTGTATAGATCAGGGGTTTTCAAAGTGTGGGAAGGTGAGCCTCCCCTCAGAGAAGATAAGAACAGCAGCGCCCCCCCTCTCCCAATTATTATTGCTATTATTATTATTGTTGTTATTGTTGTTGCTGCTATAATGCAGGGGTATTGAATTGCATTTCAAAGAGGTCCAGTAAGAGAAAATGTCATTAAATGCTCTGTTTTCGCTGTCTACCTTCCGCCATTTGAAATGACTCAGACTGTTTCTCTTCTCTTGTCTCTGTGTTTGAATCTATCGTGCTGAGTCACTGACTGCACCAATTTGATTGGCTGAGTAGCGTCACCTCCTTAAAACATTAAACAATAACTTTTAAAAACATATTTTATCTTTATGTTTTAAAAAATGTTTTTATTTTTTATTTTTTAACATGTTCAACATGGTGGATAAATCCTTATGCTCCTGGCAACACACTGAACGTCAACTTTGCCTCCTTATTACACTCAGCCCTACTTTAGTGGGAACAATGAGTCTGCGTCTTTGATGCGCACAGGAATAAACGCAGATCATCCTCTGGCTGCAGCCTTGACCGGCACTTACTTTTGATCAAAGTCAATGCGGAAAACCCGCACTCACACAGGTAGGTGGACAAGGCAGCACAAGAGATTCTCAATTCCACCTCTGAGGACCTCTCCAGAGATGCATGGTTGGCGGCTGCTTGGAAGCAGGAGTGGGAGCTAGCCGGGCCCTCCTGCATCCATCGCTACATCTGGGACCCAGGAGATGGCAATGGACCACACTAAACCGCCTACGAACTGGGGTCGGTCGCTTCAAAACATCAATGAAGAAGTGGGGCCTGGCAGACAGTTCTACATGCGAGTGCGGTGACCCTGAACAGACTGCCGAACACATAATCACCACCTGCCCTTTATATAGACCACCCTCGGAAGCCAGCCTCTTCGACTTAGGACCAGAGATGCGGGCATGGCTACACGACACCGAGTTGGATCTCTGACGTTACACGAAAGAAGAAGAAGGTAGGTGGAGGCAGGGGCGGACTGGGACTAAAAATCAGCCCTGGAATCTCACCCAGCCCAGCTCACACAAATTGGTAGAGCACGTTAGTGAACTGTCAACGGGGGGGGGGGGGAGCCTCGCTGCGTGGAATCGGCCCGCTGAACGGACCTCTGTCGCCTGTCAGTGCAATTTCAATGATGCCGTTTAAAAACATGAAAAATAAAGGGCGGTGCCGGCCGTCAGCGGCCTGCTGACGACCGGCCGCTCTGTGATTCTCCAGAACACACAGATGGCCAGTCCGC